>OX375884.1:50266471-50866471 GCA_947359465.1 Metellina segmentata | reverse complement strand
TACCTAAAGACCAATGTAATGGCGTATAAGAGACATTAAACTAATTTCTTTTATTTACAATCTTATCAACAAAGTAAACTGGTTTTCCAAATTTTCAGTAAAAATTTGTAACGGCTCAAATTTTATTTTTCATTTAATTATATTTTTATTTGTCTGTTATTATCTAAATTACAATTTTTTAATTGCATGTTTTGTGATGAATTAAGCCTCCGCTATAAACATTAACTTACAATACGTCATCCGTATAAAAGCAGTGTAAACCCATCTCCGCCATGAAGTGCTTTATTTGTGCTGTCTTTCGCACGTCCGGTTAAATTGGCAGCTGACGGACGTGATAAAGAACTTGCGAATTTCCATACCTAAAGACCAGTGTAATGGCGTATATGACACATTTAACTCATTTCTTTTATTTACAATCGTATAATCCGAGCGAACTGGCTTCCCAAATTTGCAGTGAAAATTTTCATGTGCTCAATTTTTTATTGCTTACACACATTTTTAATTTGGTTCTTTTTATGTTCGTTTAATTTATATTTTCCATTACCTATAAAATTACCTTATCGACAACTTTAATTATTATCAATTTTTTTTGCATGTTCTATGATGAACTTAGCCTTTATTACAAAAATGAATTTACAATACAGTAGCATACATAGAATGTAACCTATCTGCACCATATAGGGCTTTT
This sequence comes from Metellina segmentata, assembly GCA_947359465.1. Taxonomy (NCBI): domain Eukaryota; kingdom Metazoa; phylum Arthropoda; class Arachnida; order Araneae; family Tetragnathidae; genus Metellina; species Metellina segmentata. Next base: position 50,865,783 of record OX375884.1, on the reverse strand, counting down.
CGATGGACTAGTAATTCTTGTCCCAAACTGTCTGTACCAATTTTTAAATAATCACAGATAAACATTCAAATAAATAGTCAGAATTCAATCAAATAATTAGCAAACTAGTGGAATACTTTAAAACCCCTGTTGAAGACCCTTATGTCTTGCTCCAGAAACAATGTAAAGCTTGGCCATTAATATAATCTAACAAATGATTTTATCTATATATATATATATATATATATATATATATATATATATATATAATCTCCTTAATAATAATAGATTCATCAATTAGTCATTTATATACTATTTCGCAAAGTATTAAATAATACACGCATTGCAAAAAGCAAAAATCAAATATAGTTCATCAATTAGTCATTTATAAGCTATTTCGCAAAGTATTAAATAATACACCCATTGCAAAAAGCTACCTAAAGCCATTCAGCAGTTTGGTTATTTTCGTGTAATAAAAAAGTGGAACACGTTTTAACTACTGTAGATGAACCTATATCTTGCTCCAGAAATAATGTAAAGTTCTCTTGGCCGCCTACATAATTTACTTAATAGCTCAATTCATCATCTTAATATTGATAGTTTCATCAACCTCTTCATTTGTAAACTATTTCGTAATTTAATGATACATGCATTGCAGAAAACAACTCCCTGTACTCGTTTTCTCTTCAGTTTTGATCTCGGCCCGTCGCAAATAGCCCTCTGTATTTCTCCAGTGCAACGCTAATTAAAATACCTACCTACAGTACTCAATCAGCAGCTGTGTTTCTTCGCTAAAAAATTATTTTATTCCAAACAGAGAAGTCACTTTATTTTGTACGTCTTAGTCTCGCTTGGAGTTGTTTCCTCAATGGTTGGACTAAATCGAATTACTCGTCAGTATACCAAGGCGCGCTCGCGTTAATTTAATGCAAATATGTGTACATGTTCAACTAACATTGTAACACCTCACAGCATGTGGCTGAGTGAACCTAAATGTCTTCTCGGTTCTGCAACGTTACATCTGTGTTTAACTTCCGTCGAATAATAAGCACTCGTGGTGATTTCGTTAATACCGGTACGTTCAAAGTAGCTTGGAGTGTAGTGTATTCAAGTTCACCTTCAAGCCATTTAATTATCTCACAGAGCAAAGTAGAAGATATATCTTTGAAGAGTACGAGCATAGCTGCTTACCTTTCATTGCGCTTAGATTTATAAATAGGATTTTGTATAGCGAATATAATTATATAATTATATATTTATAATTATATATAATTAAACTCAGATCGAAAATGAAGTATGCATCGCTGTATGAGTAAGAAATGAATTTTACTTATGACAGCAAAAAAGTGCTGAAAAGTACCATAAAGTGATACAATCACTCAGAAAAGTACCCTGTTTCTCTGAGAGATTGAAAGTCGTGTAATCCAGAAAAATATTTATAAAATCATTAATAACTTTATTTCCTTGAAACCTTGTTTTCAAAGTAGGTAGGTATTTCAATTAATCGCGCTGGAGCAACAAAACGGTCTGTTGGCGACAGTTCGAGATCAATCCGACGGTAAAGATCCGAGGACAGCACATTCTTAATTCTTAATTTTTCTGTGTTCAGCACGAGGATAGCAAATTTATTTAAAAGAAATATAACTTAGAAATATTTCGAATTTTTAATATTATAAATGAGATATTTGAGATGGATATTCCAGATTACACAGCAGTACTTTTAAATAAGAACATCTTATATTGATTATGTATAAGGTCGGCATGCTAAAATGGACTTCAGACAGCTAGAATCATGATTTACAAAAGGCTTGATTTTAAGCCAAAGGTGGAAATGTAGACTCCTGAGAGGAAACATTCGTTAAACGCTTATGACTAATTCTCGTTTCCAAATTGGTCTTATGTCCTGCTGTGACGACTGTGCGTTCTTCCGCTACAAAAGCTCTAGGAGTCGACGCCTTGGCTGGAGGCAAATGATTATGTAAGCATTGATTGCTGCGCCATCCTGGTTACATACCAAAGTATCAATGCATATTTTAAGTCATTCTCTACCACGGGGTCTGTTGAAAATGTTTAAGGAAAAGTGGTGCAAGCTGCACTTTTTGTCCTGTTCCAGAAAACTTAATCAGTCTGAATCTTTCATTGAGTACAAAGTTTGAGAAGAAATTTCAAAGAATTTCATAAAGCATATGAAGCAATCCTCAATGTACTTCAAGAAACTGTCAAACCCTGAATTTTGTTTGCACTCTGTATTTAGTTAAGAGGACCTACCACCTTAAAAATGACAAAAATGCAGAAAAAAATTGTTTTTTGCTTAGAAAGTTGCTTCATATTGTTTAAAATGTTGTCCTAGAAAATCAGACTGATTCCTGTATTTTTTTTAAAGTTATAAGGATTTTTGCGAGTGCGATCACAGTACTTCGAAACCAAAACTAACTAAAAAACCGATCTGACTAAAAACTAACTGCATTACTACGATAGTTATTTTCGATTAATTAAATGAAATAGCTTAGAAGAAGATGAATCTTTTCTTTGTAACTGTTACTGATATCTCATTGCTTATATATTTTTATCAAAAAAGAAGGCTTTAGTTTTGTTTTTCTGTTTGATATTTGTTATTCTGTTGTTTCCTTTTTCTGTGTACACGTTGTTATTAATTATGCCTAAACGTAAACGAGAGCTATGATTATAAAGGTAAGGTTCTCTTTTCCCTTCCCCGATATACAACTTTACTTTCGAATGGGAATGCCAAAACATTTAATAATTCTGCTGTGTATGGTCGTGATATCACTATAAAAAAGTGGAATGAGTCAACCACATTAGTAAACGTTTGGGGACACAGTTGAAAGATGCAGCAAAAACGTAGAAAGCTCGTGGTATCACATTGGGTGGAAAATCTCGTGGCAGTTTATCTGAAAAAACTATAAAAAAATTAACTCGTATTTATTAAAATGCAATATAAGCAAATAAAGCTGGTAATAATGCCATGAAAACTACCATATATGCTACTATTTATCATAACATATCAACAGACAAGAAACCACAGCACTTAATGGGTCCCAAGGGTTCCAATTCATGGTGCTTTTACCAGTCTGCGAAAGCCAGACATTGCCACCAGGTTCTCTTAAATTGAAAGTTGGGACACCAATAAAAAAGGAACATTTGGCAAAGATTTTGCCAATAGAACTTTTAGAAATATGTTCAAGGTGCATGACGCAAAATGCAAATTAAAGTCTACACAGCATGTCAAGTGTCAAAAGGAGAATTTTGTGCCAAAAAAACGTGTCGAAATGGCCACATCAGAAGCAGTTTGTGAGTATAATATAGGGGTACTTTCAAGTATTCAACACATTCAGAAAGCTTCTGGGATTACGTTAGGATCTGATACTTTAAAACTTGGACAGATAATTGATGCTCTAAAGAATTAACAGCGAAAAAACCGTTTAAATGACATATTTCAACGAGCTCGAAAGTCAGTAAAAAAAGAAATCACAACAAAGGAATTGGCTCTTTAAAAAAAAGAAATGATCACTTATGGTCCAGGGAAGTTTTAATTTTCACTCATATGTAGAAAGCAGTTATAGTAAAAATTTCAATCATTTTTATTTATAATTTTTTTACCATAATTTTAATTTTAAAACTTCGAACTGCTTTTTCTCCTACTTCATTTTTAATTGAAAATTCAAACGCTTTTTTAATTTTCAATCAATTGACTTCAAATAATTTTTTGTACATTATATGTAGAATCTTATTATGAAATACAGGCATGCATTTTTAATTATTGTGAGTACAATTATTTTTTAAACATAAAATTGCAGGAAAGTGGCATTTTTTGTGATATTTTACATAATGTTTCAGGTTTAATTTTTAACCCAAGACCTATTCAATGTATCTTCAATCCCATACTTGTAAATTTAGATTATAGTTAAAGGCATATTATAAAAAAATTCAAGCTTATATCATAAAAATTAAAAAAGAAGATAGGCTTTAAAAATTCTTGAGTTTATCAACTTTTTTTTAATTGAAAAATTTTTTAACACATTTTGAAGAAATTTGATAGTTTAAATTTTTATGTTCGATTCTCTGGTATACAAAACTGCAAAAAGTTTGTTTAAAAGTGTTGCCAGTAAAAAAAAATAAGTTTTAAGGTGCCAGGTCCCCTTAACTTACAATACTAAAGGTGTACTGCCTGTTTTTGCTGGTGCAGGCATTCCTTCATAAACTGTCGCCGATCGGCCTGCAGCCCAGTAGAGTTAAGAAACACCTGCTGTAACTGTATTCTCAAATCTGGCCTTGTATCTTAAGCAGATTGTCCAGGTTGTCTTCAGGCAAACTTAATCAGTCTGAATCTTTCACTGAGTACATGGTTTGAGGAGCCATTTTTAAGAATTTCGTAAAGCATATGTAGCAATCCGCAATGTACCTCAAGGAAACGTTGGAAACTTGAAAATCAATGGCACCTAAAATAAGAAAAGAAAACATATCCAAGAAACAAATCCACAACTGAGATGTGTCAGAAGCTTGGTTTTGCTAGTGCCAACATCCGTGTCACCAATCAGCCTGAAGTTCAATAGATTTGAGAGAAACCTGCTGCAAGTATAATCGCTACTCAGTCCTTGCATCCTAAGAAGATAGTCCAGGTCATGTTCCAGCAAATTTAATCAGTCCGAATCTTTCACTGAGTACAAGGTTTGAGAAAATTATGATAATTTTGTACAGCAACTGGAGCAATGTTGACTGAACCACAAGAAAATGTTTGAAACTTCGAAATCAATGGCACCCAAATTACAAAAAGAAAACATACAAAAAACAAAGCCACAACTGAGATGTCAGAAGCTTGTTTCTGCTGTTGAACACATTCCTGTATCAACTGTTGATCCTCGCATTGGCATTGGGGTGGAGAGTACCAGCTCAGGTGTTTATCTCGTCATCTGACCGTGATTCAAAATTACGAAGTGTTGTCTCGTTTGTATTCTGCTTCTTCTTTGCTTGAGGTTTCGGTTTCTTAAATTAACTTTTCTAGCAAAAATATCGATCTCAATACTGAATAAGGAAGACTTTACAACCAAATAAACCGTGTCCCACTTGCAAAATGTCGCACTCAATAAACATAAGGAGGCGTATGACAAAAAACTAATCAATCCCGCATTTTCTTCAAAACCACATAAATATATTGAAATATAGCTAATATTTTTATCGATACTCCATTGAGAAGTGAATTCATTTGAGTCAGCTTTTGATAAAGTAGCCCTTGGGCTTTTTAGAAGTTCCTGTATACACACAGTTTGATTTATCTAATTATTTCTAGGCCAAAACTTTACCGACCTCCTTTCTTCCATCGTCAAAAGTCCGCATAATTAAATTTAGCAATGACTCCGGAATCCAGGCAGAACGCGCTTTTTTCTCCAACAATTAACTTTGCGGCTAAACACAGCCCCCGGTGGCTTTATAGGCGACCACGAAGACGTTAATATACTTCTTTTTTCTGTAAAAATGTCTAGAGCTGGAGAAAAAAACAGAAGATAAAGGAGATTAAAAAGAAGGTGTTTATCTTCTGGAAACTGAAAACCGTATGAATGAAAAAACAAAAACTGCAAAATCTGTGCATCTTGGAAAACATTGAATTACATTATCGTTTTTAAGAATCTCTACTTTGCAAATTAGTTTTTCAGGCATTTTTCTTGTGAAACGTTTTCTAAGAATTAAAACATCCCTACTTGGTTGTTGATTTATGTTGCTTGTAATAATTCATTTTAAGCTTAAAATATTTTTATTTTTAGCCTTTACATTCCGTTTCAATAGTTAAAGTCTAATATTGAGTCATGGTTCTTTTCATTTTTTATATTATATAGTTTAATATCTCTAGTATCTTATGGAATATGCACGTTAAGAAATACATTACATGCAATTAACAAAAATCAGGCTTCATTTACATTTTCAGTCGTCACTATATGCTTAGATTTTACTTATATAATTGCTTGATAGGGGAAATATTTATCAAGGTAAGTAACTAACATTACTTTATCTGCTTAAGGTGCGTTGAAAAATTGATTTTAAACAATAAAATTTTGTATTCATTATATTTAATTTTCTTAATATTTTTTTTAACACTTTTCTTTACAAAACTTATTTAAATTTGTCTCTAAGGTAAATAGAAGCGAATGTATAGCTATTCGAATACATCTTGACAGCTGCTTTTTAATTCTTTTTCAAATCTTTAAATGTATTTTATTCGCAGATTGTTATTTTGAACAAACGTTTTGCACGAGAAAGCGCTATAACTAAAAATGTACCATATATTTTTGAAAGAAATTTTATGTAATGATTTTTATATTAGTTTTGGAGGGCCTGAACTAGTATAAAAAGAGTTAACTTGAAGATAAAATTTCAGACTTCAGCGTTGTGGCTTAAGGAAAAATTTCAAAAATTCAGGTTTTCTTCTACATTATTCTCAATATTTTTTGAGTGGAAAGGAATATTGCATATATTTTAGTTCATGTCTTAGCTTACATATTTTGGAGACTGCAAAATTTTAGACAAATGTACTCATAAGTTTTTCAATTGTAATGTTTTTCATTCTTTATTTTTACCTAAATTTTTCAAACTTTGGGTAATTTTTTTAATAAAAAATATTATTTAAAGATATTTTGTTTGATGTGTTTTTATAAGTTGCCTTTACCTTAAAAAATAGAATAGTTTTAATATTTTTTTTAAATGTTCAAAAATGTTTAATGTTCAAAAAATGTTCGGGGACATCCGAACGTAGTCAGATAGTTATGGCTGCCTTAAACGCGTTTTTTTTTTTTTTTTTTTTCGAAACGACGAATTTAGCTTCCTACCTTTGTGTGGCGTGTGGTTGAATCTAATATTCTAAATAAAACATTGAAATATCTTTTTCAGCTGTAACAAATATTCGTCGCATTTGTAAACTAACTAGTTTACCTCAAGTAAAATGTATAACAATGTTATCGTCAGATATTTTTATTAAATGCTTAGAAAATCTTATGCATATGTGCAACAACGTAAATTAATTGCAAATAAAATTACACCAACAGTAATGGAGCTGTTCATAACACGTGAAAGGTTTCTGGTTTAACACTTAAGGTATACACTTCAGTCCATTTTATGTGGTTCAAATTATATATTCTAACCAGTTTTGTTTTTAATTAATTTAAAACTAGAACTGGGTGGATTAGTTTTCTATCCAGTCTACCAACCATTTTAGAGATAATAGGGAATGATTTATTAAAAATACGAAATTTTTTATTAAGCATCAATTTAACATATCGTCGATACTATGTTGAAATATCGAATGCGAAAATAGCAACTTTTCAAAACAGTTTTTTAAAAAAGAAGTTTTAATTGGGTAGGTATTCAACTAACGTCGGACTAAAGTAACACAACGGGCTATTGGCGACGGTCCGAATCGTCGAAGGACAACACGCAATCGTCTTAGTCGGAAATTGAAAATTAAAATTAGGAAAATGTTTTATCAATGTTTCCTTCTGCTCTTACGAGTTCTTGTCAAGACTTATTATTTATCAATCCCGGGTTATTGTTGCTTATCAAAAAAAGCACATTCGTCACTTACATCAATTTGCTATTTTATGATTTTCCCAAGTCTCTTAAAGATGTGAATAAAAGACATTCAATGATCTCCTTTGTATACAAATTCAATTAATAAAAAAGTGGCAATGGCAAAATTGTGTGTTTCATATTCGAGATTTTATAGTGCAGCCATTTGATTTTCATATGAATAATTGCGAGAAGTAATTAACAAAAATGTAACATTCGTCACTTTACAAAACCGAGAAAGATTAAACAAAATCTTATAGTAGGCGACGAAAAAATTTATTCCATGCTTTAGCGCAAATATCTCGAAAAGGTGGCGATTTGAAACTTTGAAAAATACATTTGCAAACTTCTAAGCCGGTTACTTAGATATTATTTCTTTATTCGTAAAAATAGCAAAATGTAGCATGCTCAGTCGTACAAAAGTCATAAGTGGAAAGAGCCCGTGACTGTTGGATTGCTTGACAGATGTTTTATCCAGGACTACTGTGACACAAATAGAGCCTTTTGTAAGACGACCTGAGATTTTGTGAAACCGTAGCATGAAAATTCAATCACAGCACGATTAAGGATTGATTTCAACATTTGCAACCCATACATATATGCAAACGCTTGCCCCTATGTACTTCAGGCATTCAAAACACACATTTCATATTCATAAGTTCATAACACAGCTGCATTTTGCTTCATAAATGCAACATTTATTATTTTTGGTATTTATATCTTTAAGAAATAAGTGTGTCATCTTTTGTAAAAAGTGAAAAGGTTACCCAATACTAACCTCAAAACTACAAAAATTACGGTTGTTATTTGAACTGTTTTGTAATCTATGAAGTAGTCTATTCTTAGTCACAATAACACACTTAGTGACAATAATTTGAAAATTCATCAGTTTTTTGCGTTAAAATAAAATATTTTTACAACTTAAAAACGTTTATTAAAGGATCAATGTTTAACCTTTTTTTACACAAACCGGAAAAGGATAGTGAATCAAATGAAAACAAGAGACAAAATTATTACTTTCTATAATACAGTACTAGCATGAATATGACAACTTTATTTATAAAACAAGCTCATATAAGATTACGATGTTACCATATTTGCGTTACGAGTCACGCATTGAAGAATCTATTGCAATCAAAAGTTATCAAAAATATCAGATTTCCTTTTCATTGAACGTCTAGAAGGCAATCTTTCCAAAGATGAAACTTACGCAAATAGCGTTTGCCTCACTTGTAACTTAAACATAGCTAAGTGTTATTTATTTTTAAGCTTTTTTAAAGCTAACTAAAAAAAACTGGAAGGAAACAAATGGTAGTATGAACGTTACTAACCTAAATGCTTTGAATGGATTTCATTTAAAATTGAAGATCATGTAGAGTTTATTGAGATACCTAATTGCTTTCAGGTATGGCGATAGCAAAGAGCTAACACAAACAAATATTTGGCTAAGAGAAGAGAATCCAAGAAAATTAGCATGAGGGAACGACGAAAATTGAAACAAAATCTCGAAGCATTTTAGGAGGCAAAGAAAGGATAGAGAACGGAAGAAAACCCAAGGAAAAAATATTAATAAAATGTCAGATCGGGAAAAGAGGAATATCCGAAAACAATAAAAGGTATGTTCAAAACTTACTGTAAAAAGAAAAAGATGGAAATCTTTGCAATCTAGAACACACCACCTAGTACATCTCCTGCTAGCCCAGATCAGTCTCATTCTACTCACGTTACCCTGCCTTCTACCTCAAGGGTAAGAAGTGGAAGTAACAGACGAAGGAGGAATAAGGTAATGAAAAAGAAATGAAAGATCTGAAATATGAAAAGTTAAAACTGAAAATGAAAAAGTACCGTCTAAAGCTACTTAGAATCCAAACGTCAACCGGTGAAATAACACCAAGGAAAACATTCGAAGAATTGCTAAAGGGACAACCGTGTTCTAAAGAAGTTAGGAGGCATTTGATTTTCAGTGAAGAATAGAAGAGAAGAAAATAAAAAATATTTTAAAAATTTCAGTCATAAAGATTGCATAGCAGAGTATTTAGCAAGAGTGATCAGTGGTAAAATATTAAAAAAGTACAAGTTTGCTGTTAGTTTAGCATCCTTTACTCACGTAGATTTTCAAAATCCACTCCTACTGAAAATAAAAAGGAAGCAGTAATCAAAATTTTAAAAGCTCGGTGTAAGGCCATTACGAAATTTTTAGAGCAAGATGAAAATAGTAAGCAATGTGCTTGTAAAAAAAGAAACTATTACGAGAGATAACAACAAAATGCAAAAGCGCCTTTTAAATTATTCCTTAAAAGCTTGCACCAAAAATTCATTACAACCAGTGACGAATATAAGCAAATGAGTCATGCGTATTTCTCTCTGTGAGTGTATGTGTGTAAACTAGGACCATTTTGGATTTTGGTTCCAGATTGCCGAAATAGGGACACATGCCTCTGAAAACCCCACGCAGACCTGTCGCTTGTGGTTAAAAGTTGAACTTTTTAGGTATTATTAATAAGGAAAATACTGATGAAGTGTTAAAAAATATAACTTGTGATGAAAGTTTAAAAGAAAAATGTCTTGTGAGAAAGTTTGAATACTGCAAAGAGATAGACATTAAATATAACGAATATGATGATAATGATACTGTAATCTACTATCAGTGAGTAATTAACAATATCATGGTATTGACACAGACGAGCCATCTGAAAACTACAGAAACTGTTGGGGAGAACAAATTTCTTGTCAAATTTCTACTTCCAGAAATATTGTCAGGCTTGTTCTTGTTCAATCAACTGCTGGAGAAGAACATAACGTTAAATTTTAAGGAAATTTCCAAAGAAAAATCATTTGTGTTTCCAAAAAATAACGGCATTGCTATTGTTGACAAAGAAGACATTGTCCTAAAGTTGCAGCAACTTGTTCTTAACATTAGAAGCCATTACAAATTCTGTGAATATTTCTCTCATTAAAAATATCTGTTAACATTACAAGTTCAATTAAACATTTTATGCATTAATCAATGTGTGTGTATGTCTCAAATTATTAATATTACCTGTTTGAACACATTTAAGAACAATGTTATCATGTCCATGGACATCGAAGTCATGTCTGTGGACAGGCAAAAATTTTGCATTCATTTTTTTCCCAGTGAAACAACTTTTTTACGATCTTGGTGAATACTGGCATGATGTTAGATGAGTTTGAAGCAATTTAAAAACATTTTTATAAATCCACAATTAAAATTTTCTTTTTTTTTTAATTTCAGTACTGAAAATGTACGTTTCTAAGAGAATGACCGCGGTAGCCCCAACCGGGCAGTTGTACCTTGAAAGTATCTCAGTTGTACCTTGAAAGTTATAAGAATCACGCCAAGAAAGAATTTAGATTACGGCCGCTGCAGCAGTTGTACAGCCGTCAAAAAAAAAACGACTCACACCATCGCAATTGCACAACTTACATCACAGAACAAAACAGAAGGTAGCAATCGATAGGGATTAATTGTTTTCTACAAATATCAATGCTTAAAATTTGTATAAGGGGCCGTCTTCACATATAAAATTGGTTGCTTGCTCCGATAATTTCAATACGAACCCCCCTCTTTTATCACAAATTTGGATTCTACACACAATTTCAGGCGGAAATAAAAAAAAAAGTTCATCAATTTTATTGGATTTTTCACCGATTTGTAAGCGTTTGAAAATTAGATCTAATGTTGAATTGGTGTTTCACATTTTTTGTTATGCTTGCTACAAACTTTAATTTTTCTTGGAAATTGTGTTTTCTTCCTTTGCTACCCAAACACCCATACACAATTTATAAACATTTTAATTATCAAGTTAAATTTACTATTTTTCTTATCAAGTATGAAATTAATATTCATAAAAATTATGAATAGAAACATAGGCAAATTTTGATACCATGTGATTCAACTGTTACTGAAACATCGGAATTCCAAATTCCCTCTAGCTCATTACGAGCATAATTAGTAACGCAGTGAGACTGTTTGCAAAATTCGATGGTTATTATCGTTATTAGGGATTGTTCACAAAGTTTTTTTTTTTTTTTTCCAATGGCAAGGTTGGGTACAGATTGCAAAGACAAATACAATACATAATACAATACAGTATAGAATTGACCGAAGTCATTGTAGCTATGGAATATTTAATCCCACATGAATTAATACAACAACTTTGATATTCAAGTTATTTATTACAATAATCCGTTTTGACACCTTACATTCCTTAATGCCTGGTACTAATATATTTTCCGTGGTGAAGTATCTCTGTTCGTTTTATATTAATTATTAATTTCCTGAACCACTACTTCAGTTCAGTTCACAGTTGTGTTTTTACATATTAAGTATCGCTTCACAGCAGAGACTCCACCGCAGAAAACTTCACACAGAGATCTCACCACATAGCCTAATACAAGGCCAGAATTGATGGTCACTTGTGAAGGGGCACCCAGTGGGTGGACCATAATTGTCCCTAACAAAGGACAGCACAATTTACATCCATGCCCTGACCCGGATTCGAACTAGGAACCTTCCGATCCAGAGGCCAACACCTTGACCACTAGACCGGTTGGTCGGCTTGTTCACAAAGTGAAAACAGAAATTTCTGCCAACAGATCCTGAGATTCTGACTTTGTCACCATCTTAATGGACTTCATACCAAAACGCCTGCAACAGGTCATTGACTACGACGGCCACTACCCGTCTTTATTAATATTTATGGATTTTCTCAGTCAATTTTATGCCATTTTACATTATTTTATCATCAAATCTGCCTGAAATTTTGTGTAGAATCCAAATTTGTGATAAAAGAGATGGGGGGGGGGGTCGTATTGAAATTATCGGAGCAAACACCCAATTTAATATGAAGGCGGCCCCCTAGACAAATTCTAAGTATTGATATTTGTAGAAAACATTAATCCCTATCGATTACTACCCTCCGTTTTGTTCTGTGACGTAAATTCTGCAATCAGGTTTTTTTTGACGGCAGTACCTTTTAGGTTATAAGAATTTCGCCAAGAAAGAACCGTGCTTGTAATATCTATAGCCGTAGTTAAAAGGTTAACCAGATCTGCGTCTCCAACCACGCAATGGAGGATCCATTATCAAGAGCTATCCGAAAATCGTATTTCTTTTTCCAGAAACAGATCTTTCCAGAAAAGAGAATGACACACTTCGGTCACTTGATCCGGTCTACAGCTGACCCTGAACGCATGCTGTCACCTGTGAGTCAGCAGTGTGCATGTGAAGTGTGAAAGTCTGGAGATGACAGGAGGCCGGGAAGTTACGCGGCCACTTTTCAGGCACTGTGGCCAGGTTCCCTTGCCAAGTTGATGGACAGCGTTGGAACCATTATCCGTGCATCGCGAGGGTTTCGCAAATGAGAGGAGACAGTTTACTGGATACTGGATCTTCCGCGGAGAAAATTATTGCGGGGTTTTGAGGAAACGTGAGAAAGCGAAACGAAACCCGCTGTTGCTGTTCGTTGTCTGGTTTTGTGATGATCCAAACTCATTGGGGAAAGGCCGTTTTAAAACATCGTGTAATCTTCAACCTGGAACGTAAAAAATTATTAGTGACATTCTGAAATTTGTTTAATAAACTGCATTTATCGCTATTTGTAATTAAGTCTTTTTTTTTTTCAAAATTTTTGTTTTAGCTGTACAGTTAAGTTTTTATGGGCAGTTGTCCTCGCCTTCCTTCAAAATTTTTGTTTTAGATGTACAGTTAAGTTTTTATGGGCATTTGTCCTCGCCTTCCTTCAAAATTTTTGTTTTAGAAGTACAGTTAAGTTTTTATGGGCATTTGTCCTCGCCTTCCTTCAAAATTTTTGTTTTAGATGTACAGTTAAGTTTTTTTATGGGCATTTTTCTTCGCCTTCCTTCAAAATTTTTATTTGCATGTTCAAATGCATAGTAATTTATTAAGTTTTGGCATCTATCATCGTCTTTATTCAAAATATTTGCTTCTGTTATTTAGAAAGAGGTATGTTTATCATAAAGCTTCAAACATTTTACTAGCTTGTACCCGATTGTATATCTGTGCTGATGGCAAAATGTTATAAGTCGGGTTTTTTTTAATTTTTCGTGACAGCAATTTTAAGATTCATGATTCAATATGTGGTTCTGTGGTTTTTGACATTACAATTTTCCACCTTTGTTTTCTCATAAACTGAAAGAAAAAGACTTACGACATTTTGACACCTCCTAAACATTAACAAAACAAACTCCAGGATGGGACTTACTCAATTTTTTGGGAAAAGTGACTTAAAACATTTTACCATCTGAGCACAGATATTGAATGTAACATTTTTATATAAATATACGTAAATGCTACCTAGATTTCAGTGTTGACACCTGAGGAGCCAGGAGTCTCGTCCCGGCCACCCCTTGTCCGGCCTTAAGCCCTTGTTGGTAGGTGATCTGGGTCATAAAAAATAAAAATGACCCTAGTGGAAAACGGCCAAGGCTTCATTTCTTCGTCGGTTTATAAAACATCGTATAGTTTTCGACCTCAAATCGAGGCAAGATTTGGGATATTCAAGAAATGGTTGAAAAAACTGTTCTGCCTTTATTGTGCTAGAAAACTCACATTAGGTTTTAAAACTAAATTATTTCAAAGGCAGGACAGGTAGGTATTTTAGTTAACGTCGCACTGGAGCAACACGACGGGCTATTGGCGACTTCAGACAAGACATCTTTTCGTCAGCACCTCTGCAACGCATCTTATCTCCTCGACGAAAAATGTACAAAACGAACTATTTGTGTGAAGGGGGAAATTTGTAAATAAAATTTTTAATTAAAAATGGATGGGATAACATGATTCATCAACTGATACAAAACTTTAAAGAACTAGGGATCTTCGCCCCTGCTCGCTCACACTCGAAAACCCCTAGCGATTGCTTCCCTAACCTACACTCCTTTCACAGATCCCATTTGGTTTCCTTCGCAAACCAACATTCCTTTCGCAGAGTGAATCTCCTGAACAGCGAAACTATCTTAATAATTCGTATAATCCTGATTTGACTTTCCGGTCCATGACGTCACAGCGAGGGCTTCACCCCCTGCTCGCTTACGCTCGGCGACCCCCGGGGATTGCTACGAAATCCAGTTTGGTTTGCTTCGGAAACCACTACTCCTTTCGCAAGTGATTTAACTCTTTTTTTTTACTTTAACACTTAATGCACCCTAAACTAATAGCCGCATCAGTAATAAACATTCTGCATCTTGTTCCCTGTACAATTTTAAATAAACAGTGTTAATCTCCTAACTTTACGATCTGTACTTCGCACTTTCTCGGTAAACCGTCTGAGAACAGAGTGAAAAAAGCGAGCCTTTTTCCTCGCCAAAAAAAAATAAATAATTTTATGGCAATTGTTACTACGATAAATTTGAGATCTGATAAACCCGATAGTCAAAAATACAACCCTCATTTGCGTGAGAAATATGCTCCGCGAACTAAAAAACACGAAATTTGTGTGAGAAACTTTTGATAGCATCGAATTTATTTTTGAACAAATTTTAAAAATAATTTTATCGTAAGAAACTGTGCATTCTAAGCTTCCACGTGGTATTTTTAAATTTTAAAACTAATTGTTTAAGCTATAGATATGACAGTTTTAGTTTTGCATCGGAAACTACGATCTAAAAGTTCTAAAAATTGTATGACCAACATTTGATTGCATCGACTTTATTTACTAACCAATTTTAGAAATAATTGTACCATAAGAAAGAGTATAATCTAAAATTTTCAGTGATGTTCTCAAATTTAAAAAAAAATAATAGTATTAAGCTGTAGATATGACAGTTTTAACAAAAAGTAGCGAAAATATCCAAATGTTCCGAATTTTGTATGACTAACTTTTGATCACATCGAACTTATTTATCAACTAATTTCAAAAATAATTGTACCGTAAGAAAGAGTATATTCTAAGGTATACTGGGATATTTTCAAATTTATAAACTAATATAATACTAAGATATAGATATGACTGTTTTTTAAAAAAAAGTAACAGAAATGTACCGATTTTTCTTGAATTTCAAAAAAAAATTTAAGGAACCAAATTTACATTTCAAAAAAACTCTACGAGCTGCAAAAATTTACGTTGAGAGGTACTCTTTAAAATAACTAACTCACGGCGGAAGACTGAAAATTTGTAAGTGTTTAGCTCACTCGCGGAAGAAATTTCGTTTTTTCAACTTTGACACTTAATAAACCCTAAACTAATAGCCGCATCGGAAATAAAACTTCAGAATTGTCCAGGGAGCACGATGAAGTACAAACCATGTTAATTTCGTATTTTTCTGATCCGTACTTCCTCGCGAAACCGTCTAAGAATCGATCTAAACAATACAGTTTTCAATCCTGCGACGGCGACGGCGGCGGTAACTTTATTTAAATATAGAGAGGACACCTTCAAATCGTGGTGTACCAGTTGATTATCCTCCCAAGTACTAACATATCGCCCTGTTGGTTTAGCAACCGGAGGGTTGTGTTTTCGAATCCAACCAAAGACCGTCGTGTATATAGGGGTGCTGGAGCCCGTTAAATCTGTCGTGGATTAGAAAAGATCCGACGACAGCACCACGCAATTTTGAACCACGGTCAGATGACGAACAGGAACACGAACCCTGGACCGTTAGGTTAATAGCCCAACACTCTACCGACGGAGATACCCGGGATTAACTTTTGGGACTTAATTGATTGTTTTATTTCTAATAATGCATCGCCTTTATTGAACTCGACATTATCAAAGTGCAGCGTGGGTGTCAACTTAATATTACATTTAAATGCGGCATATTCGCTGGTTTTAACTGAAGAAGCTGCAATAACACAGTCGAGGCACCAGGAAAGCAAGACGGTGCCTCTGGTTCTCAATTGATTGCAACGCAATTTTGAACCACGGTCAGATGATGAACAGGGACACGAACCCTGGACCGTTAAGTTAATAACCCAACACTCTACCGACGGAGATACCCGGACTAAACTTTGTGACTTAATTGATTGTTTTTATTTCAAATAATCTATCGCCTGTGTATTGAACTCGACATTATCAAAGTGCAGCGTGGGTGTCAACTTAATATAGCATTTAAATGCGGCATATTCGCTGGTTTTAACTGAAGAAGCTGCAATAACACAGTCGAGGCACCAGGAAAGCAAGACGGTGCCTCTGGTTCTCAATTGATTGCAACGCAATTTTGAACCACGGTCAGATGATGAACAGGGACACGAACCCTGGACCGTTAAGTTAATAACCCAACACTCTACCGACGGAGATACCCGGACTAAACTTTTGTGACTTAATTGAATGTTTTTATTTCAAATAATCTATCGCCTTTATTGAACTCGACATTATCAAAGTGCAGCGTGGGTGTCAACTTAATATAGCATTTAAATGCGGTATATTCGCTGGTTTTAACTGAAGAAGCTGCAATAACACAGTCGAGGCACCAGGAAAGCAAGACGGTGCCTCTGGTTCTCAATTGATTGCAACGCAATTTTGAACCACGGTCAGATGATGAACAGGGACACGAACCCTGGACAGTTAAGTTAATAACCCAACACTCTACCGACGGAGATACCCGGACTAAACTTTTGTGACTTAATTGATTGTTTTTATTTCAAATAATCTATCGCCTGTATTGAACTCGACATTATCAAAGTGCAGCGTGGGTGTCAACTTAATATAGCATTTAAATGCGGCATATTCGCTGGTTTTTACTGAAGAAGCTGCAATAACACAGTCGAGGCACCAGGAAAGCAAGACGGTGCCTCTGGTTCTCAATTGATTGCAACGCAATTTTGAACCACGGTCAGATGATGAACAGGGACACGAACCCTGGACCGTTAAGTTAATAACCCAACACTCTACCGACGGAGATACCCGGACTAAACTTTTGTGACTTAATTGAATGTTTTTATTTCAAATAATCTATCGCCTTTATTGAACTCGACATTATCAAAGTGCAGCGTGGGTGTCAACTTAATATAGCATTTAAATGCGGTATATTCGCTGGTTTTAACTGAAGAAGCTGCAATAACACAGTCGAGGCACCAGGAAAGCAAGACGGTGCCTCTGGTTCTCAATTGATTGCAACGCAATTTTGAACCACGGTCAGATGATGAACAGGGACACGAACCCTGGACAGTTAAGTTAATAACCCAACACTCTACCGACGGAGATACCCGGACTAAACTTTTGTGACTTAATTGATTGTTTTTATTTCAAATAATCTATCGCCTGTATTGAACTCGACATTATCAAAGTGCAGCGTGGGTGTCAACTTAATATAGCATTTAAATGCGGCATATTCGCTGGTTTTTACTGAAGAAGCTGCAATAACACAGTCGAGGCACCAGGAAAGCAAGACGGTGCCTCTGGTTCTCAATTGATTGCAACGCAATTTTGAACCACGGTCAGATGATGAACAGGGACACGAACCCTGGACCGTTAAGTTAATAACCCAACACTCTACCGACGGAGATACCCGGACTAAACTTTTGTGACTTAATTGAATGTTTTTATTTCAAATAATCTATCGCCTTTATTGAACTCGACATTATCAAAGTGCAGCGTGGGTGTCAACTTAATATAGCATTTAAATGCGGTATATTCGCTGGTTTTAACTGAAGAAGCTGCAATAACACAGTCGAGGCACCAGGAAAGCAAGACGGTGCCTCTGGTTCTCAATTGATTGCAACGCAATTTTGAACCACGGTCAGATGATGAACAGGGACACGAACCCTGGACAGTTAAGTTAATAACCCAACACTCTACCGACGGAGATACCCGGACTAAACTTTTGTGACTTAATTGATTGTTTTTATTTCAAATAATCTATCGCCTGTGTATTGAACTCGACATTATCAAAGTGCAGCGTGGGTGTCAACTTAATATAGCATTTAAATGCGGCATATTCGCTGGTTTTAACTGAAGAAGCTGCAATAACACAGTCGAGGCACCAGGAAAGCAAGACGGTGCCTCTGGTTCTCAATTGATTGCAACGCAATTTTGAACCACGGTCAGATGATGAACAGGGACACGAACCCTGGACCGTTAAGTTAATAACCCAACACTCTACCGACGGAGATACCCGGACTAAACTTTTGTGACTTAATTGAATGTTTTTATTTCAAATAATCTATCGCCTTTATTGAACTCGACATTATCAAAGTGCAGCGTGGGTGTCAACTTAATATAGCATTTAAATGCGGTATATTCGCTGGTTTTAACTGAAGAAGCTGCAATAACACAGTCGAGGCACCAGGAAAGCAAGACGGTGCCTCTGGTTCTCAATTGATTGCAACGCAATTTTGAACCACGGTCAGATGATGAACAGGGACACGAACCCTGGACAGTTAAGTTAATAACCCAACACTCTACCGACGGAGATACCCGGACTAAACTTTTGTGACTTAATTGATTGTTTTTATTTCAAATAATCTATCGCCTGTATTGAACTCGACATTATCAAAGTGCAGCGTGGGTGTCAACTTAATATAGCATTTAAATGCGGCATATTCGCTGGTTTTTACTGAAGAAGCTGCAATAACACAGTCGAGGCACCAGGAAAGCAAGACGGTGCCTCTGGTTCTCAATTGATTGCAACGCAATTTTGAACCACGGTCAGATGATGAACAGGGACACGAACCCTGGACCGTTAAGTTAATAACCCAACACTCTACCGACGGAGATACCCGGACTAAACTTTTGTGACTTAATTGAATGTTTTTATTTCAAATAATCTATCGCCTTTATTGAACTCGACATTATCAAAGTGCAGCGTGGGTGTCAACTTAATATAGCATTTAAATGCGGTATATTCGCTGGTTTTAACTGAAGAAGCTGCAATAACACAGTCGAGGCACCAGGAAAGCAAGACGGTGCCTCTGGTTCTCAATTGATTGCAACGCAATTTTGAACCACGGTCAGATGATGAACAGGGACACGAACCCTGGACAGTTAAGTTAATAACCCAACACTCTACCGACGGAGATACCCGGACTAAACTTTTGTGACTTAATTGATTGTTTTTATTTCAAATAATCTATCGCCTGTATTGAACTCGACATTATCAAAGTGCAGCGTGGGTGTCAACTTAATATAGCATTTAAATGCGGCATATTCGCTGGTTTTTACTGAAGAAGCTGCAATAACACAGTCGAGGCACCAGGAAAGCAAGACGGTGCCTCTGGTTCTCAATTGATTGCAACGCAATTTTGAACCACGGTCAGATGATGAACAGGGACACGAACCCTGGACCGTTAAGTTAATAACCCAACACTCTACCGACGGAGATACCCGGACTAAACTTTTGTGACTTAATTGAATGTTTTTATTTCAAATAATCTATCGCCTTTATTGAACTCGACATTATCAAAGTGCAGCGTGGGTGTCAACTTAATATAGCATTTAAATGCGGTATATTCGCTGGTTTTAACTGAAGAAGCTGCAATAACACAGTCGAGGCACCAGGAAAGCAAGACGGTGCCTCTGGTTCTCAATTGATTGCAACGCAATTTTGAACCACGGTCAGATGATGAACAGGGAGACGAACCCTGGACAGTTAAGTTAATAACCCAACACTCTACCGACGGAGATACCCGGACTAAACTTTTGTGACTTAATTGACTGTTTTTATTTCAAATAATCTATCGCCTGTATTGAACTCGACATTATCAAAGTGCAGCGTGGGTGTCAACTTAATATAGCATTTGAATGCGGCATATTCGCTGGTTTTTACTGAAGAAGCTGCAATAACACAGCCGAGGCACCAGGAAAGCAAGACGGTGCATCTGGTTCTCAATTGATTGCGGTTGGTCACTGACCCAATCAGTAATCGAAATTCACGCACCATTATCATGCGAATTACGGCTACCTCCATCATCTCCTAAGATAGCTAACGCCTCTGCTGCTTACCTCTAGCGCTTCTTCAGAAAAGTGCGCATCGTTTTGACAGCATGATTAATGAAAGGAGAGTTCCTTTACCCAAACCTGGTACACACGGGCGGCATGCGTCACATAGAGCTGCCGCTTCAATTTCCGAATCTGGTTGAAATGAGTGGTAAGCGTGGTGTTGACACTTTATTCAGAACAATGGATTATTTTTTATTTCCACTTCATCAGGCACTGCGATGAAATGTCCATAGCTTCAACGCACTATAGAAGGGGCAACAGAAAATACAGAATACAATACAACATAAAATTTAAACCATTATAATAAGACTGAAAAGAAAAGGCAAATAAAAATAAGAATATATGCACATATGAATTTCCTTGTGGAAATTGTCAACGTATCTTTTTGGAAAGTATCGTCAACCGACCATGGTTCAAAATTGTGCTATCCTATAATCTTTCCGTTCGAGATTGATCCCGAACCGTCGTCAATAGCCCGTTGCTCCAGTGTAATGTTAATTAAAATACCTACCATATACCTTATATATGCACATATGAATTTCCATACCATACCTTCCATACCATTCCATTATATACCATACCTAATATATGCACATATGAATTAATAATACCAGTGTAATGTTAATTAAAATACCTACCATATACCTAATATATGTCAGTAGAACTCCAACTATCCGAACTCCTGTTATCCGGATCGCCAATTATCCGGATCACTTTGAGAAAAAAAGAAATTACAAAATTCGCAATTTAAAAGCTTCTTGTCGGTAAATGACGAAAACGAAGAGAACGAAGTGTCAATTGAGGACATAAGAAACATTCCTGGATGTTCCTAGTGCAGTGCAGAGGACGTAGGCGAGTGGGTGGTGATTCTTCGTAGCCTAGACTCCAAATTCTCAGTGGCGATGAACTCATTCAAAAGACGAGAGCAGAACTCATTTATGACCCCAAAGATGACGACGGCATTGATATTCAACCAAACGCGGGATCGTCAGCTAGTAAGGCTAGTCAGCTAGTTGTGACTTGACACAGCCCTAAAATGGATGGAGTGGGAGCCAGAGTGCGACCATATACAGCTACTCACCGCAATTTAATGCCAGACTTGGCTGCACGAAAACGAGTTAAGACAACAAAACAACTAACTTTGACCGATATGTTGAAGCAATGACACATTTTAATACAATATGTTAGTACAAAATGTAAACAAAGTTGTTTCCATAGTCATTAAATAACATTACATACTAAAGCAAAATTCGTTTTTTACCAAGAAATAATCATTTTTCGTGAAGTATCCAACTATCCGGATATTCGATTGTCCGGATGAGGTATGGTCATAATTGATTCGGATAATTAGAGTTCTACTGTACATATGAATTTCCATACCATTCCATTATATACCATACCTAATATATGCACATATGAATTTCCTTATGGAAATTTTCAACGTATCTATTTGGAAAGTATCGTCATACGACCGTGCTTCAAAATTGTGCTGTCTTTTGATCTTTCCGTTCGGGATTGATCCCGGACAGTCGCCAATAGCACGTTGCTCCAGTGTATTGTTAATTAAAATACCTACCATATACCTAATATATGCACATATGAATTTCCATACCATTCCATTATATACCATTCCTAATATATGCACATATGAATTTCCTTATGGAAATTTTCAACGTATCTATTTGGTAATGGTAATGGTAATGGTAATTTTTAGTTAACGTCGTACTAGAGCAACACAACGGGCTATTGACGACGGTCCGGAATCAGTCCCTTAAGGGAAAGATTCGAGGACAACACCTCGTAATTTTGAACCACGGTCAGATGACGAAGCAACACCTGAGCTGGCACCCCACTCTCCAAACTTCCACGCCAACCCAACGTGAGGACTTTCGGCCACGACAGATTTAAGGTGCACCAGCCGCCTCTACACCACACGTTTACAAACATCCATGCCCGCACCCGGATTCGAACCAGGAACCTTCCGATCTAGAGGCTAACACCTTAACCACTATACCGGTTGGTCGGCACGTATCTATTTGGAAAGTATCGTCATCCGACCGTGGTTCAAAATTGTGCTGTCCTTTGATCTTTCCGTTCGGGATTGATCCCGGACAATCGCCAATAGCACGTTGCTCCAGTGTATTGTTAATTAAAATACCTACCATATACCTAATATATGCACATATGAATTTCCATACCATTCCATTATATACCATACCTAATATATGCACATATGAATTTCCTTATGGAAATTTTCAGCGTATCTATTTGGAAAGTATCGTCATCCGACCGTGGTTCAAAATTGTGCTGTCCTTTGATCTTTCCGTTCGGGATTGATCCCGGACAATCGCCAATAGCACGTTGCTCCAGTGTATTGTTAATTAAAATACCTACCATATACCTAATATATGCACATATGAATTTCCATACCATTCCATTATATACCATACCTAATATATGCACATATGAATTTCCTTATGGAAATTTTCAGCGTATCTATTTGGAAAGTATCGTCATCCGACCGTGGTTCAAAATTGTGCTGTCCTTTGATCTTTCCGTTCGGGATTGATCACGGACCGTCGCCAATAGCCTGTTGCTCCAGTATAATGTTAATTAAAATACCTACCTATTTGGAAAATAAGGTCAGGCTTTGGTTTGGTACTTGGGCCGCTGTAGCCAGGTTGGAATAGTAACGGATTAGCAACCATATACCATCGTGAACAAAGAGGGCTGGTGCACGTTAAATCTGTCGTAGCCTCAAATGTCCTCAGATTGGCGTGTCGCGCAAGTTTGGAGAGCAGGGTGCCAGCTCAGGTTTGACTTTGTCATCTAACCGTGGTGCTGTTCTCGGATTTTTCCCTTCGAGTTTGGTCCCGGACCGTCACCGATGGCTGCAGTTCCGACGTTATTTAAAATACCTACCTAACTGCTTTACTACTTTGTTAAATGTTTATTTTTTTATGAATGAGTATCCGCTATAGAGGAACACTCATTCATAACAAAATAGAATATCTGGTATGCGTCTACTGACAGGTAAGGTAATTTTAATTAACGTCGTACTGGAGCAACACAACGGGCTATTGCTGACGGTCCGGGATCAATCCCCTGAGAGACTGGAGACTGAGGACAACATCATGTAACTTTGAACCACGGTCAGATGACGAGGCAACACCTGAGCTGGCACCCCACTATCCAAACTTCCACGCTAACCCAACGTGAGGGTCAACCGGCCACGACAGATTTAAGGTGCGCCAGCCGCCACTACACCACACGCTTACAAATATCCATGCACTGACCCGGATTCAACCAGGAACCTTCCTATCTAGAGGTGTCATCTGACCGTGGTTCAAAATTACGAGGTGTTGTCCTCGAATCTCTCCCTTAAGGGACTGATCCAGGACCGTCGTCAATAGCCCGCTGTGTTGCTCTAGTACGACGTAAACAAAAAAATTACCAATTACCTATCTAGAGGCCACCTTAACCAGTAGACCGGATGGTCGGCGGTAAACGGACAGAGTAAAAATCTATTTAGACGGCTGTTCATAGCCGCTTTGTCGAGGAATCCTTTTCGGAGAGCTGTACATATTCAGCGGGTTAGGTAACTTTTTAAGAGGGGCGTATCTCGAATACGGTCTGGTTAAAGCTCCAAGTGGTTTCTACGAGATGTATCCTCCGTGAAGTTCTGACCAATTTTTCTAATGACAAGGTATCTCGCTATCAAGATATCGATGGGTTTTTTATGATGATATCAAGATCTGGTCAGTGTTCTTCTAGTGACGAGATATCTCGTCCGTCAAGATCTGGTCAATTTTGCTAATGACGATGCACCCTTCGAGAAAACAGCCAGGAATAATAATGAATTTTAAAATATAAACTGGTAAAGAATCTTTCATGTGTCTCCTACAAATACAAAAATAAAAGGTAGATTTAAAACACGAAAAAATTTGTTGAATATTTTTATTCTCATCTCTTCTTTTTTCATGTTTTAACTCTGCATTTTACCTTTTTCACGGACTGTTAATTTTTAAATATTTTATAATTTTATTGTGTCTTGGTGTTTGGCGAAGTTTATCCGTTTTTGAAACTTGCGCCATAAAACCCAAACATCCAATCCAAGCCTAGAAATTAAATTTTTGTAGCACTAAGTAACGCACTGTACTGAAAAAATTAACAGAAATTGTAGAAGACAGGTGTCTTTGAATTACATTTTGTCTCGCTTTTCGGGTCTTTTAACCGTTGAAAAAAGTAATTCCTCCGCAACGAAATAAAAAATGGTAAGAAGATTCAGCCTACAGAAAAGAATAGCAAAACAGCACGTGCCATGTTCGATAAAACAAGACCGCTCGTGTTGTTTGCCCTGGTCTGGCCGAAAAAAGAGAGATTTCGTCATTGAATAGTAAGCTTAACACCACAGAGCCATTCGAAAACGACGTTGAACAGCGCAATCAGCCAATGAAACGAAAAGCACACTTACCATTGGATGCCTATCTATCATACCATACGTCTTTTGTTGTTTAAGGTGTGTAAGCTGGAACTCGGTAAACATGCGGTGGAACAGGCGCATCTGTGTGTAAATAAACAAGTACCACGTCTCCCAATCTGTAATTGATCCGTGCAAACACAAAATCAAGTCATCTATGTTCGTTATTTTGCTATTCGAACCAATTGATTTTTATTAAATGACACGCGAAATCAATTTTTATCTCGTCTGAGCACGCATGTGACGGTTCAGTCACGCAAAAATGCACAAAACGCAATATTTCAATGGTAGAAGTAAGTTTCTATTGTTTTTAGTTACTATGCTAAAAAACTAAAAGTTTCGTATGCTATTTCGTCACTAGCGTGCGAAATAATAATGCAATATACAAAGAAATGTCTAGGATTTCCTTCCATTTTACGTTAAACTTCAAAAATTGCATAAACGGTTTACGTTTTAAACCCTGCAAGTGGTTTCGAAGGGATATATCGTTCATGAAGATCTGACTAACTTTACTGATGACGAGGTATCTCATTAAGATATTACCGTTTTTTCATGATGAGATCAATATCTGGTCAGTTTTCTTCTAGGGACGAGATATCTCGTCCATAAAGATCTTGTCAGTTTTGCCGTTGACAAGATACCTCGTGGAGACCAGGAGGATCAGTATTCTGTGAAATGACGAAATAAATTCAGAGATAATGATTTTTTTTAACAGAACTCTTTCTAAATGTATCTTATCAAACAGAAGTGTTCCGATTTCTGGAGGAACACGTCTTCAGGGGTAGTCACCTTTTTAAATTTGTACGGGAACCTAATGATTTTGTATATTTTACGAAGGTCCCTCGGTCAG
Organism: Metellina segmentata; assembly: GCA_947359465.1. Taxonomy (NCBI): domain Eukaryota; kingdom Metazoa; phylum Arthropoda; class Arachnida; order Araneae; family Tetragnathidae; genus Metellina; species Metellina segmentata. Next base: position 50,839,985 of record OX375884.1, on the reverse strand, counting down.
TTGCCACTTCTGCACCCAGATTGGGCCACATTGTCACTCAAGCTCGATCTAACAATCAAAATGGCACCAAATTCTGCAGAAGGACTAATACCGATTAAACAACCAATTAAAAGACCAGCATTACTTTTCAACATCCGTGCAAATGAATTGGTGAATGGTTTGTCCAAGTTGCCTTCTTGGTTGGAATTGGTTCCTTTGCCATCGGTAACACTTACCGGGAGTTTGAGTAAGATCAAGAATGAAATAGGACGAAAGTGGCACGATTCCTGAAGTAACACGGCCTCTGGGGTCGTCACCTTTTTTAATTTTTACAGGAACCTTATGATCTTGTATACTTTAAGAGCGTGCCTCGGTCCGTTGCCACTTCTGCACCCAGATTGGGTCACATTGTCACTCAATCTCGATCCAACAATTGGAATGGCACCAAATTCTGCAGAAGGACTAATACCGATTAAACAACCAATTAAAAGACCAGCATTACTTTTCAGTGTTCCCGATCACTGTAGCATCCGTGCAAATGAATTGGTGAATAGTTTGGCCAAGTTGTTTTCTTGGTTTTAAATGGTTCATTTGCCATTGATGACACTTACCGGAAGTTTGAGTAAGATCGAGAATGAAATAGGACGAAGTGGCTCGATTCCTGAAGTAACACGGCTTCAGGTCGTCGCCTTTTTTAATTTTTACAGGAACTTAATGATATTGTATACTTTAAGAAGGTGCCCCGGCCAGTTGTCACTTTTGCAGCCAGATTGAGCCACCATTGTTATCCAAGTGAATCTACAGGTTTCATATTGTAGACTTGAAAAGGTGCCTTGTTTGTTTAACCGAAGAGACATTGGAACACATTCTATTTTTCTATACCTATGAGAACTTTTGACAAGATTGTGTACTTTTTCCAGTCCCACATCTAATATTTACCCGCTTAAAGAATATGCGCTTTCGACTTCAAAAGCAATTGATAGATAAGTTGACTGCATGTAAATAACAATACATACTAAGTCATAAGGGAAAATGTATATATGTTTTTAAGGATCGCCAACAACAATAGTAGATTTTGTTAAACCAAACTATGCTTAATAAACGTTTCTATATATTTCTGTTTGTTAAACCTGTCTTTTCGCGTTGTGTTGCTCTAGTACGACGTTAATTAAAATTACCATTACCATTACCTGTCTTTTCGCCCATTCGAAATTGAGTATCGGATATCCGGATAAAAAAGTAGCGGATCAGCAACTGGATGGTTGCGAGTTCGAATCCAACCCAAGACCGTAGTGTACAAAGGGCGTGGTGTGGAAGGATGTGTGTGGTGTGGAGAGTGGGGTTCCAGCTCAGGTGTGACCTCGTTATCTGACCGTGGTTCAAAATTACAAGACGTTTTCCACAGATCTCTCCCTTCTGGATTGATCCCGGACCGTAACCAATAGCCAGTTATGTTGCTCCAGTTTGACGTTAATGCAACTACCTACCCATTCAAAACTTTTTTTATTATAAATATTAATACCTATAGAAATCCTTTTGTAGTTTTAGAAATAAATATAGCATGTGTTCAGTGATCATTCTAAATTATTCATCAATGCATGAGCTGAACTTTTCAACAAATGATATTGCTCTTCCTCAGATGAGGCTCCTCCTGCATCTGCACTCTGGTCTTCAGCACAAGGATAGACGTGTACATAAATGCTTCATTGTCAACGGGTGAACTCTGAAAAATTGAACGTTTATTGGAATTTATGAAGTCTTTTACTGCGTAAAAGATTGGGGCCTCGTTGATAAAGCATTTCTCCAACAAAAAGTTGTACCGAGAAGAAGAATCCGTTGACGAAAGATCAGGAGAATTAGCTGGCCACGCACTGGAGCAGCAAAACATACATTAGAATGCTTATTCCGTAACATGTCGGGGAAACATATCACAGAAAAACATGTCAGTTCACATGCGCATTTCGGTCAATTTAGTATCGCAAAACTGATGTTGGACCAATATGGGGCTTGCCTAAAATAATATGTACGCCAGGCGTGTTGTGGATGGAATCCAACTCATTAGCAGACTGAAGCACGTCGCTACCTGGCCTATGAACCATTGGATTGTGTAATGTGGTGGGGATGGCAGCGATGTTGAGATAGCCACCCAGATCTCTCGATCGTACCTCCCTGTGATTTTTTTTTTTCTTTTGAGGTACGTTAAAGTTACTGTTTACGTGCAACAAATGTCAGCAAGATTGGATGACATCCTGGAACGTATTACCGATGCTTTGTTGCCCATCAATGGAGAAATGCTACACGTGTGGATCAAACTTGACTATCATGTGGATGTGTTTCAGATAGCACATTTGTGGTTAAGAACCTTTATATGGATCTTGGTACTTGGAAATTTTCTAGCTCTTTTTCATGTAGTACTGGTTGTTTTAAGTATACTACTTTGCGAGATAGTGTTTTGAAACCCAATTAATCGTTTGTAATACTCCTGAAAAAATTTGATGAGGAATGCTATTAATTGCTTATGAGAACAATAAAATTCGCTTAAACACATTAATATTATCACGTTAGGGTGATAAAACTAGTGCCTTTATTAATTAGCGAGGAAAGAAAGAAAGCCTAATGAATAGAAATATCTTCACCATAAACATCAGTATAGGCGTCACCGTGTCTTATCGATAAGGTCGGGGCCTTTCATATTAATTAGTCCAGACTGTCGTTCATCTTGTGTGCCCGAGACTATTTCCAGAACTTAGTGCAATTAGGTCAAGTAACTTTTTCCTCTCATGAAAGAATGCAATCAACTGTCCCCTTCCTGAATCGCCATGATTTTTAAATGTTGTTTTATTAATTGGGATGGCAGCAATTGAGTGAAGCTTCAAGAATTCGAGTTAATTGGTTATCTTAAATCTTATGGATAAAATCATCCTACCAAAAACTGAATAAAGTCATTCATAAGGACGTGGGAAAATATGAGCTTCAGGGGAAAAATAGAAAATCTGAGGTATGTAGCAAAAAAAGATGTTTGGTTTGCATGACCATACATTCCTCACTTTGTTCGACTGATTGACTAAAAGCAAACTCAGTGATCCATATAAAGGGTATTGTCAGTCAAGTTAAATATAAGTGGCGGAGTGAATCTGCGGCGGAAAGTATTTCTTGTTCTTGTTCCGAATGCGACGTTACTTGGCTTGTTTTTCGAATACCATTTCAGCCACTTCGCCAATAAAATATACAAAGATTGAGTTCCGAATTGATATTTTATCCTTGTTTGGTCCTCACCAATTAGATTTAACGACAAAAATCGCCAAAACGGTGATTAACTAAAAATTTTAATATTATTTATTTAAAAATTTTAATATTTTAAAGTTACCCCGATATATATCATGCAAGAACATTTCGGAAGCTGAAATAAAATCTTCTCTTTCTCTCTGATTTGTTCCCACTGAAAACCCCTCTAATAAAATTATTTTGCTTATTCTGTATCAGTGTTTCCCGAAGCGAAGGATTCGAGGACAACGCCACATAATTTTGAGCCACGGTCAAACGATGTGATCAACACCTGGTTGGAACCACATCTTGGAGACTGTGGTTCTACGCTAACGTGAAGACATTTGAAGAAGAGTTCATTCAAGAAATTCGTCCTATTGTGATAAAAGATGTGTCTCAACGAATGATATTTTTGAGTTATATGCTGAATTCTAATACAGGGTGGTCCCGAATTCATGGTACAAACTTTAATGGTAGGTACAGGACATTGTAACAATGATTTATTGTATAGGAATGTATAGTCGCAAGTGACGCGGTGAGGCGAAAACAGGGGAAATAACGGCCGAAAGGAAAAACAAAGATTTTATTGAAAGCGTTGTTGACAAGTGTCATGTTTACAGTAATTGTTCAAAATTGCGTCCACCAGTATCGATACATGCTTGACAGCGTCGGTGGAGCGATTGGCGTACACGTTCAAAGATGCCTGGTATTTCACGCACACCTGCAGCAGCTACAGATAAGCGAGCGACGAGATCCTCATCTGAGTCAACTGGAGTCTCAAAAACAAGATGCTTTAGATGTCCCCATAAAAAGTAATCGAGGCTCGATAAATCGGGAGATCGGGGTGGCCAAGGGACTGGTCCACCACGCCCAATCCATCGAGTACCAAACGTGGCATTCAGGTAATTCCGTACATCAATGCTGAAGTGTGCTGGCGCCCCATCGTGCTGAAACCACATGCGGTTACGAATGGCGATCGGAACATCATGCAGCAGTTGTGATAACACTTCTTTCAGAAAAATAAGATAGCTTCCGCCAGTGAGCCGCGTGGGTAGTAAGTATGGGCCAATCAAAAAGTCGTTCACAATACCAGCCCACACATTAATACTGAAACGTTGTTGAAACGCATGTCGACGCGTTGCATGTGGATTATCGGTTGCCCACACATGGGAATTGTGCGCATTAAAGACACCCTCGCGTGAAAATGTCGCTTCATCTGTAAATAGCACATAATCTACGAAATCCGGCTGCAACGCACATTGCTGCATCACCCACAGGCAGAAGTTCACGCGGCGAGGATAATCTGCCGGATTCAATGCTTGTACTTTCTGAAAATGGAAGGGGTGTAAGCGATTTTCGTTTAACACTCTGCATACAGTCTGATGACTCACACCTACGTCACGCGCAACAGTTCTTGTGCTTGACTCGGGTCTATCAGCCACAATGTTCAAGATGCTTTCTTCCAGCCTTGGAGTGCGTACAGCTCTTACTCGACCAGCGCCATGTCTGTTGACGTCGAACGCACCTGTTTCACAAAGTTGACGATGTAACCGTTGAAAAATTCTATGATCCGGCATTCGTCGATCATGATACTCCGCGCGATACATTCGTAACGCAGCTCTGCCGTTACCATTTGCACGGCCGTACATGTAATGCATGTCTGCTTTTTCTGCATACGTAAAGTCACCCATCGTCTACGGCAGCACAATTGTGAATGGCGCTTTTCCCTACTGCGATGCATCATGTTCAACAGCGGCTAGACATCTACTGCCCTCTACCGGCAATGATACCAACCGATCACTCCATTTCTCTTTCCTTTTATTTCCCCTGTTTACGCCTCACCGCGTTACTTGCGACTATACATTCCTATACAATAAATCATTGTTACAATGTCCTGTACCTACCATTAAAGTTTGTACCATGAATTCGGGACCACCCTGTATATATATGCTTTTATTTTACTGTAGTAACGATGATATTCTTGGGCTAAGTGCGCAAGGTCATCCAACGTATGAATTGGTAAAATGTGTGCTATACCCTCATGTGCTCTTCAGGTGATAAAAAGTTCATAGGAGAGAATAATTTCAAGATACATCAACAATCTACATCGTTTCCTTCCATAAATATAAAGTGTTTTTCCAAATTGTTAAAAATTCTTAGAAAAATTATCATATCGTTGTCCCGAAAGAGCAACGACGCAATAGCAAAACTGGAGTGAATTTTCAAGATATACTTGTTTGAGTAGTATTATTTAAAAGTACCATATGTAATATACTAACTTTCATTATTATCAAGTTTCTCACCTGCTGTAATTAATATCAATCATGAACGCGGTAATTTTTTTTTATAATTTGATGAATTCCACTTTCAATCATTGATCTTCCAGAACAGCTACATATATTTTCAGGACTACAATTTCTAACAGGATACGTTTTATATAAAGCAAGGCAAAAACTATATCGAAGAGAACGGCATCATTCCTTTCCATTTGATATTCCTGATTGAATCTCGGTAGGCAATGGTAATTTATTAACATCGCATTGGAGCCACACACCGGACTGTTGGCAACTGTCCGGGATACACTATATGGACAAAAGTATTTGGACACTGCAAGTTTTTCAGAAAAAGTGCTTTATTATTCTGTTTAATAACAACGGGTAAGCCCTCCTTTTGCTTGTATTGCAGCTGCAAACGCGTCGAGGCATACTTTCTACAAGTTTTATGTAAGGCTGGTCAGGAATAGCTCGCCATGCCTCTTGTAAGGCTGTGAGATGAGGTTATTGTGAAGATGGGCGAGCGTGGCGGTATCGTACTCGTCGCTCCATTTTGTCCCACGTGTGCTCGGTCGGATTGAGATCGGAGCTCTGAACAGGCCAGTCAAGCAAATTCACCTTATTTTCATGAAACCAGTCCAGCACACGTTTTGCAGTTGCAGTATAACATGGAGCTCGATCCTGTTCGAAGAAACAACCATCATCGCCGTAGTATTGCCATAGTGTAGACAAGGCCGAATCGTCCAGAACGTCGAGGTACACGTCAGCGTTCATGGTACCAGGTACATAAAGCAATGGGCTGAGTCCTAAACAGGAAAAACAATCCCACATTAAGATGGACCCTCCTCCGAATTCCTGCAGTGTCCAAATACTTTTGTCCATGTAGTGTAAATTCTAAAGGTCCTAGTGAGAAAGATCCTATGACCACTCTCCACTTACTTTTGAACCCGGTCAAACTACGAGGTCAACACCTGAGCTCCAAACTTCCACACCATGCCAACGTGAGGACATTTGAGTCCATTACAAATTTGGCCTTTGATGGTCTTTGGCTGAAACAAGGTTCGTTGCTCTTTTTACTGGGCTACTGCAGCCCGTTAGAAAGACCAACTGATGTTGTTAAGATATCTCATATTGTGTGCTAGGGTGTTAGTGACACAGGAAATATTAATTTTTGGTGATATAAACGAGTTATGTCAGTAAAAATCAGCATAAATTATTTTAGAGATGCTAACCTGAGAAAACTTCAACGCGTAACAATATTTAATTAGTTCCCTGCTTCGTTCTAATTTAAATGCAATTTTATATCAGTCAGCATGCAACATCGTATTCAACATTCCAAAAATTACGTTAAAACCACCTGTTCAAGATAAATTGGAAGTGTAAATCTTTAAACACAAATGTGATAGCCTTCTGGAGCTATACTTCTGCAAATCGATTCTTCAACTGATTTTTATTGATATCTTTTATCCGTTTGCGATGAAGTTAGTTTTAATTTCCTGGTAGCTATGCAAGAACATGAATCATACATTTAGTTTATTTTGCATTTCAAATTTTCCAGCTATCCTATTAACATTGCATTTCTGATTGCAAACCTCGTAGCTAATGAATTCTGAATACATAAAACACGCTCATAAAGTTCTTCATAATGGTAATTTTAATTAACGTCGTACTAGAGCAACACAACGGATATTGACGACGGTCCAGGATCAATCCCATAAGGGAAAGATCCAAGGACAACACCACGTAATTTTGAACCATTGTCAGGTGACGAGGCAATACCTGAGCTGGCACCTTACTCTCCAAACTTCCATACCAACCTAACGTGAGGACTTTCGACCACGACAGATTTCGCTTCTTTATTATTTGAAATTAAAGCATTTCTCTTTGAGAAGGGTGTTGACTATCTTGAACTAACGGGAGATCATTGGATCCAAAAATTTTATTTCATGGTAGACGTTAAGTTTTATTTAAATAATCTTAATCGTAAACTACCTGTGGAAAGTAAACACAATGTTTTCGATGTTGGAAGAAGTCATTTCATTCGAAAACAAATTATCCCTTTTGAGTCAAGATTTTGAAAGCCAAACATTGATTCATTTTCCAAGCCTGCTGAAACATCGTCAAGAAAATAACTCGGTAATTGACAATTTACTATTTCTAAACAATTTTAAATATGAAGGAAGCTTTTCTACGGAGGTTTCAGCAATTCAGAAATTGCATTGCGATGTTAGCCTTTGTTAAAAAAAACATCAGTGCTGACGTAACAGAATTGAATTTTCTCCTTTTAATATTGACATTCGCGCTTTTGAAATGCAATTACTGGAGTTAAAAACCAAAGAATTATGGAGCTCCAAATTTGAACGCCGTAATGGTGATATGGAAAAATTGAAGAAAAATAAATATGATCTTATTACACAGAAAAGTGGTCTGCTTTGAAAGACCTTGAGAAAGAAGACATGATAATTTCACCTGGAATAGTATTTCTGATTCAATGATCAGTTGAAAAAAAACTAGCATTTGCTGTTCTTTCACTCTTTGGCTCTACATATTCATGAGAACAATCTTTTTCAAGCATGAACCTTATCAAAAGTAAATTGAGGAATCGTTTTATTGATGAGAACCTGGAATCCTGCTTGAAATTGAAAATAACGACATACAAACCTGATTTATCCAAACTTTAGGAAATACAAGGTCATGTTCACTTTAAATGCGTGTTTTATCATATATATATTTTTTTATTTTAATATAAAAAATATAAAAAAAATTTTGTCAATAAATAAGATTATTATTATATCTGATTTTATTTAAAGTTAGCAGCTAATTTAAACCAACTCCTAAAAAAATGGTTCTTGAAAAGAAATTTGGCTCTCAAAAGAAATATTATTCGTTGTACTGCTGATCTTTGGCTCTTTTGGACTAATGAGTTTGCCGACCACTTCTCTAGGATAACGGGATGATGTCTATGGAGCTTCCTGTATCCCAAGTGTCCTTGATTCTTGTGCCTGCGAATGGTTGGTAGGTATTTTAATTAAAGGTGGTACGAAACGGGCTATTGACGACGTTCCAAAAACAATACCCAAGGGGAAAACCTAGGACAACAATACGTAATTTTAAACCACAGTCGTGCCTACGAAAGGAACTGAAAACAGTTGGCTTTCGGGCTTCGTTTTGTTGAGACGACTTTGTGGCAACTCGATTATTATGAAATTAAGCACTTTGTGTTTTGCTTTTCACGCTTTCATTATTAGACCCATGTACATTATGGACAAAAGTATTTGGACACTGCATGTTTTTCAGAAAAAGTGCTTTAATATTCTATTTAGTAGCTGGTAGATGCCTTCTTTTGCTTGTATTAGAGCTGCAACACGTCGAGGCATACTTTCCCCAAGTTCTATGTAAGTCTGGCCAGGAATTTCTCGCCATTCCTCTTGCAAGGCTGTGAGAAGAGATTGTTGTAAAGATGGGCGTGCGTGCCGGTGTCGTACTCGTCACTCCTGTTGGTCCCACGAGTGCCTGATTGGATTGAGATCGGGACTCTGAACGGGTCAGTCAAGCAAATTCCCCTCATTTTCAGGAAACCAGTCCAGCACACGTTTTGCAGTATGACATGGTGCTCGATCCTGTTGGAAGAAACAACCATCATCGCCGTAGTATTGCCATAGTGTAGGCAAGGCCGAATTATCTAGAACGTCGAGGTACACGTCAGCGTTCATGGTACCAGGTACATAAAGCAATGGGCCGAGTCCTAACCAGTATCCCCACACTAAGATGGATCCTCCTCCGAATTTCTGCAGTGTCCGAATACTTTTGTCCATGTGGTGTATGTATATAGTCTTGTGTAAAAATAAATGTAATTTTGATTTTCATAAAGAATTTGGATTTCATCACGGCACATTTGAATTAATTTCTATAGTAACGCGGCACGCCAAAAAATATTTTTTGATTTGACAAAAGAAAATAGGTATAATGTTCATAAAAACAATAATAATCACTGCCGTTTTTGCTCCAAAGTAGAGTATTAAAAAAAATGTGGAACGATTTATTTTAGATACTTTGCAATGCAAATAATAGTACTCAAAATAAACAGGTATTACTTGAAACAATTTGTGGACACGCTTGTTAACATTTCGAAACTAAACCATTGAAATGAAATAAATCTTACACCATTTAAGCTTAACAATTATGTCGCACACCTGTGACATTCTTGTGGCACACCGGCTGAAAATCACTGAAGACTTCCTTAACAAAATATTTTCATTTCCCAAACATGAAAAGCAACTGAGAGTAATGCTCTTTCTCTAACATTATAGATTATATTTCATTTCAAGATATTTCACATTAAGCGAAAGGAAGTTTTTAATTTACGCACACCAGTTTCTTATTTTTCCACAAAAGAAAAAGGCCATCTACTGCGTGAGACGAGAAAATGAGTGATGAAATTTCAACAAAACTAGTTTCATTTCCATTCCTGAAACGAGATTAAACACGGGCATAAAAAGAAAATAAATCTATCAACGTGAAATAATTCCCCCCCTCCCGAAAACCCAAGATGAATATAGATTGCCTCGCAAAAACGCTCGCTAGAGCTATTCTATTTCCAGTATTACAGCGCCATTTTTCTCAACTGTCGAGTTTAATTTGAAGTCAAAGCCATGTGAGTGGGATTTGATCTGATTAGAAGCTACACATTTCCATCACAATCTCAGGTTTGAAATTAGATAGAAGTGTCACATGATAATTCGCATTGAAGTGGCGACTATAATGCCCAAGGCGATGACACTACAATCGCTTTTATCACAATTGCATCGTACCTAGGATTAATTCAAAGAATCATGAAAGACTGAAATTCTCTTCAATTTTCCCATAAATCTAGTACGCAAGTTTTCCGTGGTAAAGCAATAATTTTCTCTGGCCTTAATTCCTTCAGTGTTATTCAAATGTGAATTTTGTTTTGCAGTGAATGGCCACCACACAGAAAGATGGATGAGAAAGCAATCATTTTTGTGTGGGTTTCACAACCGTGCAACAAAAACAATAAAATGAATAAACTTCCTCGAAGCTACGAAATCCTGTAATTATAAATAATACACCCACGTAAAAGATTTTAATCCAATGTTAGAAATATCACAGGTAATTCATTGTGTAGTGATGCAGGTTTTTCATTGCCAGATCTTATAAAAAAAAGTCATTCAGGAAATCCATCCTATTGTGATAAAAGATGTGACTCAACAAATTATATTTTTTACATATGCGCTGATTTTTAATAATGTATGTGCTTGTCTTTTATTTTAGGAATGATGATATTCCTGTACTTAGTGCGCAAGGTCATACAACACATGAATTGGTAAAATATGTGCAACACCCTCATGTGGTTTTCTTATGCTCTGCGGGCGATAAGTTCATAGAAGAGAAAAATTTCAAGATGCGTCAGGAATCTGCTCGTTCTCATCAAAAGACAACCTAAAGACAGATTTTCGGTTAGAAACGGAAAGACTAGAATATTTAAAACATACATCCGAGCTGTACTCAGACATCCTTTCCTTCCATAAATCTAGAGTGTTTTTCTAAATTGTTAAAAATTCTTAGAAAAATTATCCTATTGTTGTCCCGGAAGAACAAAAACGCAACTGCAAAACTAGAATGAATTTTCTGAGCATACTTGTTTGAGTAGCATTATTTAAAAGTACCATCTCTACTATTATAAAAGAAAGTTGTTTGTTTGTTTGTCTGTTTGGGGATGCAAAATCCTGACGATTCTATGGCATTTACAGCAATGAGATTTGGCACACAGGTAGTCCGAATTATTTGCAATTTTTGGGTAGCGGCGAATTTTAAAATTCAATTTAGAAGATTTTTAAACGAATTTCATAGTTTTATTCTCCATCGGTTTTTCAAACGCGGAGAACTTTTTCTACTCATGCGACCTTGCAGTCAGGGTTTGAAATCATGCCAAGTTTTTTTCATCCGCAGGACACGGAGAAAATTATTTTTGTTCGTTTCCGCTTTGATGTTGCGCGATTGATTTCCCAGTCAGACGATAAATCTTTTAAATGAAGTCAAAGTTCTTTTTTCTATCTCCTAGACCGTTAAATATGGAGTAAAAATTTCAACGGATTTGAAATCTGCGGAAAATTTGTTTAGATTGATACCTAAAAATATGATTTTCTTTAAATAAATAATTTTTTAATTGAATATATCTTTAACGGATTTGAAATCTGCGGAAAATTTTACACCAGCTTAATACCTTACATCACGGGCACGGGCAACGCCTGGCTAGCCATGCTGTAGCTAGTATATAATATACTTTCTTTCATTACTATTACTTAGTTTTTCACCTGCTGTAATTAATATCAGTCATGAACGGTTTTTGTTTTTTAATAAATTGATGAATTCCACTTTGCATTATTGATCTTCCAGAACAGCTAGATATACTTTCAGGACTACATTTTGTACTTCGATACTTTTTATATAAAGGAAGGCAAATATAGCTATATCAAAGAAATGGCATTTTACACTTCCGTTTGATATTCCTGATTAAATCTCGGAAGATAATAGTAATTAATTAACGTCCCATTAGAGCAACATAACGAGGTAATGGCGATGGACCACGACAGATTTAAAATGCGCCAGTCTCCAAGTACACGATGGTCTTTGGAAGGACCTAGTTTCGAACACGCAACCCTCCTATTGCTAATCCGTTGATCTTCCAACAGGGCTACCATGTGTGCAAAAGACAATGTCTACAACACCAAACATTAGTAAAACCCAGGCAACAACACACTCCTGTGATTTTATCGTAACAATAACGCTAGTGGTAAAACGTTCTCAGAGCAGTATAATTTAAAAATGCATCAGGAATCGTTTATTCCTCAGGCTTACAATTCATTAAACCAGAACCACAATATTGAGTTATGGTTTAAAATAGTCTACAAGACAAGAGACTTGAAGTTTTATCAGGAATCAGCTCATTCCTCATGCTTTCATTTCATCGAAATAGAACCACACGAGTGAGTTTTAGTTTAAATCAAAGACTAAGAGACTTGAAGGTGCATGGGAACAGTTTATTCCTCATGATTACGCAGTTGATCTAGACAGAACCACAAGATTGAGTGTTGAGTTCTAGTTTAAAACAACGACTACGTGAAAAGAGATTTAAAAATGCGTGATGACTCTACTAGTTGGCTTCGGTGGTTGATCCCGGACCGTCGCAGGTGTTAGCCACTAGATCCGAAGGTTCCTGGTTCGAATCCGGGTCCGGGCATGGATGTTTGTAAACGTATGGTGTAGAGGCGGCTGGTGCACCTTAAATCTGTCCTGGCCGAAAGTCCTCACGTTGGGTTGGCGTAGAAGTTTGGAGAGTGGGGTGCCAGCTCAGGTGTTGCTTCGTCATCTGACCGTGGTTCAAAATTACGAGGTGTTGTCCTCGGATATTTCCCTTAAGGGACTGATCCCGGACCGTCGTCAATAGCCCGTTGTGTTGCTCAAGTACGACGTTAACTAAAATTACCATTACCCGGACCGTCGCCAATAGCCCATTGTGTTGCTCTAATGTGACGTTAATTAAAATGCCTACCTACCTACATATATACTAGAAGATTTTTTTTTTTCTTAACTTAAAAATCCAGTTTGTTTTCAATAGGTCATTGGTTTGTGCCTTAAAATCATTTCCATGAGAAAAAATCAGATCATGCTAATCATTAATTATCTAATTCAAATGTAATGGTAATGGTAATTTTTGTTAACGTCATACTAGAGCAACACAGCGGGCTATTGACGACGGTCCGGGATCAGTCCCTTTAGTGAGAGATCTTTATCTTGAAAATTCCCCGTTTTTTCGAGAATGGGGAAATGAGTAAATTTTCTATTAATTAAATTTTAAGGCTCATATGTCGGTAATTGGTAATTATTAGTTAACGTCGTACTTGAGTAACACAACGGGTTATTGACGACGGTCCTGGTAATTTGGTAATTTTTTTGTTAACGTCGTACTAGAGCAACACAACGGGCTATTGACGACGGACCGGGATCAATCCCTTAAGGGAAAGTCAGAGGCCAACACCTCGTACTTCTGAACAACGGTTAGATGACGAAGCAACACCTAGACTGCCACCCCACTCTCCAAACTTCCACACCAACCCAACTTGAGGACTTTTGGCCACGACTGATTTAAGGTGCACCAGCCGCCTCTACACCATACGCTTACAAACATCCATGCCCAGACCAGAATTCGAACCAGGAACCTTCCGATCTAGAGGCTAACACCTTAACCACTATACCGGTTGGTCGGTTAATTTAGATGTAATTAACTAATTATAATTTTTTAACAGTGATTCTAATTTGTTCAGAAAGACAATTCCTGTTTGAAATTATTCCTAGTACTATTATTCTTGTTTTGACACTCCATCAGATTGCTGAATGGAATAATTTTCTGTTACATTTTTTTTCACCTAGGAAATATAAAAAAAATCAAGATTGTTTCAGGAATTTTAACATTAAAATAACAACTAAAAACTAATTTCTTAACTAATATTTATGGCAAAGAATGAAAACATCTGCTGTATTAAATTAACTAGCAGTACCCGCACGGCATTGCCCATGACAAAGTTATGCTTTTAGAAAGTCAACCTCACTGATTCCGACAAAACCAAATTAAACAGCAAAAAATGGCAAAAGTAAAAAAAATTAAATATCGTTATACTTTTAAAAAGTCTTAAAGCTAAAGAAAAATGCAGGAAACAAATCTAGATTCCGTGACTCACATCAAACAGAACAATAAAAAAAGTTGGCACAGGTCCAAAAACGAACACTAAATAAACGATTAGACACTCACTCACTTCCAGAAAGAAAATCCGTTAAGAAATGTGGAAAAAACTTAAAACAACCAATGAAATGAAAGGGAGAAAAAAAGAACCAATGAAATCAAAAGAAAATTTAAAAGCTGGGATCTCTCTCGCACTGTGCGTTGTCATTCTTAGGAAAACAAATATTAAAAATATGTCAATAAATTAATTAAAATATGTTCTAGATTAAATTTTAAAATTCGGGCATCCAGGTCTATTCAGTCACCTTTAGGACTACCTGTGTGCCAAATTTCATGACTGTAAATGCTATAGATTCGTCTGGACACCTCCAGACATAGACACATAAACACTTCCTTTTATAATAGTAGAGATGACACAAAAATAATTATGATAGAGAAATTCGTTGTTGGGTTATCACTTTGAACAAAGCAACCAATTGCAAAAGCGCAGTTCTTCAGAAATTGAGTTTGAAGTTTTGGAAACTTGTTCACGGTGACAGTACCTAATAAAGACTCTTGTAAATAGAAAAACATTTCGAATATTTTCAAGATCTTGGTATCGTTTGGAAGCTAAGTAAAGTTGGAAAATATTTTGAAGCAATAAAAGAATATCGATAATCGGGTCGATTTTCGTGATTTCTAGTGCATGCATACATACATACACCTTAACCATAGTGCAAGGTGTTTGTGAATGGATGTTATAGGGGTCATTATCGTAACCTGTCTTGGAATCATAAAACAACCTATCAGTTAGTGCCTGATCTCTGGACGCGATGAGTCGATATCGCCAGCGGAATGGTTCTTGTGCAAATATAACATTAACATAACTTAGGATAGTACAAATTTGAATAAATGTAAATAAACAGTGTTATTGTCCATTAAAGTTTGTATTTTTGTGTGAGCACCGACATTATCCATTTATGCTATTATTCACTGCCATCCATACCATTGCGCCCTTGCCCTGCCCAGCCCCCCCCCCCCTTGTTCTTTGGAGAAAAATATATGCTTACCCAGGCATTGAGATGCGAGATCAATTCAAGAGTCCTCACCAATATTTATTGAGTATAATAACGGTTTAGAATTTTCTGTATCGATACAGGAAAAATCGATACCCGTTTCGGATTGCCACATGTTGAAAGTACTAATAAAAAAAATTAGTAGATCGGGAAATGAGGATCATAATTGCTCTCAAGACACCATGATCCCATTTTCGCTGCATTTAATGGCTCAAACTTTGGGGCTTTAATCTAGTTTGTTACTCAAAGTTTTTAATGTTTCAACATCCATTACAGGAGCAAGAGAAATTTAGTAATTTACATTAGAACACATAAAAAATCAAATGGGGGAGATATCGAAAGATAAGCAAGGGTTTTTGAAAACTGGAATTCTTGTTTATTTTCCAGATAAATTACTTTATTTTCACCTTTCGCAATGTTACGGATGACATGTCAATCCATTTTCATATTAACCTTCTGAGGCTTCCTACGTAGAATTCTACCTTGAAACCTTCAGTCTACCCAGCATTAATTCTCCAAATGATTCTATTCTAAGAAAATGAGCAATATAACCTTTCCGAAGGGTTCCTTAATTCCAAGGAAAGTAGCAATAGAATATTTCAAAAGGATTCTTATCTGAGGAAAGGGCCAATAAAATGTTTCCAGAGGATGCTAGTCGAAGTAAATGAGAAATAGAATCGTTCCAAAGAGTTGAATTCCAAGGAAAATAACAATAGAATCGTTGAAAGGATTCTATTTTAAGGAATTGAGCAGGTAGAATCTTTTCAAAGGGTTCAATTCCATGGAAAGGAACAAATAAATTCCTTCCTAAGGATTCTATTCAAATTCAAGAGAAAGGTACAATTAAATCCTTCACAAGGACTCAATTTTAAGTAAAGGAGTAATGAAATCTTTCCAGGGGATTCTATTCGAAAGAAGGGGGACCAATAAAATGTTTCCAAAGAATTATATTCCAAGGGAAGGTCCAATAGGAATCATTCCAAAAGATTGTATTCTAAGGAAAGGACCAATAGAACCATTCCAAAGTATTGTTATCTAAGGAAAAGACATACAGAATTATTCCGAAGGATTGTATTCTAAGGAAAGGACCAATAGAATCATTCCAAAGGATTGTTATTTAAGTAAAGGACCAATAATATATTTCCAAAGGTTGAAAAATCCAAAAATTCTTTAGAAATATGTGGTTGTTTAGTCATTAAGTGTCTTGTGGAGGAAAAGAACATTACGCTACTCGCAAATCTTCTACGCACAGAGTTAAGTACATTTCAATTTTAAGTGTAGGATACGTATCTCTATAGTATCTCCATCAGTAAATGTATGTGAGTAATTGGATAAACGACGCACCGGAGCAACACAATGTGCGATTAGCCTTTTCAACATATGCAGTCACTTCGCTCACTGTTCTAACAAGCGACGTCCGTTATGAGGCTCTACTGTATCAATATTTTCAACATATGCAGTCACTTCACTCACTGTTATAAGCGACGTTCGTTACAATGAGGCTCTATTGTATCAATCTTTTCAACGTATGCAGTCTTGGGGGGAAAAAAGAGTTTGCATTGGACTAAAAAATTACCAATCAGGTGACTTTATTAAAATAACACATGGTGAGGCGAGCCGCCATCAAATCAACGGAGGGCAGATGTGGCCCGCGGTCAGTGCATCCCTGTTCTAAATCTTCAGGGCACCGCACTTTTACCACGGAACTGTAAAGAAGTGTAGTAACGGGTTAAAAAAAGAATAGGAACCACGGTCGATTTCTGCTGCCGTTGAAAATATTGGAATCCCTCTCATACGAACTGGGAGATTACTTTGAGAAGATCGATATCAGTACCCTAAAGGTTGGGTGGGAAAATAGCCACAAGAGTCCGTTTCCTGAAACTTGATCGGCACCTCTCCTTGTCAACAATGTAATAAATTGCATCACAGATTTCAAAAAGTGAATTTAAAATTTTGGTTTGTGAGAAAATGGAATTTCGTGACACATAATATGTGATGTTTGTACCTTTTCCCCGAATCTTAGTTTTCGGACCGATGTCTCAAAGAAACGAAAAACAATCATTATAATTCCAAAGAATAGCAAAGGAAGTTTTTAACTTGAAAACATAAAAACACGAACAATCCAAAGAAAAAAATGTTCGCAAACTAATGAACGAAAATAATTAATATGCATGAAAATTAGCCTAGTCATTTATATTAACATAAAAACGAGTTATCAACCATTTAATAACTGTAATTCTCTCATGATCAGGGAACTACTATTGGCGCCATCTTGTGAGTTTCACTGTAAGTTTCAATGAATTATTAACAAATGAGCAATTTATAAAATCAGTTTACTTTTATCGTCAAGAGAAATGGAAACAATAGGTCCTAACAGTTTTGTGGGGGTAAAGAATGGCTTGGCAACAATAGGGGATCTTCTTCCATTTCTTGTCTAAGGCCACCCATTGGGCTTCATATATCAGTTTTATAATGACAAAACTATATGTTGAATAGAAAGGTGGAGATAGAATCTTCTAGCCATCATTTATGCATTTTCTACGATACAAAAATTTATTGGGATAATAACTTGAACTGAAAATTTGATGCTACTGTTTTCACCAGACATTTTTCCTATTCAGCAAGAGTGAAAAATGTGATTCACAAACACTCCTTTTTAAATTCGCTAATAAATATATGTCAATAATAAGAGTCGCACAAACTTTCCTTTCACAAGAGCTTCCTATCATCTTAATTTAACAAAGACAAAAACATATTGATAAATGACTCAAATTGTTTTGGATTTCTGAAAAGAAATTTTGGAATATTCTTTTATATATCAAGCCTAGAATACTTCGACGAAAATTATACTTGTTTATCCGTCTAACAGTAAAACTTGTTCCAAAAAAAAAAACTTAAATAGCTCAATGTTTCTAAAAAAAGTTTTCGTTCTTTACCACCTACTCATTTTTAAATTTATATCTTACGAACATATTTAAAATTTGAATAGTGGTGCAGTTTTCTAAAAAAAAGACAAATTTTGAATCCTGAATACATACACATAGAAAAATCTCAGCTAGGCTCTACTCACATGGGAAATCCTATAGGAGCTCTAGACAGCTTTTATTATAGTAAATTCAAAGGAAATAAATTTTAACGAAGAATGAAGACAACACTTTTGCAGTGCAGAGACTATAACACATTTCTCGGGACTTCTCTATCAGACGTTGGTATCTTTATACCGGCAGGTTCTAATAGCAATATAGCGACAGTACAAATCATCTTGAATGTTTATACAACGAGCTTTAAAAAAAACTTGTCTACCTTTCCAGCAAACAGTAGTACCACGTAGGGATGCGACATCGATGTCGATGTTTTCAAAACATCGATGTTTTAAAACATCGATGTATTTAACATCGATGTATTGAGGTCGATGTTTTTGTAACATCGATGTTTTTCTTGTCGATGTTTTTACGTTATCGATGTTTTATTTTTAAATGAAAAAAGTACCGTTATATCTCTTTATACTGTCGCCATTCTAAGGAAAGCAATAATTAAATAAAAATAAATTAATTAAAAAAATGTTTTTGGATTAAATTTTAAAATTTGGTAAAGAAGATAATGTGGCAGGATTAAAACAGGCAATCAACTAGAAGTTTTCCAAAGTGGACACTGAAGGTTATGCTGGATCTAGGGAAAACAGAGCAGTCTAGGTGCAAGAGGGGGCAATAAAATTAGACAAATTTGTCGCCTAAAAATGTTGATAATAACCCTTATCCACTTGACCAGACTCAAGTGATTTACTGTCGTTGATTCGATTTACTAAAAGAAAGACTGCAAATAGTTGACTTGAAATGTATGGATGCTGCTGAAGAAAATATATATAGTCTAATAGACAAATTGTTAGCACACCAAGCTAATCCTACTCACTGGTTATTAATTTTAGATTCGATTAATCTTAATGACTAATAGTGAAGAGTACAGTGTAATAATAATGTACAATTTATAAAAAAAATTTAACTTTATAATTTTAGTTCCAAGTTGTTTTACTTTCACTTTAGCAATTTGAAATTCTAAAATTACACAGCTACACCTGCAATTAGTTTTCCAGAGGGACACAGGAGAAAGTTGTTCGAAAGGGGGCGTTGAGCCAAACAAAATTGGGTAGGTAGGTATTTTAATTGTCGTCGCACTGAGCAACACAATGGGCTATTCAAACAAAATTGGGAAACTATATATATATATATATAATGAACTAGAATAACACAAAAAATATTCGTTTATTCGGAAGATAGTTTTCCGTGATACACAAAATCGGAAAAGCCTTTTGCATGAGTAAAATGTTCCTGTTGACTTGGCTGTTGTGTTTGAAGTGGGATGACAGCTCGGGTGTTGACCTAATCATCTGACAGTGGTTCAAAATTGCGAGATGTAACCTTTTATTATATCTCCCGAGAAGAAAAATGCAGGTTCCGCGATGTACAATTTGTACACTATCGAGAAATTATACTTTTCATCGCATTGAAAATTTATTTATTAACCAATTTTATAAATAATTATATCATAAGAAAGAGTAAATTGTAAGGTTTCCAGTTATGTTTTCAAATTTAAAAAATAATAGTTTTGAGGTATAGATATGAGTTTTAGTTTTGTATCAGAAATTAAGATGTAAAAAATAAGAAATTTAATTGCCAACTTTTAAATCGCATCGAATTTATTTATAAACCAATTTAAAAAATAACTGTACAATAAGAGAGAGTACACTCTATGGTTTCCCGTGATGCTTTCAAATTTAAAAACTAATAGTAATAAGCTATAGATATGAGTTTTAACATAAAAGTAACGAAAATGTCCCGATTTTTCAAAAGAAAAATAATATTAGGAACGGGAGGAACCTAATTGAAATTTCTAAAAAAACTCGGCGAGTTGCAAAAATGACGCTTAGAACTACTCTAGAAAAAAACTCACGACTGAAGACTGAAAAAATTGCTCACTCGCGTTAGAAATTTCGCTTTTTTCAATTTTAACACTTAATGCAACCTAAAATAATAGCCACATCGGAAAAAACCTTCTCCATTTTGTTCCCTGTACAATTTTTAACAAACCTTGTTATTTCGTAATTTTCTGATCCGTACTCTCTCGGGAAACCGTCTAAGAATCGAGCGAAAAAAAGCGAGTTTTCAATCCTGCGTCTGCGGCAATGCTCTTTTTTTTTTTAATATACAAGGGGGCTCCGCCCCCTACTCGCTTCTTTCGTATTAAAAAAGAAAACTTCAGTAAAAACAGTAAATAAAAGACAAATCTTTATTCAGAATACTTAGTTCATTTTTTCATACATAGATTGAAGTCTGCAGAAGTGGATGTTCATTGGAGTTTGATTTAGTAGATTCATAGATTTGTTTTTCCAATGGCGGGCATTGGCCACTATTTCCAATGGCGGGCACTTAGGACTTGTCCTTGGCCACTATATGGTCACTTGTGAAGAGAAACCCAGTGGGTGGACCATCATTGCCCCTAACAAAGGACAGCACAATTTACATCCATACCCTGACCCCGGATTCTAACCAGGAACCTTACGATTCAGAGGCCAACACCTTGACCACTAAACCGGTTGGTCGGCATAGATTATAATAAAACTGTCGGTTGATTCATAGATTATAATAGACCTGATAAATATTGCTTGTATTTTATGTGTGACTAATTGAAATTATCTATGAAACAAAGGGCAATTCATGCTACTTTAGTTTTTAATAGCATTTTAAAAATGACTTTTGAAAAAGCTGCCATCATTTCAATATACAAAGTTCTCATTTTCTAAATTACTGTTAAACTATTCAGGATTTTTCTTTGGTGGCATTGAGTTGAAAAACAAAACCTCCGATTTTACAACCTAAAATAAAACACAGAAATTAGAGAAACTGATAATGGTAAAATCTACAGTGAATTGAAATTATGTAAAAACAAATTTATAAAGTTCTTGCATTCGAACAAAGGTGGATTTTTAATTCTAATAATGTTAGACAAGTATAGTTCATCAGAAAAATCAAGATTTTTGTCCATTGATTTGAAAATTCATGATACATATTAGAGATACGCGCTATGTTATTTTACATTACTGTTTCATACATTCCATAATTAGATTAATGAGCTGTTCTTCCTGCAAGCAAACAAAATTTAATACTAAAAAACTTAGCAGATAGTCAAATATAAAATCATTTTTAAATGAAGAATTGAAGTTTTTGAGTAATTTAATGGCAAAGGATATATGTACTTCCATAAAAAATTGTACATAAAATTTTGCTGAAAATAAACACAATATGAAATTTTTGATGTCGTTTGATGTTCCTTCAAGTACTTCAAGTCAAGAAAAACGTTTTTATTATTTTTGCCAGTGTGACAGTTAACAACAAATGTTTACTTGTGTTAAATTTGTTTTAGAACATTTTAAACATATTTTACATTTACTAAGGACATTTTCGTTTCATTTGTGTCATGTAAAAACAGAAATTGGGCAAATAATTTACATATAGGTTGGTTGATTGATTGCACGAGGGGTCAAATTTGGCTATGAAGCATCAAACACACCAAGTAATAAACATATACACAAAAGGAAAATTTTACTGAAACAGAAGACAGAAATACACCCAGCGAGAATAGAACTTGGCAGGAATGGAATACTGAGCCAAACTTGTAAGCTGGTGCAGTAGGCATACCTACTGTGCCACAATGGCCTTAATTTACATAAAGGCTGATAAAAAATTCATTTTTAAAACTCAGTACAAGACCAATTTTTACAAGTTAAAAAAAATTGCAAATGTAGATGGTTAGTCAGAATTTTATTGTGCAAGGTTCAGTAATGGATAAGCTGTGCTTAAAAAAAGACAGAAAATGTCAGAAATATAAAAAAATTTTCAAACCTTTAAAAATATTACGTAAAAACTCTAAACCAGGGGTGCAGAAAATGTCGGAATCCGTGAACAAGGTCCGGGGGAAATTCAGGCAGCTGTGGGGAAAGTTTTGCCCAAGATTATATAAAAAAAACTCTACAAATTCAATTATCATCAGTGACGAGCAAATTTTGACTAGCGACTATATTTACGCGGTCCCCTCCTTTTCTTTGCAGTGAAGCAAATTTTCAAATGGTTTCATCTTCATATTTTACTGAAATCGGCAAAAGAAGCTTGCACGTTGAAAACGGCAGTTTCTCTATTATCTCCCACTGGCACTAGCCACTACATGGCAGCATGGCGTTGCCCATGACTTTCTCTGTGGCCAGTTCTTTTTGTGGGATTATTTTTTTTATTGGAATAAATATTAGGTTTTTTTATTTGTAAGTAATAGTCTTAAGGTGAGTTCTTAATCAACAACATTATACTCTAATAGTTGTTTAAACTGTAAATGAAAATACTGGGACGTTTTCGGGTAAATTTCGGACAAAACAAATGGTGTATGAGGAAATATTGGGCCCTGAAACATTTTCTGCACCCCTGCTCTAAACATGCTAAAATAAAAGCCCAAATCTGTAAATCTCCAGATTCTGGGTTTAGTTATAACGAAAGTCAGAATGCTTATGATCTAAAAATCATAGAAAAACAAGTATTTATGACCTTAAAACACTGAAAGTAAAACCAAAATTGAGGCATTGACATTGAAAAGGAAAATCCAAATTTTGAAAAAATTTAATGGTAACTTACAAAGTCCAGTTCTGAAAAAAACCACAAGATGTCACTAACGGAAATTTGACCACTTCTGGCTCTAAGGAGAGTGAAACTTTCAACTTGATTGTCTAGTAAAATCTAGTTATTGGCACTTGCATCCTTTTCAATGTGAACACTTCAATTATCTTAAACTATGTGTCCAACATTTTCATATTATTTTACGCTATCTACTCAATAACATATTACAATTCTTCATTTGCAAGAATTATAGATAGTAAATATTCAGCAATCAAAAAATAGGAAATTCCTATAAAAATGGTTTGTTTTTATTATGCAGGACAGGAGTGGTATTCTGGCAGGAGGGTGCACAGGTCTTTACACCTACATTAAATATTTTTAACTTTGGTTGTTTTTTCAGGGGTATTTATAACACAAGAACCATATTTGGCCAGAAATATTTTTAGCATTAAAAAACACATGCTGGAGTTAGTACATCAAAACAGACAGTTTTGTTAATTACAAAGTAAAATACACATAGATGAGCTAAAAAGTCCGTAAATGTAATGCTCATTCAACATTGCAATTCGATTAGAAGAGGAAATTGAGAGTTTGGGCAATCCCAAAATTATTTTTGAAACATTCAAGAAACTTTATGGCTAAATCAAATAAAACCACAAACATTTTAGACTTTTAATTTACGAATTAAAACATAAATAATGCATATTTATGAGTAATATGCTCTTGACATGCAAGGCCTGAAATGAGATGACATTTTTTTTCACTATGAATCATTCTCTTTTAGTGCTCAATGTGGCGTAATAACTATTACATCGAGTCCATTTCTATTTTGAACATCTATTTATTTACAAGACAGAACACTGACACAAAGACGATGAAACACAAAGAGAATGGAATAGGTTCATTCCGACATGGTCTTTCTGTTACCACGTTCCAGGCCAATCTGACGAATTCCCCATCGGGTAGGGAAGACGCGCGTTACAAATTCCCTTTCATAGGGATTATCTGGAGATATGTGGCTAAGTTGCCACACTCACTATATAAATCTTAGCCTCAAATTTAATAATCCAGAATACTTTTGCACTACCAAAATATTTTTTAGAGTACTAAACAAAATACATGTTTAATATGCTGTCACAAATGAACTTGAGAAAGGCTTAATTTTGTCATTTATAATAGAAAAGTTAATGTCAATGTTTGCTTGATGATAAAAGCTCTCACAAGACATGCTAGAGATTGACTGATGAGAAATGCAAATGCTTAAAGAAAGCACAAGTGCAGAAAACACATAAAAGTAAAATACACTCTAATTCTTTTCTAAACAGATTATCAAGATGAACTCAAAAGCTAGCTAGAAAAGGAAATGGTTTATTGAAGATCACTTCTAAACAAGTGACAAATTGATACAAAGTTAGAGAAATTTGGACTGATTAGACTTCAAACAGAAAATTATTGACCCTGAAAAACCTTCATATTATTGCAGTTCCCGAGTTCTCAAAACTTTCTTGTCTATTACCATTTAGAAGAATTTTTCTGGGGTAAATAAGTTGCACAAGTTTTAACCCTTTAAGGGCCATGCATATATATATACATATCATGAATCCCACGCTTTTGTCTGCAAAAAATTCAAAAACTTTTAAGAATTTTTCAAAATCAAAAAAGAAATTTTCAAGGACCTGAAATTTTTTATAACAACCTAAAACAAGGAATATGCAAAAATTATCAATTAAAAATAAAAATTTTAAAAATGACAATTTTTTGTACTCTATTTCTTTTACTCATGCCTTCAACTGTGGTTAATCTGGTGTACAATATTACGAGTTGTCAAAGTGTGTTACACCAGCTTGATTCAGAATAATGCTCAAATGGCACACCTGCCGTGAAGGAAACTAGTCTGGACAAGTTCCAACACAAGATGAAATTACACAATTTTGTACTAGTAAAAAAAATCAAGTACTTTCAAGGACTTTTTACCAAGTTCCGTAATTTTCAAGGACTTTCAAGGGCCCTTAGTTCGGAAAAATAAACTCAAGGACTTTTTGAGAACCTAGGGAACTCTACATATGGAAACTCGGTCTTCAATGCGACTTACAACCAATTTTAACCTTCTCGATAAATAGAACATTTTCAAGGATTCTTTCAACCAATAGAGGTTATTTAGTTCATTAAATATGTTGTAAGATAAAAGCAGTTATACGTCACTTTCAAGTACTCCCATGATATTCAAAGGATTAATGCTCATAAATAAACATAACAGTTGTGCCATCAGAAAAATTAGTTTAAAGTTGTATTAAAATGCTTTTAAGATCATAAATGCTTCCTTTTTTCTTCCATTTATAGGTAATCAAACTTGAGCTGCTTAACATGTTCTTCCAAGACTGTAGTTTATTAAAGTTTAAATCATTTTATCAAATAGAAAATTTTGTATTAACAATTTTTTGAAACTTGTGAATAAAAAGATTTTTAAAAGCACAAAAATGAATTAATTAATTTCTAGTAATTTTTGCTGTCAGTAAAACATTGGCTTTTCAGAAAACACAAGTTATTTCTCAATTCTTTTAATTACCACAATCTCCTTCAACTTTCTACCTCATGCCAATTTTTAGTTCAATAACAAACCTAGCAATGAATGCAACTTAAAAAAACCCATTTATTTTGTTAAATGCAATTTTTTTATTCTTCTGCCAAAGCTCAATTGCTTTGTTCATTGTGTCTGCACATGTAATTCCCAGTTTCTTTCTTTTCTGTGTTAGTAACTATCCTTGTGTGTCCATTTACTTGATGGATAAATATTACTTCCAGCCATAAAAAAACAACCACATAGTAGTTAGGATGAAATAGATTAACTATCTTTCTTTAACAGCTCTTTGGTTGCATTCTCCAAGTGTTTTTTTTATTTACAAATTGGTTGGTTTTGGGTTTTATGGTACAAGGCCATATTTGGCCAAGCTATGCCAAACACAAAACAACATCAAAGAAAACATGTTTTGAAAGGGAAACAAAGAGGGATTGGGTTACACAGTAGCGAGATGAAAGCAGAAGATTAGTATTTACTGAATATATATATAATACAAAACATTGGAATATAAAAAAAATAGTATAATCAAAATTGGAACAATGTATATGTGAATAAAAACAAATAAAGTGGTTGAAATAATAAACTTACGATGAAGACGGTCAATGACAGAAAAGCTAGTCCCCCTATCAACACAGCATTGTTGCCGACTTGGCGCTTGTTATAGACCTCTTCAAATTTTTGTGGCAGAGGTATGTCGTTCATGTGCGGTTCTTTCAATGTTGGAGCATAATCAGTCATACATCGGCGCCCTTTAAGAACAAAATTAAACTAATTAAAGAGAACACTCAAATGCAAACTAGAGCAGTTTCTAATAACACAAAGGATAAAGTGATAGGTAAAAATAAAACAAGCTTTTATGCGCAATTGAATTGACACACGAGTTTTACTTACCTAATTTAGATAATGAACGAGTCTTTAAAAGAAATCTGGGCAACATTTTAAAGAGTGTTGCTATGAGCACAAAATTTTTGTCAACAAACGTAAGGTCGGCAAGAGGACAGTTATATTGCTGAGTTGAGAGTAGTGAAAATCCTCTTTGATGAAAAATTCCAGCTTTCGTTGTTCAGTAAGGGCTGTTGCACCTAGTTATTCAAATCGCTATATATATTTTTTTCCCCTTCTTTTCTTAGGCAATTAACAATTTAATAAGATTACCAAATACCAAGGCAAGCCCATTTATTAAGTGCTATACTGTCAATACTGGACACTGAGATTCCATCGGGTCCAGGTTCTCCATGACCTCTTCAACATATTAGTAGCTGTGGTGGTTTTAGAGTTCGAGACTCGACTCAATAAATGACAGTCGTGTACGTGAAAACTGGTGCACATTAAATCTATTTGGGCCCCAAATTTCCTCACGTTGGTGTAGTGTGGTAGGTATTACAATTAACGTCAACCCTGGAGCAATACGATGGGCTATTGGCGACGGTATCGGATCAAAAACACAAAGAGAAAGATCCGATGGTGTGGTGTGGAAATTTTGAAAGTGGAATGCCAGCTGAGGTGTTGACCTTGTCATCTGACCATGGTTCAAGGAAGGTATTTTAATTAACATCATAATGGTGCAAAATAACGGGCATTGGCGATGATCCAAGATCGTAAACGGGCTATTGGCGGTGATCCAGGATCAATCACCCAAGGGAAAAATTTAAGGACAACATTACGTTATTTTGAACCATGGTCAGATGACGAGGCAACACCTGAGCTGGCCACTCCACACCCTACATTTAGTGATGCAAAAAACCCGAGAATTTTGGAAGAGGGGAATAAACACGGGAAGTTTGGGGAATAAACCCGGAGTTTTGGGGAACATTGGGAATAAACTAAACCAACCATTTTTTCACATTTTGTGGTTCTTTTGGTTTGATGCTAAGTAAAACTATAAAGAGAAAACCCCATATATATAAAACTACAACCTGGAAAATTGTTTCAATAAAATTTTAATTTTCTTTTTTGGTGGAAAATATCGGTTTATTTTTATTGTATAAACAACATCAGCATTTATATCCAAATCCAGATGAATGTTGATGTGATGGTTTTGTTCCGAGACCTAGCAGCAAAAAATACGATGAATGTTTGCATCAAAAACAATACTTTTGTAAACATTTCATATTA
Organism: Metellina segmentata; assembly: GCA_947359465.1. Classification (NCBI taxonomy): domain Eukaryota; kingdom Metazoa; phylum Arthropoda; class Arachnida; order Araneae; family Tetragnathidae; genus Metellina; species Metellina segmentata. The sequence goes on along the minus strand of OX375884.1, from coordinate 50,812,305 downwards.
TCTTTATATAAAGCAGTTACAATTTACTCTCTACTTTACTGATGATTCAATTTGGCACCTGCACTTGTAAGCCTTTTATGAGGGGTTAATAGCTGAAAAAAACAACGCAATATCAAGAGGATCTACTTGTAGATTCTGATAGTCCTGGATCCATATACATAGTTTCAACGTCCGTTATCACCTCTTGGGATCCCACAATAACTGAAGGTTCATCGGCATCTGCCAAAGAATATATAGGAAAAGACATTATTTGGGGTTTTTTAACGCATTTTTCTAAATGCTTTACCATCTTAGTAGCATTTGGTACCAGATATTTCTTGTGGCAATACCTGCATTTAGCAGTCTTTTTATTGCCATGACCAAACTCTAATGTGTAATGACACCACACTGTTGAAGTTGGTCTTACCATTATCTGGAACACAAATCATCCCATTAGCATGAAATAGAACACTAAATTAAATTTTAAATGCTTGAGTTCCCAATTAAAAGTTGTCAAAGGTACAAAACAACTAAGCTGCTCTAAGGATTGATTGCATTATAAGTATTACTTATATATATATTGATCTGAACTCATGAAATTCAATGTTTCTAGTTCATGCATAAAACTGTTGAGTAAAAACAACAAAATCAAAATTTAAAAACAAAAGGCTCAGAATTCCAATAGATATCAAATTAGATTTTTAAATTTCCAACTAAACTTATACATAGTAAAAACCTGATTTTATATTGGGAAGATAGATTTATCAATTGCTAATTGAAACTTTAAAATTATAATATAATCACATTCAAAGAGCTAGTCAAAGAAACTATTAATTCACCGGGATATTAATTTGAATAAAACGATGACAATTTAAATAGGAAACAGCCAATCCAGAGAATTATTCAAAGATTCAGAATATATAGTCAGAACTATGCAAAGGTTTGAATGCAAGAGTTCACTTAAAAAGTTTGTTCTTATGGCTCATTGACAAAACAGATTTAGCTCAAAAATATTGTCATCGCATGCGCCTATTAGTACTAGTAATATCCACAAAATCTCATTAATATTTACCTTTAAATTTTTGTAAAATGCAAGATGGCAAAATTTAGGCATAAATGATATTTTTTTTTTCTATTTCTATTTTCTTTAAGACGAAAATTTTCTAAAATTGAAAGGGTCAATGCAAACAGATGTTAGAGCCCGTCAAAAGAGTACACGTTTGAAGTTACTGTTATGAACCATAAAGAGTTTCTAAAAAAATTATTAGTTTAAAATTTTCCAGACAAAACATTAAAAATTTTCAAAATTCCCGAAACTTCAAAATTCTTGGAAGCTTTCAAAATTCCCTTCCCAAAAAACCGGGTTTATTCCCGGGAATAAACCGGGTTTTTTCCACCCTTTGCAACACTACCTACATTACGCCAACGTGAGGACATTTGAGGCTACGATAGATTTAATGTGCACCAACCCTCTTTGTACACAAGACTGATTGAATTCGAACTCGCAACCCTTCAGTTGCTAATATGGTGCTTCTCCAACCGAGCTACCGTGGCCGTTTGACCATGGTTCAAATTTACTAGGTAGGTTTGTAGATCATTGAATAAACGTTAGACTGAAGCAATACACCTGGTTATTGGTGACGGTCCGTGATCATACCTGACCTTCCGTCCTTCAGCAGATTTTTGGCGGGAAACTGCCATTGTTGGGTGTTTTGAGCACAATGGGTGTCTTTACGTCCAGACATCTGTGTTCACTGGAGTATGTTGGATTTCCGGGTAACCCACACTCGTCCATCCTAGGTAGATCAGGTCTTCCTGGCTGCAAGGACCCTGAAAAATGTGAAATAAACAAACAACAAGAAATTGCTTCGCAAAAACTCTATAACGTCCTGTGTTGCTTGATTAGTGACTAAGCTTTGATGTTCGTCTTCCGTTCCATATAACTTTTTCACCCGTCGTTGAGATGTGAAAAAGTGTCGTCAGAGTGTCTGGTTGTCGTCTTTTCGTCTGCTGTAAATAAGGTTTAAGAGTTTAAAAAATTGTCAGTATTGGTGATACATCATTGGGATTAAGCTGTTTGCCAAGCTTTCATGTTGTCGGCCACTGTCGAAGCTATACGGGGACATTCATGATGTCCTATCCTCACGTCATACCGGTGACAGGAATTGAGGCGAGTCACTACAAAAGAGCTATTTCCATTTTCGTTTGAAAATTAGTTAAAGGTTTTTCAACAGCTGTGCAGCTCGACACATATACTATTAAATTGTTGATGCGTCAAAGAAGGTTTTACCCCGTGAAAAAATATCGGGTGTCACGGCAGAAGGTACCATATTTACAAGCATGAACACGTGGAAGAGGCCTATATCTAACGCGAACCAATCAGATCTGTCGAAATCCCTCGCGGAAGGGCAAGCTTCGCCAATCACTGGACTCTCGTTTTTGCCAGCAGTCCGAGTGCTTGTTTCCATAGAGAAATAACTGCGTAAGCTACTAGTATTAAAACAACCAACGGTATATGAAACTGATCCTCTGGTCAGGATACTTATAGGCACACACAATCCTATCTAAATATAACTATTTCCTGATTAAATAAATGACTAAATGGTACAAGGATTTGTCGATCAAGTAGCTTTTCTCGATGTGGGGAGAGAACGGGGAAGAAGCGTCGAGGTGAGCATCTCGCTCCGTTGGTTGAATCGTCTCGTTCTTTTCTCCTCGGGGCCCCCTGGCGTTCCCAGCAACGCTTGTCGTTCGCCCATGGTGCCATCTATTGTGAGCCATTACAAAACCGTTTTTTCAGAGCACTCTACTACTTTTAAAAATGCACTGACTTGAAGGTTTATGGCTGGAAAACTTTAGTAGGGACTTACTACAAAAAAAAACACCTTGGCACTGCAAATTTAATGATCAAATCGTTTCATTCTCACAAAATCTAAACAGCAAAATATCTTGGATTGAGGTGAAACGTCGGTCGATCGTGGCTGATCGATACTATTGGGAGTCATGTTGAAAGCTGCCAAGATTGATGATGTTAATGACATTTTGAGGGGGGAAGCACTTTGACGCAACCTGGGACACAAGGGTAGAATGCACTTTCTATACAAATGTGGACTTGGGAAACACGACCTAGATGTCAGCCGACGACACGAAAAACCTCGGAGCAGAAGATGAGTTTTGTGAAGGGCATGCAGATGAGCGATTTGCTGAACGAACCTAATGTTTTCAGAACTTGTTTTCTAAAATGTACAGCCGTAAAAAAAAACGACTCATCCAATCGCAATTGCACAATCTACAACACAGAACAAAACGGAAGGTTGCAATTAATTCGGGATTGATGTTTTCTACAAATATCAATACTTAAAATTTGTCTAAGGGGCCGTCTTCATATTAAATTGGGTGCTTGCTCTGATAATTTCCATACGAACCACCATCTTTTATCACAAATTTCGATTCCACACACAATTTCAGGCGGATTTGATGAAAAATAATGAAAAATGGTTTAAAATTGACCGAGAAAATTCATAAAAACCATTTAGGGAGCGTATAAGAATTGAACTGCGCAGTAGAAAGGGATTCCGATCAGATAGTCCGATTCCTTGAGTATGCGTCGCTTTCAACGACTGTTTGAGGAAGGTTTGTTAGAGTTTGACACGGTAGATAGTGTCATTGTGTCCAATAAGTGCATTGTTGCACTCCTAACCAACAGCAGTATAAGTAGGTTGTTAATTATGTTTCAGAAATATCTGAATTATGAAGTTAAATTATGCCTATCAAAGCGTGATAAAACACCCTTCATACAAAATCTTTCAATAAATCATTTAATATTATATACAGTCATATTAATAAATATTTATATGATGTGTTGTGGCAGTCGCAGTGAATGACCTGCTGTAGGCGCCGTAACATGGACATTATTAAGCTGGCGATAAAGTCAGAATCCATTCTGATTGAATTCCAGGATCTGTTGGCAGACGTACATAGCTGAACAACTGTTGCAATGCGGTTAAAATCTATGCCGGATTTCCACCTCGCCCATACATTTTCGATGGGATTCAGATCGGCTGAATTACTGGGCCAGTCCAGAATCCGGATATCCTGCGCCTCGAACCACCTTTTAACTGCTCGACAACTGTGGATTGGGCTCTTGTCCAGTGGAGAAAAAAAATAATATGTTAGAGAGGGATTTAAAGATAAAAGTGACATCACTAGTTGCCTATCGTGGTTCATGGTGGCCAATGTGTATTGGGTTGTTTATCCCGGCCTACTAAATAAAAATACAATCAAATTGTAGACATATATAGCTCGACACTCTGGGTATCAGTGGCGCGCAATTAGGGAAGCACTGCACGACAGCATTGTCAAATGGCTAAATAATTGGTAAATGATCCTTGGTAAATGGGTGGCTAAATTATACAACAAACTCGTGTGTGTATTACCTGTTGGAAAATGAAACAGCTATCAGAAATATGGTTTTCAAGGACGTCCAGGATCATCACATGCTCCAGTATATCACAATACGAGCTTGCATTCAATCGGCCATTTATCCGGTGAAGATTACAATGCCTTGTCCAGACATACCGCCCCACACCGAAAGACATTCTTCCGCTGCGGTGTATAGGTTGAGTATACGCCTGGTTAAATCTATAGCCTACCGGTCGATATACTCTAACCGCAGCTGCATTGTACGACTGGACACGGCTTTCATCTGAAAATAGCACAGAGCCCCATTCGGCCATAGTCCAGTGTAGGTGGGATCGGGCGAAACATAGTCGGTGTCTGCGTTAATCGGTAGTCAAGGCAGGTTTTGGGGCCGCCACACGGCTACTCAGACCTGTGTCATGCAGGGTATTTCGCACCGTTTGAGTAGATACCTGTCTATAAAAGACATCAATAACTTAATAATTCATGAGCTTACGGTTTATCTGAAAGTTGGGTATTACGAATTCTGAATGGTGAAAGTGTGTACGTTTGCGATTATTCGATGGTGAAGTGAGATCCGCAAGTATCAATACAGCCCATGTAAAAAAAACAATAAGTAGTATTATTTGTAAAGACATTCCGAGGGTAGCAAATTGGATTATCGAATGCTACTGAAGGGGCAAACATAGCTAGGTGTTTGTAGTGGTTCAGAATCCACCTGCGCGTGTAGAGTAATTATGATAATATGTTTGATTAAAATCGTTTCTTTTATTATGTTACTTTGTTAGACTGTTTGCACGCTTGCGTCCATTTCGTTACATTCCGTCGACTATTCCATCTAGGCTGGCATTTATATAACAAATCCCTAAATGCGGTGGGTGTTCGAGGAACAGATAGGAAAAGCAATAGTACGACTTTCACAAGGTAATCTGTTAAGGTATCAGTACACCTTCGGATGTGTTTTTTTTTTTAATTATTAATTTTTCTTTTCAGAACAACTTTTTAAATTGAAACATAACATAAAACATAGAAAAATACTACAAAAACTTTGTTTACATTGAAAAAAGAATTTTATGCAAGAAAATTGGGTGAACATATTTAACAAAAATTACTCATCCGTCATACCTGATAACTTAAATTTCAATCAAAATATCAGGATTTTAAAAACTAAATAATAAATCTAACAATATTATATAGGGAAGTCTTTTCTCGTAATATTTCTGAAGATATTTTAAGAGTTATGGTTGTTCGAGAAATACACTGTTGAGAAAAATTAATAAAATATATTGCAACGATAAATATAATTGATATAAAAATATAAATAATTAATCTACAATTATGAGCTGAGTCTGTTCACTTTATAAGCAATTAGAACGTAATAATGCCAAATTTTTAAGCATTACATACATAAAAATGAGATTTATGATGTTTTGCGTAAACAAAATCCTGTAAAATAAAAAAATCCTATTTTGAGAAAATGCCAAAAACAAGTTTTATGTATCACATTTATTTTAAAAATTATATTTTAAACATTAAAATGCACCAGATTTATATATTTCACCCTCTTTAGATTCCAAAACAATATATTTGTTTCTTTCTAAAAGCTTTTAGCACCTTTCTACGCTTTTTTAATTCGGGAATAGAAAGTCCTTTTGCATCCCTTGATTCTCGCCTGATCCAAGTAACTATATCCTTTCAAAAATAAAATAACCTGGATCAGAAATTTTTAGTTTTTTTAAAACTGATAAACATTTTTTAAAGCCATCGCTAAACTAGATCACAGCATCATACACCCCAATTTTTAAAGTTTGAAGGCAAACGAATACATCTTTTGGTACTCTTTACCAAATCGCACCAATTCATTTGGATTCTGAGTTTTACCGGAAAGGCATTTTAACATTTGCGCTACGGAAGATAGACAATTGTTACCACTAATATTTAGTTTACACCAGCTGCATGGTATAGATCTGTATACTGTGGATGTTATCCTTCTTTTAAGTGACCGCTGGCATCGATCACCCTTTACCAGCTGTCAGCGACTGAACTTCTAGAGGGTTCCTCTTTTTGTTCGGTACCCTACCTTGTCGACCGTGAGGTGTGAACGCTTTGGGGGAAAGGCAGAAGGTCGCTCCGGTGATATCAATCTCATGCCAAACGATACGCCGCACAATACTATGAAAGGAAAACGTCAGTCGTAAATGCCACTCAAGGCTCTGTCGCTCAAGTTAGGTAATTAGGTGAGGGAATCGGACATGCAGGCGAAAGAGTCGTTCTGTGAGACCATTGAAAACTTCTAGGTGCAGTAGTGTAAAGGTTAAATAAATAAAATGAAAATTTTCAAAATAAATACGTATTTAAATAAGCGCTACGTGAATTCAAAATATCTAAAACACACAAGTAAACAATGTAATAAATAGCTATTTTATTGCCAGTTACTCTTAATACTATAGGGAATACTCTTAACTATAAGGGAAAATTGTAACAAACAACACGAACACGCCTCGCTCAACACAATCATCAACGATCCCGTTGGGCTCACCGATAGACATGAATGACAGCGTCAGACTCAGACAGACTAGACTGACACTACACTACTGACAACGGAGCCACTGGGACTTCCACCAACAGCGTTGTCAGATCGAATCGTTGCTCTTGTGCCAGTGTTGTCAAACCACATTAGATTGCACTACAAGAAAGTTATAATACAAGATTACGTGCTGTGAATTTATATGTTGTTATAGTTTTAGAAAGTAGGCTATGTAGAAGGACTAAATCATATTTTTAAGTAGCATGTATTCTTAAATTCGTATGGAAAATATTATTAACGTCTGATATACTTCATTTTATCTTTTAAATAAATTGCCAAACTGCCGCCCCTGAAAATTTTGCCGCTCTAGGCTGCAGCCTACTTAGCCTATTTAGAAATACGGCACTACCCAAAATACTACCTTTCAGCGATTCACTTAAGTGAGGAGCCATTTTTAACTGACCCAGAAAATCATCCTCACTTTATAAATACGTTTCCAACAAAACCACGGCACTAACAATTTGCATAAACTACACAGTCCAGTCACATTAATGTGACCACCACCTACTTTCGACGTCAACCTGAAATAACCAATCACAAAAGTCAGGTGGCAGCACATTGTAGTGGAGTGTATATAAAGGATGTCCTAGGGCATCGGAAAGCATTTCAATCGTTGGCGTAATGCAAAAGCTTAGCGATTTATCCGACGTCCAAAAGGGCATGATTATTGGCTTTCGGGCCAAGGGTGGAAGCATTTCGGAAACGGCTAATTTTGTGAACTGTTCGCGTGCCGTCGTGGTAAAAGTATGCCGTGCATGGCAAAATGGCACTATCCAAAATCAGCGCATGTGGTGTACCACGTGCTATAGATGACAGAGGCGAACGAAGACTACGGAGATGCGTTCGGGAAAATAGACGTGCAACTGTTCAGCAACTGACCGCCCAGATGAACCAAGGGGCTACCAAGAGTGTATCATCAACAACGGTTCAGCGAACGTTGCTGCGCATGGGCCTCCGCAGCAGACGCCTGGTTAATGAACCTATGCTGACTGCTGTTCATCGGCTACGAAGGCTGGAATTTGTACGCCAGTATCACAACTGGACGTCCACAGAGTGGCGACAGGTGGCTTTTTACTATGGATCACGTTTTATGCTCCATCGGACAGATGGACGTTGGCGTATACGGCGTGAAACGTCTGAAAGCAAACACCCAGCAACAATTGCCGGAAAGATCCAGGCTGGAGGAGGGAGCATTATGGTTTGGGAATGTTTTCCTTGCATTCACTGGGTGCACTCATCATTGTGGAAGGCACGATGGATCAACACAAGTACGCATCTGTCCTTGCGGACCATGTCCACCCCTACATGCGAATTATTTTTCTTCAGAATGATGGCATCTACCAGCAGGACAATGCGAGGTGTCATACAGTTCGCAGTGTATGTGCGTGGTTCGAAGAGCACCAGGATGAGTTTACCGTACTCCCCTGGCCAGCAAACTTACCGGATTTAAACCCAATCGAGAATCTGTGGGAACACCTCGATCGGGTTGTTCGCGCCATGTATGCTCAACCGCGTAATCTAGAGCAGCTGGCCACGGCACTGGAGTCGGCATGGCTCAACATCCCAGTGAACACCTTCAGAAACCTAATTGACTCTCTTCCTGCGCGTCTCGCAGCGGTCCGCTATGCCAAAGGTGGTTATTCTGGATTTTGACAGGTGGTCACATTAATGTGACTGGACTGTGTATAATATTAGCATTCCTTGCTTTACTTGTTGATACGATACATTGAAGGAATATATTTTCGATATTTTTCATATGATTTTACCATTTTTACAGCAGGCTGGTAGTTTGCTGACAACATATCCACTCAATCAACAATATGCAAATTTGCAGTGGATTTACATTTCCGAGAAATTTCTATTTTCACTTTGTGACCAATCCCTAATAATGACAATAATCATCGAATTTTGCAAACAATCTTACTGCCCTACTAATTATGCACATAATGAGCTGAAATTTGGAATTCCGATGTTTCAGTAACAGTTGAATCACATGGTGTAAAAATTTGACAATCGGTTCAATTCAGATTGTCTCAGTTACCTGTCTTTGATCTGATTCGTCGAAAAGAATGACGTAGTAATTCAGTGAAAAGGTTGCTAGGGTTACTATTTCGCCAAAATCTAGGCAACACTCTAGCGCCTCAGCGTACAGCGTAAGTGTCCGACAAGTTGACACTGACTGACTCCTCATATATATGTTGTATGGTTGTTGTTAGTAGTATTTCTCGCCAATAACCATAACGGCCTATGAGACTGAAATCAACCAAAAATAAAATGATGTGTTCTTTTAAAGAGCGTCTTTTCGTGAAGCAATGATAGCCTAATGGTTAAAGTCACCTACATTCAAAGTGGCTTCGGCAGCTGAGGATGACTTCCCGAGTTCGAACCCAGCTGGCGGAAAAATTTTTAGATCCTCCAATTTATTAAAAAAAAATTCCAATTTAATTCTTTTTGATACTAAATTACTTTTCCTAAATTTTAATACCCTTTTTATATTTTTCCAAGCTTCCGTTGATTTTGCATAAATAATCTAAGAAACACTCCTGAACTCACTACCAGCTGATATTTTTCCGCCCCTCTGCCGTCCCCTTTGCTTTAGGATGATGGTGTCGTATCCACAGCTGGCTTAGGACCATTCTGATGTAACAAAAAGCATACATAAAACACTAACTTATATAATTATTAACTTATACAATAAAAGGATTCAATTTTCGGCTCCCACCTTTACCCACCCATAAACACTATATGTGTGTAAACCACGTGCACAATAGATCTCATTAAGTATGGAATTTAATTGCGAAATTTGTGGTACAGGATTTAATGTCAAGCGATATTTGAAGGCTCATGAAGCAAGAGTTCATGGGGTGTCTTTGCAAAAAAGCAGCAACAAAAGTTTCCCCTGCAAGTCTTGTGAAAAAGTCTTCGGATCTATTATGGATGCCAAAGCAAAGAGCAATTGCGAAATCTGTGTAGAGATAGGCTTTCAAGACGCCAAACACCACGTGATTTAATCAGCCTATGAAACAACTTATGAGTTCTTGAAACGATCTCCTTTGAATCGCTTGTAAAATTTGCCCACGTTTCTATTCATAATTTTTGTGAATATTAATTTCAAAATTGATAAAAACAATAGCAAATTTAGTTTGATGATTAAAATGTTTATAGGTTGCGTTTAGGTTGTTGAGTAGCAAAGGATAAAAAAACAATTTCCAAGAAAAAATAATGTTTTTAGCAAATCTTTCTATTTTAAAAAAATGTTACAGCCGCCGACGCAGGATTGAAAACTGTGTTGTTTAGCTCGATTCTTAGACGGTTTCCCGAGAAAGTACTGATCGGAAAAAAATGAAATTAACATGCTTTGTTCTTCATCGTATTCCCTGGATAATTATTAAGATTTTTTTCCGATGCGGCTATTAGTTTAGGTTTTATTAAGTGTTAAAGTTGAAGAAGTGAAATTTCTTCCGCGAGTGAGCAAAACACATCCAAATTTTCAGTCTTCAGTCGTGATTTTTTTAAGAGTACCTCTCAACGTAAATTTTTGCGGCTCGTCGAGTATTTTTTTGAAATTTAAATTTGGTTCTTGATAATATTTTTTTGAAATTCAGGAAAAATCGGGACATTTTTGTTACTTTTTATTAAAACTGCCGTATCTATATCTAATTACTATTAGTTTTTAATTTTTAAAATATCGCAGTATACCTCAGAATATACTCTTTCTTACGGTACTATTATTTTTGAAATCAGTTAATAATTAAATTGGATTCGATCAAAAGTTCGTCATACAAAATTCGGAATCTTTGGATATTTTCGCTACTTATTGTTAAAACCGTTTTGTCTACGGCAAAAACCATTATTTTTTTAATTTGAAAACATCACTGAATACATTACATTACACCCTTTCTTATGGTACAATTATTTTTCAAATTGGTTAATAAATAAAATCGATACAATTAAAAGTTGGTCATACAAATTTCGGAACTTTCAGATCGTAACTTCCGATACAAAACTAAAATGGTCATATCTGTATAGTATTACTGTTAGTTTTTAATTTTAAAAATATTGCAGTATACCTCAGAATGTACTCTTTCTTACGGTACAATTATTTTTTAAATTGGTTCATAAATAAATTCGATGCAATCAAAAGTTGGTGACACAAATTTCGTATTTTTCAGTTCGCATAGCTGTTTCCGCAAGCAGTAGTGGGTTGCACTTTTGACTATCGGGTTTGCCAGATATCAAATTTATCGTAGCAACAATTGCCATAAAAACGATTTCTTTTTATTTGGCGAAGAAAAAGGCTCGCTTTTTTCCCTTTGTTCTCAAGACAGTTTACCGACAAAGTACAGGTCGTAAAGTTTGGATATTAACAATGTTTACTTAAAATTGTACAGGGAACAAGATGCAGAAGATTTTTTACTGATGCGGCTATTAGTTTAGGGTGCATTAAGTGTTAAAGCAAAAAAAAAAAGTGAAATCACTTGCGAAAGAAGTATTGGTTTGAGAAAGTAAACCAAACGGATTGCGTAGCAATCCCTGGGGTCGGCGAGCGTAAGCGAGACGCAGCGAAGCCCTCGCTGTGACGTCATGAACCGGAAAGTGAAATCAGCATAATACGAATTATTCAGATAGTTTCACTCTGTGAAAACAATGTTGGTTTGCGAAGCAAACCAAATGGCATCTGTGACAGGAGTGTTGGTTTGCGAAGCAAACCAAATGGGATTGCGCAGCAATCCACGGGGGTTGGCGAGCGTAAGCGAACAGGGGGCGGAGCCCCCTAGTATAATAAAAAACGCGAAACACCAATTTAAAATTAGGAGATCTAATTTTCAAACACTTACAAATCAGTGAAAAATCCAATAAAATTTATGAATTTTTTTATTTTTGTCTAAAATTGTATTTGGATTCTAAATTTGGTGATAAAAGATGGGGGTTCGTATTGAAATTATCGGAGCAAGTACCCAATTTAATATGAAGACGGCCCCTTAGACAAATTTTAAGTATTGATATTTGTAGAAAACATTCATCCCCATTGATTGCTACCTTCCCTTTTGCTCTGCGATGTAAATTGTGCAATTGCGATCGGATTAGTCGGTTTTTTTTTTTTTTTTTTTTTTTTTACATTTGTACATTGCTGATTTTTGAGAAAGAGTTCTAATTCGAACTTTTATCGGCTAATCTAACTTTAAAGGTGTCACTATCTCAAGTCTTTGGTAGCTCCAGCTTTGATTTATTTCGAAATATGAGATATCATGAGTTGAATATGAGTTGACATTTTGAAACTGAAAGTTAAAAATTAGGCGAGAGGATCGAAAGTTGTTACCGATAGAGTTCAAGGAATTTAATAATCATTCATTTCTAGTCTCATAAAATTTATGTGCAGTTAATGGTTCCTTGAAAATGTTCAAAAACCAAGCAATTATCAATCGTTAAAAGTATCCAAAAATCATTAAACTGAATGTTCAATCAATAAAAACAAAACTGTCATCGGGTTCTTGAGAGACAACCTGGATTGTTGTAAACATCCAGACTGAAGAAAAATAAGAAGCTCCAAAACGTACAGTTTGGAGACCCCTCGTCTTAGTAATCCAACTAGGTGGCCCCGCCCCCTGGTCGCCTACGCTCGCCAAATTTAAAAGAGCCCAAAACATTTAAAAATATAATAGTATTAAGCTATAGATATGACGGTTTTAACAAGAAGTAAAATATACCAATATTCTGAAATTTGCGTGACCAACTTTTGATCGCATCGAATTTACTCATCAACAAATTTCAAAAATATTTGTACCGTAAGAAAAAGTACCTTCTAAGGTATATAGCGATGTTCTCAATTTAAAAGCTAATAGTAATAAGAAATTGATATGACTGTTTTAACAAAAAAGTAACAAAAATGTCCCGAATTAGAAAAAATATTATCAGGAACCAAATTGAAATTTAAAAAAAAACTCGACGAGTTGCAAAAATTTACGTTTGGAGGTACTCTAAAAAATGTCACGACTTAAGACTGAAAATTTCTACGTCTTTTGCTCACTCGCTTTTTAAATTTCGATTTACCAATTTTGACACATTATAAACCCTAAACGAATAGTCGCATCGGAAAAAATCGTCAAAGGAACACGACAAACCATGTTAATTCGTAATTTTTTGATCCGTACTTTCTCGGGAAACTGTCTAAGAATCGAACGAAAAAAACAGTTTTCAATCTTACGGCGCGGCGATAACTTTTCTCTAATATTATAAAAGGAAGTGTTTGTATGTTTGTTTGTTTCTTGTACGCAAAGTCGTGACGAATCTACGGCACTTACAGTAATGGGATTTGGCACAGATGTAGTCCAAATTTTTTGCATTTTTTGGGTCAAAGCGAATTTTAAAATTTAATCTAGAACATTTAAAAATGAATTTAATAGTTTTTTCACCCTTATATCTTCGTTTCGTCCCGCTCCGGCTATTGAAGAAAGGACAAAATTTTGCTATTTTCTCCTCTGACGTCACATCACAATCGTTACTATTGACGTCAGCCTTTGGAACCATGCCATTTTATTCACCTTCCGTTCTTCGCAGTTAAATGGGAATGCGTAATCTCTGCTCAAACGATTCCACAGTAAACATTTTTACTGGAATTGTTTAGTTCTTTTTTGTAAAATCGGGATCGTTAAAGATGAATTTAAAATTTCAACGGATTTTAAATGAATTTTTGAATGAAAATTTTACACTCTATAGTTACCTTAATTTTCTTTAAACAAATAATTTTTGAGTTAAATATTTATATTTTCGCAAAAGGTCGTGACGTTTTTAATATAGAGAGATTAGCACAACACTGTTTTTGCCCAAGATGAAATCTTACTGAAACGTGAAATATTATCGTCTTCGGTAAATATTTCTTGAAGTTTTTCTCATTACTCAACGACTTTTCTTGAAGCTTTGTCACTTGGAACAGGTGATTCTAGGTGGATTTTGATGTAAGTTCCAGACAAGCTAGAGCCTTAGGTGGGACTGGGCTAAGCCATGTGGGACAAAAGGACCAAAATTCATTAATAAATCGATTAATTAAAATTAAGGGGAATTTAATGAGCTAAATAAAAACTAAGTACAGAATTTAGATGAATTAACAGAGTTTGTGGTCGTATACCATAACAATTTTTGTTCACATCGAACAGCCATCTTGTGCAACGTCTTTTAGTTGTCGATTTAGGCGGGAAATTGCTAATATTGGGTGTGTTGTGCATAGGTGTTTGGAGCACGCTGGGCGTACTCTAGACGTATGTAGAGTGCCTATATAATATAAGAGTGGCGACAAGGGACCAAATTTGGCCCAATGCGCATGCGCGGCATCCATTTTTCTACCAGAATCGTCTCGAAGAAGGCTGCTGGGCAAATTAATATATCATTTCAGAGAGAACAAAAAGCATATAATTGTTATAATATGGATACATTCGGTATAAATGAATCATAAAAACGCTCAATTATATGCGTAATTGATGAGATGGATTGCACAAAGAGCTAACTTAGATTGCGGTAAACATCATGCTGTTAAAAAAAAAGCTATTTACTTAAAAAGTCTTCAAATTTATGCTGACAAAGCACTAAAATAATAATAAATAAACATTCTAGAACACGAAATGGAACATGAAAAAGCTATATTTTCTTTTTAATTTAATATACACACGTTTTTCTCGAACACACAAAAAGTTCCCATGTTAAGTCTACGGGTGCTAGGAAAAGACCGCCTCGAGCGGTAGAAAAGGTCTTTAAGCCAATCAGAAAATGTTTCCCGTATGTCGCCACTCTTATTATATAGGCACTCTAGGCGTATGTAGTCCAGACATCTGCGTTCATTGGCCGATCGGTTAGGGATTTCTGGGTATCCCACATGAATATATCAAATTTAGATACATTTGAGAATAGGACATTTTCCCGATATTCTATTAAAGCCTTTGAAACTTAACAAACAGCATACGTTTTTGACGATTCTTTTTATTGCTTAACGGCTTTTATTAAGGAGGGGAGTGTGATGATACCCACGATAAGGGTGGAGTTTGGATGAAGCATGTGGGCAGAAGGCCCCTTTTCTCCTAGTCAACAAAGTCTCTTGAAACATGACTTCATATTTGTTTTCAGAATTATTTTTAATAAATAAACCTGGAACTTGGAGTCGAGCTGGTGAGAGGGTGCCGTATAGATAGAGGCAAAATGCTATGAGATGCAAGTAAAATATCAGTGGCAATTCTAGTTTCGGAATAAAAAGCGTCTACAAAAATTCAGAAAATTCGCAAAAATTCGATAGCTGATAAAAAATAATGGTTTGAAAGTAAAAGATTAGAACAATTCAAATCCTCACGTTGGCGTGATATGGAAGTTTGGAGAGTGGGGTGCCAGCTCAAATGGGACCTCGTCATCTGAACGTTGCTCAAAATTACGTGG
The DNA here is from genome assembly GCA_947359465.1 of Metellina segmentata. Classification (NCBI taxonomy): domain Eukaryota; kingdom Metazoa; phylum Arthropoda; class Arachnida; order Araneae; family Tetragnathidae; genus Metellina; species Metellina segmentata. Next base: position 50,796,902 of record OX375884.1, on the reverse strand, counting down.
TGTTGTCTTCGGATCTTTCCTATCGGGATTGATCCAGAACCATCGCCAATAGCCAGTTGTGTTGCTCCACATCCACATTAATTAAATACCTACCAAAATAAAAATAAAATTTTGAGTGAACGAAAAGTTGAGCATGAAAATCACACCACTTCCTCAGGTGAGGCTCGAATTCAGAACCTTTGCATTACTCACAAGTTGATGAGGTCCTGGAGAACCAGGCCACGAAGAGGCCTCAATCTCCAGTATTGACAGTATAGCACTTGGTAAGTGGACCTGTCGTGGTATTTGGTAATCCTAATAAATTTATAGCTATAGGAAAAGAACTGAATTTTTTTTTAATGTATTGACAGTTTTTTCTTTTATTTTTTTAAGTATTGATGATTTTTTTTTCTGTCACTAGGTTAAGTCCAGCCCAAAGTAAGTTTTAATTTAAATCTTAAAAGAAAAATAATAAATAAATGAATAAAAAAATAAAGTAAAATAAAAATAAGTAATAAAAAATGGGAAGAGCTTCTCAATGGCTGTACAAAATGAAACGTATCTATTGTTATCATTGACGGTTTTACAAATGGTAGGAAATGTAGAATTGGGGAAGCTGCAGGATTTCAGTCTCCAAGAAGAGGTTTGCGATGTCTTGTTTTATTTTGAGAGAGCGTTGGATCATAAATTTTTATTTCTTTTACTGGCAGGGTTTGTATTTCTTTTAATTTCAAAGAAAAATTTGAGGTAAATTTTGTTTATAAAGTTTTTAATTGAAGGAATTTCGAGCGTTTTTCTTATATCTCAAGACGATAGAACCATCTGACTTTTGTAATATGGCGGATTAAAAGATTTTGAATCTGTTCGATTTTTTAAATTTTGGTCTCACGAAGAGCTCCACACCCCCCACCCTCCACCCCCAAAAAAGAAATCGGGCAAGCATGTCATGATCGGCCCAACGAAGTATAAGTAAATTAGTTTCGTGTTGTCTAATGATAATGTTGAGCTCCGAAAATTTAGTGGATACAAGACTACAAAAGTTTTCCGAAATTTGTCTTGCATGGTGTTATATGTGCGGTTTCGAAGCCGAACATATAACACCAATTAAGATGAGAAAATTGGATCCAATTAAGATGAGAGTCTATGATTACTCCAAAGCATTTGTTCTATAAAGACTAATGGATATGTTGTCCGGTACGTTTAAGCTGTGGCAATTTAGTAGGATCGCTGCAGAGATACATAATGGCTGCAGCCATTTCGACATTAAGTTGGATTCTCTATCTGACAAGCCAGTGATGATGATGATGCTATTTCTTTGGAGAAAAAGCAGGTTTTTGAGGCTTGGCTGCTTTGCCTCGTGCCTCTAGAAGAAAAAATGATACTTCAAGAATGAAAAAGATTTAGAAACGAGGATTAGAGTTTAAGAATAAGCATATGGCATTACAAATAGTAAGTGAGAAATTTGAAAAAATATCATATAAAGAGTGTGGAATTTTCAAAGCGGAGAGAGTTTGAATTAGGTTATTTCGACCTTTTTGGAAAGTTGGACAGTGGAAAAGAATATATTCCAAATCTTCATAGGTGTGACATCTGAGGCAATTAGGAGCGTCTGTAAGATTGATTTTGTTTTTAATGGAATTTGTCATTAGGGTATTTGCTCGAAAGTTCTGAATGAGGGTTTCATCGTTTCTGTTTAGAGAGATTTTTTCGTACCAAAGATTTGTAGGATTGATATGTGGATAGTTATTGTTTCTATGGTAGCTTTTCCATAGGTTACACATATATTTTATTATGGTTGTCTTTTTTATAATGTTTTATGATGTCTTCAGGTGAAACACCTTTTGCAATGTTGAAAAGTTCAGCCTTCTTTGCTGCCTGATCAGCTTTTTCGTTAATTAGAATACCTTTATGTCCAGGGGTCCACACTAGTATGATGTTGTTGTATTGGCTTTTTTTACTTAGAATTTTATGAAGTTGCAGTATAATGCAGTTTGAGTTTTTGTTAATGTTTTTTAGGCTGGATAGAACGCTGTAACTGTCACTTATTACAATGATATTTTGTTTTTTTTCAACCCAGTCTTGTATTGCTTTGAAAATTGCCATAGCTTCTATTGTGAAAATTGAGTTTAGGTTATTTACGGTGTAGCTTCTTTCTACATATAATTTAGGAATGACAATTCCAAGTGAGCTATTAGAGTTGGTTTTTGACCCATCTGTCCCTATTATAATGTGGTTTGGTAAAGTTTGTAAAAAGTTTTCAAAAGAGGTTTGCAGTATATTATCAGGAAGATTTTTATTTTGGAAGAGGAAGTTTTGAAGATAAATTTTGTAATTAAAATTAGAAGTGGGTGGGCACCAAGGAATAATGTCACTTTTTGTGATGCAGAGATCTTCGAAGCAATTAATCATACTTGCAGATATTGTTTTTTTTTATTGGTCCAAGAAGCGTAAATAATAGAGGATGGGTTGTAAAAAAGATCGTAAATTGGAGACCATTCTCTCAGACTGATATGTTTAATGTAGAAGGTAGTTTTTAGTAAGTTGTGTCGTTGTTGGAGAGATGAAGCTTGAGTCTTGGAGTGCAGAATTTCGATAGGAGTGTATTTTGGTAACCCAGTTGCGATTCTGAGCATGGAGTTGAAAATGGGGTTGATTTTTTTGTAATGTGAGGTTGAAGCCGTACTGAGAATGGGAGCTCCAAAATCTAATTGGCTGCGGATAGTAGTATTGCCTATTTGCAAAAGATGTTTGGTGCAAGCACCCCATCTCTTAGACGCAATGAATTTGAAAGCATTTAGGGTACGAGAAGATTTGGATTGTAGGTATTGAAAGTGGTTGTTCCAGGTCAGGTTCTTGTCAAAGATTAGGCCCAAGATTTTTAGTTTGTTTACTTCTGGAATGATAGTGTTATTTATTTTTATGTTGCATTTCTGGGAATTTTTACTCTGGGAAAAATTGATAATGTTGCATTTGTTTAAGCTGATGGTTAGTTTCCATTGGTTACACCAATTATTAATGATTTTTATAGTTGTTTGGATTGCTTCTGTAGATTCAGTTAGAGATTTATTTTTGGTGTACATAAAAATATCGTCAGCATATATTAGGCATTTGACATGTGTAGGGATGTGTGCAAATAAATCATCAAGGAAAATAAGGAAGAGAAAAGGGCTGAGAATGCAACCTTGAGGTAGGCCTCGAGAGGTTTGTCTAGTATTTGAAAAGGTGTTACGCCATCTTACCTGGCAAGTTCTATGATTAAGAAAATTGAAAATCCAAAGGGCTATTTTTCCTGTGATACCTTTTTTTTGTAGTTTGGACATGAGCCCATCTATCCACACTGAATCATATGCTCCCTTTAAGTCGATGGAGGCGAAAACTATATGATTTTTTTGTTTTTTGGCAGTTAAGATGTCAGTGTGGATTTGGGTCAATAAAGTATAATACAACTTCTATGTTGAAGAAAACCGTGATTGTTTTTATTTATGTATTTTTTATTGTAGTAAATGTCTTCTACGAGTCTATTGAGGATCATTCTTTCTAAAATTTTTGCAAAGGTGGAAGTTAGGGATATAGGCCTGTAAGAGGTTAAGTTTAGTGGATTTTTGTGTGGTTTTAGGATAGGAATGATAAGGGAGTGGGTCCAAGATATGGGGATAGAGCCAGTGTTAAAACTGGTATTAAGAATTTTTTAAATATTTTTCTGGATATTATCAGGAGATATTTTGATCATTGCAATGGTGACTTTGTCCATTCCAGGGGTTGAATTTCTTATTTGGGTGATGGCTTTAGCGAATTCGTTCCAAGTAAATATGTTGTTGATTGAATTATTGTGGTAGTCAACAAAACTAAGGGGAAGGGGATCTAGGTGTTCATCAGAAGTGTAAAGTTTATTGAAAAGGTTAGCCTGTTCTTGTGGGCAATGTATTTTCGTATTGTTTATTTGAATGATATTATAAGAATTTTTTTGTTGGTTGGAAGGATCTTTTAATCTTTGTAAGATTTTGTAAATATTTTTGTCTTGGGCACACACACAACTGTTTTGCATGTATTAAACCAAAAAATTTTTTTAAGTTTCTGAATTAAAACTTTTAATTTGTTTTTATATTTTTTATATTGGTCCCAGTCAGATGTGCTTAAATTTGTTTTAGTTTTGGTAAGGTGTTGTCTGGCTTTGGCTCTTAGATGGCTGCATCTGGAGTTCCACCAAGGGGCTCTGGGTGGGGGAAGTTTTTTTAGAGATTGAGAATTTTCAATGGCTTTTTCTGGAAAAGGTCATTGAGAAAATATGGATCAGTTATATTTCTTTGGTTGTCGTTTAGAGTTTTGATGAAGTAGTTCCAATCAAAATGGATCGAAAAATTTGGTCTATTGTTGTTTGGTTTATGATAAGAAAAATTTATAGGGAAATGGTCGCTCCCAAAATTATCTTGGTGAGCTTGCCAAGATGTTATTGGGGGACAGTTATTGGAAGTTAAAGTAAGGTCGATAGCAGATATGGTACCACTGTTGCTGATATGAGTTGCAGTTTGGTGGTTGAGGATCATGAGATTTTGGTTATTAATCCATTTCATCAGATTTCTGCCACTGCTATTATCCTCAATTATGGTGTGTTGAATTAAAGTCACCTGCAATGATATAAAGGTTGTTGGGATCCAATCTAAGGTTGTCAAGCATCCCTACGTTTTTTATTCCTTTGGGACAATAGATGTTAATGATGTGGAAAGTAATATTGTTGAGGTGGACTTTCACTTCCTGGGATTCAAAATCCCGATTTTGTTCTTCCTTTATGAGTTGTGCACTTATATTTTGATCGATGGCTATTAGTAGTCCTCCTCCTCTAAAAGGACCAGGTCTGTCGAAACGAAAAATGTTTTTTTTGAAGAGGGTGAATCGGATGTCCGGTTTTAAAAAGGTTTCTTGTAGGATTAAAATGTTAGCTTGGCTGAAATATTTATTATGATTGAGGTCAAATCGGCGTGCTCTGGCACCCTGGCAGTTCCATTGAATACAGTTGAGATCAAACATGGTTGTAAGAAAAATAAAGAAATGAAGTTCAAGAAAAAAAAAAGGTTGTGGGGAGATCTATTCGTATTCCATTTTTCCGTTTGTGATTGATAGGTCGAGTTGCGATTGTGAATGTGTAGTTTTAGTTTGTTTTTTGTTTTGGGACTGCATAGTTTTTACGTCCTCTCTGAAACGTTTTATAGTAGTGGTAATTTTGTTTGAGTCATTATTTATTGTGTTTGGGAGTAGGTTTTTCCTTCCCATTCTAGTTGTTGGTCTTCTTTAGTTTGTTTTTGATCAGGGGTAGTTTGCATGTTACTGTTTTCTAGAGTTTTAGTTTCCTTATTATCAGTTGCATTTTCTTTGGTTTCGTAGATGATATTTTCTTTTGGAATCATATTGTTTGCAACCATTTGTGACAAAATGTACATCTGGTTGATTTGAATTTGTTCGATAATGGTTAGGATCGGTTTCAAAGTTTCGAGTATTATCTCTTTTATGTCGCTATTTTTTAATGTTTCTTTTTGTTCCATAAATTGATCATTTATTGGTTGGCTCACTGTCTTTGCGTATGAGGTCTTTAGTTTATTTTTTGCTTCTATGTAGGATACCAAGTTTTCATTTTTATATTTCAATATTTCGGTCTCTTCTTTTCTGGTTCTACAGTTTTCGTCATCTGCAGTATGTGGTTGTTTGCAGTTTTTGCAGGATATTTTATTTTGATTAGTACATATAGCTTCAGGGTGGTCTTCTGAGCAAATTCTACATTTTTGGTTGGATCTACAACCTTTGATTCCGTGACCGAATACCCAGCAGTTTTTGTACTGTCTAGGTTTTTCTAAGTAGAGATTTAATTGATGGATCATCATACCTATATGCAATTTGTTTCGGATTTTTATTCGAGGGGTAGGGGTGTCAAATTTTATAGTTTTTAGTGGGATTTTAGTTTGGTTAACAGTTTTTTCAAATCGGGTAATACTTGCTATCTTTATGTCTTGCTCTTCCAGGTCTTCAATGATGTCTTCTAAAGCTATTTCTGTATCTATTCCATTAATTATATATTGGGTAATTAGGTTGTCTTTCGTTAGTGTTGTGTGTACTGGTACATCTAAGATGTTTTTTATTTTAGAAGTTTCGTGGGCAGCTAGTTTACCATCTACTGTTATTATAAAAAGGTTATTACGCGTTCGTCTGCATTCTAGGATGTTTTGGTGAGATGAAAAATGCTTATAGATATCTTTTTTAATTGTATAAGGTTTTTTTTTGTAGGATTGGTTGAGTAGGGCGAATAATGAAGGTGAAAGTATTTTTACCTTCATCACTACAATAGTTAATAAGGTCTGTGTCCAATATAAGTTCAAATGTACCCGTTGGGTATGACGTATGGTCGTCACCCATTTGTAGAATTCTTTTCGTTTCAGAGGTTAGATAAGAGAAAATACTACTTACCCAAGTAGTAGAAAAAGAAAAATCAAAGCCCTAGGGAAATAATAATATCAAAAGACTAAAGAACTAAGCAGCTTAAAGCCTTGAAGTCGAATCCAAAAATCTTGGAAAACAAATTAAGTCGGAGCAGACAAGCAACCGACCTCACACTCCAAAATTCCGACAAGCCAGTTTTCAAGGTAAAATATGTGTAAGTTAAGGTCGCCGAGAAGAATTATGGAATTTTTATTTTGCGTAAAAATTGCAGTATTGCATTATAAGTACCACGCGCTAACGAATAGTTATTTTTAACTATTAGTGAAGACATAATATCAGCACAAAGAAGCTTTATTTCATCTAACTTTTGGAAAACCTAATTTATTAAGCGATCAAAACGCGATTTTTGAACGAAATCTCTGAACATGCATAGTATACGATCACTTTTGACTCGCAGATTTTAACCGTTTATATCACAAAAACGAAAGCGGTGTTTTTGCACAACCAGCATTCAATTGTTTTCAACATCATTAGTACATTGTCATTTGACCGTAGATCAAAATTACGAGATGTCCTCGGATCATTCCCTTCGGGATGGATCCTGAACCGTCGCCAATAGTCCGATGTGCTGTTGCTCCAGCATGACGTTATTTAACTGTCAACTACCAAGTCAAAATAATTAGTTCACACATAAAAATTTTCAAATCATAATTTAATTCCTCGTTTTTTTGATACATTTGACTGTTAAAAGGGGGCGTTTGTTCGCTTTTGACAGACTGTATGAGCTATATTTATTTCGCCACCCATTCGGAGATTAATTTGGCTTAGAATTATCGTAGCCAAGTAAAGGAATGGCAACAATCTTTATGCAGCAGATGCAGACAGTTTGGAGATAGTTTTAGTTTAAATGAGAAAACACTATAACGGAGAACCGAGATATATATGCTATTTCTCTATTTAGATACAAAATGCCATGCAATCATCGGTAGTTTTTAGAGTGCACATTATAAAAGTTAAGATTAAAGTATAGTAATTTAGTCATTTACAACCCTTGCAACTCGATCAGAAATACCTACTTTTCCAAAGGAGCATGGAATTCTCCAACTGATGTTTAGAGGTATCTTTTCGTAATAATTATTCCTAAAAATTGTTTTTCTTTTGTGTTTTAATGTTTTAGTGTTTAGTTTTGTTTACGATACTGCTTTTTTGGTTTTTGAATTTACTCATGAAATGTTATTCTCGCTCAATAATTGAGGAACGAAGCTTTAGTTGATTTTTTTTTCTAGAAGACAGTTTTTAACATTCTCTATAGTTTTACTCAAAACGTATGTTTTGTTTAGGGCTAAATTTTTCAATTCTATTCGGCAAATGTTTTTCTGTACATTGATGAGATGAATGGAAATTCTGAGAAAACACCAGTTTATCATCTCCAATTCTTTCACATATTTTTCTTGTAAATTAAGCATTTTTTAGCTTCTTAATTCAATTTATAGCTAATTGCTAATGCGTCTTATTTATTTATAATTATAAGTTTAAATAATGTAGAATTTTTTCCTTATTTCCCCACAAATAGATTTATGTGTTTGTTCACTTTTGAACAATGTCTCAAAATTTCGTTTTTTAAGTTTAAAAGTATAGAATTTACTAATATAAAAGAAACAAAACTTCATAGCTATAACATATATTAAATGTTTATTTATGAAAGGTTTTTTTTTTTTTTTCAAAATTTCTAACTTCCTGCATATTCTTAAACTCTGAAGTATTCCCACTTCTTATATGCAACATATGGAGGTATTGCTTTTGTACTTAAAGAATGAGATTTATGAAGTTCAAATGTGTTTATACTGGGGGGTCCTCTTGGAAAAAACTAAGAATAAACAAAAATTTTATACAGTGGAAGGATCTTATCCTATAATGCAATCATGCCTTTTCTGTTTTTTGCACTTTTTCTCCAAAAATGCTACAAAAATATTCAAAGCATGCCAAATGTACTTTCTGGTAAAAGTTTCAGACAGGTTCTAAATGAAGGCTGTCATTAATATCATTTTAAGGTATTTACAGAAAATTGAATTCCGTTTCTAGAATGTTTTGTCTAAATCACGTTTAAGAAGCAAGTAAATGGGAAATGTTTCAACTACTGGTTTATCATTTGTGTACTGTCATAGAAACATGTTAGGTTGTAAAATAAAACTAGTAAAAATTTATCTTTTAATCACATTTTTTCTTTTTTTCAGTTAAGATTTTAATATGGCATAAAAACTCGTAAAATAAAAGTTAGCAAATTTTTATTTATATTATTTCAACAGTAGTGTTTAAGTTGATGAATATCCCATTTTCAGCAGTTCTGATCTGTGGTTTGTAACCTGTGTTAATTATTTTTAAGTATTTGCACAAAACATCTGAAATCTCTTTTCTACTCATTTTAAGTGCTTTTTTTATTCAAATTATTGTTACAAATGTTTTCATGCAGCGAAATTTTCATCCAACATACTTCATTTTTAGAAATGAGAAGTCACGGAAATGATTTTTGCAGTAGTTTGGAAAATATTGTGGATTTTGTTTAAAACAATAAACAATTTAATTTTAAGTAAACTCATTTAAATAACTTTCAAAAGTATTTTTCATTTTTTATTGTTTTTTTTTCTTTTTAATTTTATCTTGTTTTTGACATTATTCTATGTAAACACCATTTTTTCATAAAATTTAACCCTATTTTAGAGTGAACTATATTTTCTCATGCATGTTCATTCAAAATTTGAACAGACCACATAAGGCATTTATTAAGGCCTCTTAATCTGTTGTGGAATTTTAAATCTGATACACTTAGGAATTCAAATCCTCTAGCTGCTTGATTGCTTACTTCCTTCAGATTGTTTTCTTTGTAATGACTTCTGTATTTAGTATCATGTATGTTACTTGTTATTATATCAGAGTGAAAGTACTAAAATGTCTAGTTTTTTTTTTTTTTTAAATTGCCTAGTTCAGAAAATTTGAGTTTGCTGTATTAATGGTGCATTTTGTTAAAACAAATTGCAATGATAAAAGTCCAAGAGATTAACAAACTCATGTTTAATGCATTGATCAATGACACCAAGCCATTAATCTGTTTTGTATTGACATTGTTGCAAAGGTTGTACAAATTAGTCCATCATTCCATATGGTAAAATTTGCAAAATATTGCATTAAAATCAATTTATCATATTGATATTTTACTATATTTTTCTCTTGCTATGCATTAATTTTATTGCATGTTTTTCAAAATTGCAATGCAATTTATTTATAAACTTTTACCATAATACATGTTTTTTTTTTATTTTCCTAATTTCAATTTTTGACGCTTTAAGTCACAGATCTCGATTTAATTGGACCTCGTTTAGCTAAAAATTACCATAGAGCGCTAAAATAAACCTTTTTTTTTGGGGTCGTAATTTAGAAACCATTTTTTGTAATGTGTGTTTCCAATTGCAATCTCTGGCAATGAACAATGTTTTCATATTTGAAATTATGCTTCCAGTGTTAGAGTAAGTACAATGTTTTGTATACAAAAAATGACTAAAATGTGCCTTTCAAACTCTTGAATAAAGTGTTTTCCATTTGGTTAACAATTATATGCTGGTTCTTATATAGGATCCTACTAGGGGGGGATTGCATTTAATATGCAAACACTCGTCTTGTATTGTTAAATTACTGTCTTCAGTATATACTCACTGATTTTATCTTTTAATTGAGAATAATAATTAATTTGATGATCATAAATTATTTGAGAATGTTCTCACATGTATCGTTCTTCAAGTTCAATGAAAGAAATTTGACCGTCTTCACCAATCCCCCCTTAATAACTGCCAATAATATGTAATTTTTATACAGTTTGTATTTTATGCAATGTTTACAACATTGTTTTCAAAATAAATAAAAATTCATACATTTAAGAGGATATCAAAACCTGGACAATAATATTTTGCTCAAATTAAAGTGCTTGTGAGAAAGTGTAAAACATACTTTTTTTTTTTGCTGTATTTTGGGTTAAATTTTTAATTTAAAATATACTTGTAAAATATCAGAAGCCCACTCTTAGAAAGTCTCCTTTGTTTCCACAACCATCTAATGTTCTGTATTTTCCCAGGAATTTACATCAAACTTTTCTTCCAAAATGTTATACTGTTGTTGCTCAGTGGATTTTGCCACTGCACAAGCAACCTGCAAGTTGTAGGTTGCACAAGTTCACTTCCTCCCTGGATGTATTTCTATCTTGTGTACCAGTGAAATGTTCTTCTTATGTGTTTGTCCATTACTTAAAATTGTCTTATGCAATGTCTTATGCGTTGCAGCTGTTTAATATGGGCCCTTGCATCATAAAAATCAACCTACATCTTACAAAATGTGTTTGATAGTGTTTTTGCTTGGATTATTAATGTAAAATATAGTCTGGCTGAATTTGATCTTACCTTTCTATATTTTAATTCTCCACATATTTTATTAATTTTTATTGCCTTTGAACATACATATGCCAAGACTAAAGATTTTTATTCTTAGATACCTCAATGAAATATTCGGATTCTGTTTGTACTAGTCATACTCTTTTCTACGAATTTTGCTTGCTTCATGAAAAAACTTGGGATTCTAATTGTTTATGTATGAATAGTGTACAATTATATCTACATTTCAATGTTTCAACTCATTTTCTGTATGCGCACATATATTTGACTCAATTTTTTACCTAATGTTATAGTGAAAGTATTAAAAAAATTTATATGAATCAAGCACATTAGCACATACACCATGAAATAATTACTTCTTAACTTAGCAATGTATAGATGTGAATTTAAAGTTGACTGTATATTTTTGATACTTTCGTGACATTTTTAGGATATTTTATTGTATGTATCATAAGCTTTTTATAGTGTGTTTGCTGTTAATATGATTTGATTTTTATCTCTGGTTTTTAATCCCTTATTTTTGATTTTATGGAAAATCTTGCTTGAAGAGAAAATGTCTTAAAACATTCTCACATCTTATCCTCCTCAGACCTAAAACAAAAATAACAATTAATTTTCCTCAGAAATGTTTATAAGTTACTATTCCCATCATTGTAAGTTAAAAAAATCAGTTTTATTTTTTTTGTTAGTGGGTAGTTTAAGGGGAGGCAAGTATCACATGATACTTTAGAGTTAATCTACTATCAAATCAAAAATTAGGAATTGAAGGATTGTATTCCAATTACATTTTATTTTTACAAGTTACAAAAATCTTTATACATGAATGAGAAAAAAATTCAGAAACACGATTATCACATGGTACTTCTGAACTGAGGAGGTTAAACACAACTAATTTTATTCCAGCTCTGGTAACTAGGCATTTGAGTAAAGTGGTTTTGAATTTGTCTATTCATTAAATAGATGTTAGGTTGAAATGTATATAATGTGCTTCTATAATTTTTTCAATTGTCATCTTAAGTGCATTTTCTCTCTCGGAGTTTATTGTTCAGACAGGGTTCCCACAGTCCTTGAAAAGTCCTTGAATTTTTTTTCCTAACTAGGAGCCCTTGAAAATTCCGGAACTTGGTGAAAAGTCCTTGAAAGTACTTGATTTTTTTTAAATATTGCATAATTGTGTAAATTTGTTTTGCGTTAGAACTTGTCGAGACTAGTTTCCTCCACAGCAAGTGTGCCATTTGAGCATCATTCTGAATGAAACCTGTGTTTTGTGCTTTGACGCTACGTGATATGTTAATGATCGTCCATTTTCCCACAGTATTCTATCCGTTTAAGTTGACACCTCTGTCTCCGTTATCAGATCTTTTTTTTAAGGGATTGATCCTGGACCATCATCAATAGCCTGTTGTGTTGCTCTAGTACAACATTAATTCAAATTACCATTACCACTGGTCTCTGTTAAGATGAGCGCCTTGTTATGCCCGCCACATCATGATGTATCACATACGCTAGATAACAGCAACGCTTTCTGAGGAAGCCATAGCTTTAGCAGTCTGGACATTATTAGAAACCTGGCACATGTCCAAAAAAATGAAACCAAATTCTTATTGCAAAAAAAAAAGTTATAAAATTGAAAAAAAGTTTTTTAAAGAAAATCACATTTAAGATATTTTTCTGTTGTAACAATTTCTGCAGATTTCAAATCCATTGAAATTTTCACTCTATCTTTAACGATTACAAATATAGAAACTTAGACTAGAGAATAAAAAAGCCCCAACACCAGTCAAAACTTTTTGTTTTGTTGGATGTTCAGTGGAGGACAGCAAAATGGAGATTGTGTCGTGTTGATCGAACCGTGTGCATACTCCCCACTTTCGTACCACCAAAAGAATTTATAGTACAATATTTTATCGCACGACCAAAATCGATATCTGTGCAAGTAGCCTGATAGTTAGCATTGAGACAAGTCCACTTCGCAACAAATAAAATCACAGGTTCTGTGAGAAAAGAAAATCTAAATTATCACCAAAATTGACAATAACCTTTCTTTTTTTTTTTGACTATCAGTATTTAAAAAAAAAAATTAATAATAATTTTTTTTCATATTTTTCTTTTTAATTGACAACTCTTTTGTGTATACCTTGTTTAGGTTATAAAAAATTTTAGGTCCTTGATAAATAATTTTTTAGATTTGAAAAGTCCTTAAAGTCCTTGAATTTTTTTTGGATAAAGTTGTGGGAACTATGTTGGAGCTAGTAGTAATAGCAGTGAAAATGAATTGGTGAAAAGAATCATCCAATAACCACATGGTTTTACATATTGCAGCCCTTTAGTGTTATGAGCTTAGTATATATCTAGAAGTGAACTCATTCAAAGTCATTTGCCTTCTTACCAGTGCATCAGCCTTGAGAAGTACTCTTTTCAAGATCTATGGCAGAATCTATTCTGTATTCTTTATTTTGTAAAATGTGTTTTTTTTTATCTTTGAATCAATTATTTCAAAAAACTTTTTTATAATAGGAGAGCCTTTATTGTGCAAAATATGAGCAGGAACATAGAAGCTGAAAATGCACATCCTTTGTTTTCATTAAGTTTGAAGAAGCTTTCTTTGGTAACAGTAGTGTTACCTCTGGTGTCTATGCTGTTTTGCTTTGTTACCTCAATGATTTTCAGCTTTGAATTAGTCAACACTACAATTTGTCATGTAAGTAATTACTTTTACCTGCTCTTTTCTGTTTCAATGTTTTCTAAAAAATCGTAATTTTAATAAAATCTATTTGGATTTATGTGTATATGTACTTGAATGGTTTTTAATAAGTACGTACTATTTAAATTTTGATGAATCTAGAACTTTCACTCTCATGAGGGAAAGATGAAAGATTAAATTTGTATGTGAAATAAGTTTCATAAATTGAATCACAAAATTTGATCAAATTATTAAGATCTAAACCCTCTGCAAAGATTGTTTATTTCACACATTAAATGTTTCTAAGGATTGCTATAACAAATCAGAATGACTATCTAAAGTTGGATTGGGACATTAGTTTTACGATGTAAAATGAAGTACACATTGTAAAAACTACTGTCAAGAATGTAATCATCAAGAGTTAGAAAACTTAGGGAGGTAAAAGTGCATACTTTGTAAACAATTACTGCTCATTTTCTACCTTCATTTCCTTTTTTTCAATATATTGAACAATCTGTAAATGAAAATGTGATTGTTCTTATGAACATCCCCTTACGACACTTCCGTCAGTTATTAACTGAAGAAATAAGCAGCAAATAATCCCAGCAGAAAATAAATAATTTTTTCAAGCCAATGAATGTAAGCAATTAACATGATTAGCAATCAATAACCTTCTTGTTCCAAAGATTAATGCTGTGTATATGTACACATCTTTTTAAATTCAACCTATGTTGAAGGCTGTTTTTTTTTGATGTATAATGAACACATTTTATCGCTAACTACTTTAATTGATGTACAACCTATGGTATTAATCCCATATCAAAATTATTATAAACTGGAGTTTCATTAAAAAAGACAACCATCAGCCCCTATAATCCGTTACAATAAGGTTCTGATTAAAAAAAAAAAAACATTTTTCGAATTCTACCATTTGAGGGAAAGTTAAAGGGAAAAATTATTGTAACCAAAATATAATCAAGTGCTTTTAAAAACAAAAATACAGTACTTTTCCATTATAGCCATACCAATAAACTTCGATGCCAATGTAGCACAATTTTGCTACTTGCAGGGGTGCAGAAAATATTGCCCAATATTTCCCCAGAACACAATTTGTTTTGTCCGAAATTTCCCCGAAAACGTCCCCGTATTTTCATTCCAGTTTAATCGACTATTAGAGTACAATGTTGATGATTAAGAACTCTCCTTAAGACTTACAAATAAAAAAACTAATCTTTATTCCAATTAAAAAAGGGGGGTGCGCGTAAATATAGTCGCTAGCCAAAATATTTGTTTGCACTGATGACAGTTCAATTTGTAGAGTTTTTTTTTATAAACTTGGGCAGAAATTTCCCCACAGCTGCCTGAATTTCCCCCAAATCTCGTTCTGACATATTCTGCACCCCTGCTTTCTTGGTTCTATTTGTTTCCCAACCAGCTTTTTATTTTCTGGCACCATTTTAGCTTACTCCTTTGTTAGTGTAATGGATTTCATGATTGGGGATTTTCCAAGAGATGAACAAGCAGCAATGCTATTTCTTCAAGAAAGAAATATTCTTAACAAAGAAAGATTGGGTTTGAATAACCACCTAATGAAATTAAAATAGGACTCGAAGCTAAAATGGTTATGTAGCCTTCGTTCATGCTGGGAAGAAAAAGTTAACCGAACAAAAATGTGGTTTATTGGATCACGCATTCTTTTCATTACTGCTTTATGATTAATTTATTTACTGTGTCAAGAGTTAACGTCTATTGAATTCTGTGAGTTACAGCTTAAAATTAATCACTACGTAATGATAAATTAAAATAATTATGCGAGAAGTATGCACCAATTACACTAACAAAGGTATAAACTAAAATGGTGCCAAAAGAAACAAAGCTGGTATGGAAACAAATAGCGCCAAGAAATATGGAAAAGTGTGCCAAATTGGCGCCAAAGTTTATTGGTATGGCTGTAATAGAAAAATCCCAAAAATACAGCTTGTAAAATGTATTACTAACTCCAAAAATGTTGATAATTTCAAAGGGAACCGAGTTGTCGTATTGTTTAGATAAAAACAGGAATGATTATACAACTTTTAACTTTCTTCACTGTTACCAATACCAATTTTTTAAGTTAATCTTTCCAGACTATATGGTAAAGAAAAAGAATCATGAGTGTCATTGAGTTGTATGTCAGATATGATGATATTAATATAGTATTTCCCTAATTCATCATTTTAGCCCATTGTGTTGCACCAGTGCAATGTTAATTAACTACCTGCCTACCTACTTCTTCGTCTAGAAATAGATTTAAGTAATTGAAGTATTTTAGAGTGTAAAGCCATCAAAATACTGAGAATGTTCTCAATAGCGGTTGATGTGTTTGATTTTTATTTGTTCTTGTAAACAGAATTTAAAATTATATTTAGTTCAACTTTCATTACCTACATCATAAGTGCAGGTTGTGTAATATATTCAATATGTTTTGCAACATATGTTTCAGTTAAAAATGGACTAGACTGTGCATTTATTAATACTGTCAAAAATTCTTATATCTTTTGATTTTTTAGTCAATTTTTCACCCTAGGACAAACATGTTTTCATCCTGTAAGTGAACAAATTCACACTTTCAGCACATTAGAAACATACCACACAACCTACTCGGTGCCCTTGTGGGTTAATAGGTATTACATTTTATAAAGATAACTTACCGTTATATGTACATGAATTTTCCTTTTATTCTAGTACAAATTTTACATTAGTAATTTATTTAATTACTTGATTAACCTGATTGAAGTTAAATTGTTTGACTACTTGATTGTGTTTCAACTATTGGCTTATATTGACCTGCCATCAAGAAAATTTCAATTAAATATTTTTTGTTTTTCCACATTCAGTATATAAGAAAAATTATTGCTAACTTTTAAGCTTAGGTTTTTAGATCTTATTTAAACGTGATAAAATTAACGTAATGGAAAGTTAGTCATGGATTTCACGTTTTTTTTTTGTGTTACTACATAATGATGTCTTAGAAATTATTACTAAATTAACTTATATGAAGTGAATTGAATATTGGAAAGAATTCTATAAAGGATGTCGACGATTACACTAATCAACAGTTTTAAACTTTTGATTCATAAAATAAGGTTTTTAAACTAATTTTGGGATGCTGAATTCAAATATGACTCAGGAAATCTCCATACAGATTTGCTTTATTAGGGTTAATTCCTGTGTTTCAAAATATGCTTACAGTTCAATATTTACATTTCTTAGGGCATCGAAGTGAATGCCATATTTTATTAAATCGCAAGGTAAAGGTGAGCTTCGAATTCTAATTTATTAAAACATTTATTCAAAGCAAAAATCAGTGTTGAAATTTATAAATACCATACTTTATAGGTACATATATATTTATATTATATATATACTAGCCACTGCGTGGCTAGTATATATATATAACGGCAATGATATTTTGCACACAGGCAGTCCGAATTGTTTGCAAATTTTGGGTCATGGCGAATTTTAAAATTCAATCTAGAAGATTTTTAAATGAATTTCATAGTTTTATTCTTCATTGGTTTTTCAAACGCAGAGAACTTTTTCTACTATTATTTCAAAAAATTATTTTTTTCGTTTCCGCTTTGAAATGGCGCTATTGATTTCCCAGCCATATGATAAATCTTTAAACTGAAGTCAAAGTTATTTTTTTTTCTATCTCCTAGACCATTAAAGATAGAGTAAAAATTTCAATGGCTTTGAAATCTGTCGAAAATTTCAGTTTAGATTGATACCTAAAAATATGATTTTCTTTAAATAAATAATTTTTTAATTGAATATATCTTCAACGTATTTGAAATCTGCGGAAAATTTTACGCCAGATTAATACCTTACACCACGGGCACGCCAAGCAGTGGCTAGTATAATATACTAACTATGTATTACTAACTATACTACTAGTATAATATACTAGCCACCGTGTGGACAGCACGGTGTTGCCTGTGACAGTTCTGTTCGTGGGGTCAGGTGTGACCACTGCTTGCTAACCCCCAGGAATTGCGTCATTGCACTGCGTACCCACAGCGTTGCCTATGGTGTTGGTTTGCTTTGCAAACCAAATGGTAATTCCTAGCCTATTGTTATGAATCCCCTGCAAATTCCAATTTGATTTGCGAAGCAAACCAAATTATGAATATTATGATCTATGGTTTGCTTTGCAAATTGGATAACAGCCTTAACGTAGTTGCCAGTGGTGTTGGTTTGCTTCGCAAACCATATGGGAATTCGCGTTACGTCGCAATCTCTTACGAAAATATAAATATTTAATTGAAAAATTATTTATTAAAATAAAATCAAACGTATAAGGTGTCAAATTTTCCGCAGATTTCAAATCCGTTGAAGAGAGGCAAAAAATGTAATCTGTTATTTTTTTGAACATGAAGGGGTGATGGATGCTCTTGCAAAAATATAAAAGATATTCAATTTAAAAATTTAATTTATTTTAAAAAAATCATCTTTTTAGTATTGATCTAATGTGAAATTTTACGCAAATTTTAAATCCGTTAAAAATTTTACTATACTTCAACGGTCTAGGACACAGAAAGAGAACTAAATAACTCAGTTAAATGTTTCTCTGTTTTTTATCGTCTGCTGGAAAATTATTCCTCCGCTCGAAATGGAAACAGAAACAATAAATTTAGAATTTGTGATCTTCTATGCTGTTGCATTCAATAATAATTAAATTTCATTAAATTCATTTTAAAATATTCTAGATTGAATTTTAAAATTTGCTGCGACCCAAAAATTGCAAAAAGATTTGGACTACCTATAGTATAGTTATATAATATCTTATTGTATAAAATTAATCTACCATTATAAAAGGAAGTGTTTGAGTATGCAGACTGCCCTGATGAATGAATCTATAACACTTACAAGTTCTAAGATTTGCCAAATTTTTTGTAATTTTTGTCCGAGGCCCAAATTAAAAATTTAATCTAGAACATTTTTAAATGAATTTGATGACATTTAATTTTTATTGTTTTCCTTAGAAGGGCAACAGCATAAAAAGATGACAGATTCTGAATTTACTTTTTCCGTTTCCATTGGATTTTGTTGAGGAACGATTTCAGCTGATGAAAAAAGAAATAAAGTTTTAGTTGGAGTTGTGCAGTTCTTTTTTTTATCTCCTAGATTTTAAAAAATATAGTAAAAATTGGAAAGGATTTGAAATCTGAAAAATTTTACAGTAGATCGATACCTAAAAATATGTTTTTCTTTAAATAAATAATTTTAAAATTGTAACTTTTATATTTTTTCCTATACGAATTTGAGCTTGATCATGTTCGAGAAATCGCAGATTCCATTTCCTGTGCTCAAATACTTCCAGCGAAGAAAAGCAAAACGAGTTATAAAAAATTTGACTGGCATTGTTTAGTTTTTTTTGTAATGTTGGGGTCATTAAAGATAGTTTGAAAATTTTAATGAATTTGAAATTTGCAAAAAATTTTACACCCTTATACGTTTTTTTTTTAATAAATAATTTTTCAATTAAATATTTATATTTTCGCAAGAGATTGTGACGTCATGCTGATTGGATCTCTTCGCAATTTGAATTTGGCCGCATTTGACAATGACAAGGCCGGCGTTGCCTGTGGTGTTGGTTTGTGAAGCAAACCAAATGTGAATTCGTAGCATTCACCTGGAGTTATCGAGTTATATACTAGTTGCTTATATACTAGCCTCTACGTGGCCAGCACAGTGTTGTCCATGACTGTTATTTTTGTGGGATCAGGTGTGACCACTGCTTGCTAACTCTTGCCGACCCCCTGTGATTGCTACGTATTCCCATTTGTTTTACTTCTCCAATGAACTCCACGAGCTCTGTGATGTGATGGCATTGAGGTGGTTATTATAAACAACGTAAATAAAAACATGCTAGAATTAGAATACTTGGCATGGTTCCAAAGGCAATTTGGACGAAATATACAAGCGACATCAGCAGTTGAAAATCGCAAAAACGGTTCGCTTTTTTCTGCCGTCACGTTTTGGAGAGAAGAAAGAAAGGTGAAAAAATTAATAAATTAATTTTTAAATTTTCTAGATAAAACTTAAAAATTCAGGTGTGATAGAAAAATTGCAAAAATTTGGACTACTTGTGCCAAATTTCCTTATTGTAAATGCCATAGATTCATCAGGACACTGCATACAATAGAGACCCTTTTATAATAATATACAGTCAGTACCAGCTATATGGTCACCCGCTTATATGGTCAGTTAGTTTTCTAAACTCACTTAATAGGGAACTTCTCACCTAATAGGGAACATGGGGTAAACCGCACCGCTTATAAAGTCATTTTGTTTTCCTGGTTATCGGTTATGTGGTAGGTTTTTTTATCTTTTCTAAAGGTTATCCGTTTTTATTTTTTTTTGAAAAATAGTAATTGTTGTAACATTTCTTGAGGTGGGAGAGCAACACAGGGAATGACCAGAAGAAACAAAAGTCTTTGCAATACCAGAGAGGACCTGAATTTATGCCTTTACTTCCCCCCCCCCATTTCTCTTGTGTTGAATCATCGTCGGCATTTCTTCCTCCCCAACCACAACAAGTGGACATCTATCTGTTGATTGGTTGAAGTTATATCTCCCTGTTTGAAAAGTACGTTAAAATTGAGACAAGAAGAGTAAAGGAAAATTTTGTTTCATTTGGATCATACACGTTAAATAAGAACGTTCATTTAAATACTTCTTTTTTTTTAGTTGAAAAATCTTTTCTCTGCAAAAAAATAAAAACGGAAACGAAAAAAAAAATTTAGAATCTGCAATTTTTTATGTTATTGTCATTCCAAAGAAAACAATAATAATTAAATTCCATTAAATTCATTTTAAAATGTTCTGAATTGAATTTTAAAAATTCGGCGCGACCCAAATAATGCAAAAAATTTGGACTACCTGCATGCCAAATCCTACTATTGTGAGTGCCGTAGATTCGTCAGGACTGTGATAATGAAAAACAGAAAAACAAACACTTCCTTTTATAATAGTAGAGAAAAGTGCATTGAATATGGATTCACGCGCGTATGTGTACTATATCTAGATTGGTAAGGTAAGCTAATAAATTTCACTAAAAAAATTTTACACGTTTCTTACTGTAGTTTTGACTTTGCGAATTAATTTTTAAAATGTTCTTAACCCGGATAGACGCGCGCCTCATGAGGAAACGTTAGGACGCGCGGGGGTCATAGAATGACCCCAAACAGAAATGCATTCCTACACTGTTAAAAACATACTTTTTTTGCCGGAAACATAATGCTTTTGACTAAAGTCAACGTACTTGACATAAAGAATGTTTTGCTTAAAAAAAAAAAATTCTCCTTTACTTTTTACGATGAGAAATAATAGATAAAATTTTATCATATTTTCTTCTTACGCAATTGGTACACTCTATATCACGTCCATACAAACACGAATTTTAATGCTATTTAATTTAAAATAATAGATGTATATACATACCAATTTTCAGTTGTATTACATATGGAAATTATGTGTTCCTTGCAAAAAACATTTTTACACAAATTGCAAGTTCCAGAAGTTTTTATATCCTTATTTATTCCCTTTGAGACTAATGATTTAAAACTAATGTTGCGTCTTGCTGGAATCCAAAGAGAGACGAATGAGTTTCTCTTCCTTTACATATTTTACATTCAGCAGGGATTTGCCTCTTATCTTCCCGCAGTGTTCCGACGAGTGTAATTTTTTCTGAAAATAGATCTTTCGTAAGGTCGTAATTGGTGTAACAATTGTCAACAGTGAGGTTTCGACCAGATTTGTACAAAGGTTTCATAAACCTTTTTATTATATTGCCTGCTGAGTTCGAGACTTTATAGGGTCCCTCTGGTTTGACATCCAACGTACACTTCCATATTACTTGCGTAAAATGTCCGTGCATCCACTGCAGCAAATATTTTGATGTCGGTTTGTGTGTTTCTTTATCATATGTTGGCAAAAACCACACAACGACCACGAAAAGGGTCTAATTTGTCGTCAATAGTAACATATTCACCCATTCCGACAGTTCATTACAAAAAACTAACTAAAATCCCTTATAGCAGCAAGTTCATCAAATAACTGCCTCTGGGTCCTGTCCTTTATGTTGTCAAATCTTATGCAACGGAGAAGAAACAAAAAACGTTTATTAGACATTGTAATGCTGAAAATGTTGACGAACTGTCCGTATCAGCCACGCGAAGTAACTGATCTGTAGAGCAAACGTAAAGACGCGCGGGGTCATTCCATGACCCCAGTAACTGACCAAACTTGAATTGGGGGACGAAGTATTCCTGAAAAACCTATTAACTACTCACAAAAGGCAGATGAGGGTGGCAAACTCAGCTACTGATAAGAAAGGAATGAACACGTGGCTAGGTTTCTAGGAATCGGGGTTGAGCAAGGGCTTGGGGTCATAAAATGACCCCCCGCGCATCCTGCCGGGTTAAAAGTCTAATTATTTGTTTATGAGCACTATATTCTGATAGGTCAATATAATCCTGCCATAATTAAAAAGTGTAGTATTGTTCCTCATATATGGTCACCTCACTTATATGGTCTGATTTTTCTGGATCCCTGAGCTGACCATACAACCGATACTGACTGTATATACTATATAATATATATACAGTGAAACCCCGATTTAACATAACTCGCATTTAAAGATTTCCCGCATATAACATCAGTTTTTATTGGTCCCAAATAATTTCCTATACTTTCAATGTTAAAAAATCCTGTATTTAACTTTATCACTTCGAAATATTTGCAGCATTTAACGTTTTTTCAGCAGGGAAAGCTCAAAGCAATTTTCTGTTAAAATCGAAAAAATCAAGGTGTTTCAAGAAAGTGAAGAGTTTTCTACAAAATACGAGACAAACAAAAAAAATCTTGGATGACAAAAACAATTTTTGAAAATCTTTTTAAAAAATTGGACAGACAAATGTGACACAAGATAATTATTTTTTTGTTTGATTCATGCACAGCCTCATATTATGAATTTAAAGTTTAAAAATGTGGGAGTGGGATTTTTCCCTGCCAATTGTTCAATCAGTGTTCGACGTAGTGCGAGATTTGAGGATTATATAATCATTTAAAGTTACCTATCGAAACCTGCTGGAGAAAAATGTCTTCTGAATATAGAATCTGGAGATAGGTCAATAAATTTGCTAGAAGCTCTTCATCTGATTTCCTGGAGAAAGGAGGAAATGTATATCAAGTTCCTTTGTAAAAGGCAGATTTCTGGAGGTTAGATATGATAAATTTGAAAGCAAGGAGAGAGAAAATAAAGATTCTAATGAAATGGAAGAGTATTTCACTACCTCAGATATAGAGTTCAAGGATTATTTAGCTTGTGATATGAACGTTGCGACATCTGAATTTCAGAATCTAAGTGTTTTGATCGACTCATAAACGGATAGTTCAGGCGACAAAGATGAAAGAAAAAATTCCATCTGCATCGTAAGCAATTCAGGCTTTGAATATGGTAAAATAATTTCTCTCAAGTATAGAAGGACAAGTAAAAACTTACAAAAACTCGTATGTGGAGAATGATGTTAATGATTTAGATAGTAAAAGCAAAACACAAAACAAAATAACATATTTCTTTAAACAATAAACTATTGTTATGGAAGAAATGGAAGGTATGTTACCTAAATTAGTCTTTATTTCGTGCTCTGTTTTGTTTATCTCTGACCCTTAATTAACCTTTTTCTGCATATAATTCTGCATATAACGTTATTTTTTTCCGATCTCTTGAAATACGTTAATTCAGGGTTTCACTGTATGTATTCCACACACATAGATATTATATATGTATTATATATATTATATAATACACGTATATATTCCATATAAATGTGTAAACATATATTCAGCACTAGACCGCACGAAAGATCTGACATAAAATTTAATTTTCTCTTTACCTATATTATTTTCTTCGTATATACTTATATACACATACATATAGTTTTTTCTCTTGTGTATCATGTTGTCATCCTGTAAAAATCAGCAGTAATTGCTCATTGTGGGATCCCACCTGCCTTGATATCTCTCCTATATATTATGGATTAACCTTTATTCTTGTTCATAACTGACTTCTAGGTTGTCTGGAAAGAAGTCCTGATAAGAATTTAGGAATTGTTTTTATGACATTTGGGGACCCAAGGATCCTTTTAGTTCTATTCTTTCTCACTGCATGTGTAACTTAAATGCAAGGCTTTTGGTCTTTATTTTACAAACAGACAGCTTTAAAACTAACCTTTTATGAGTTGTTGATAAACAGATGCCATTCCTTATGATCATAAGGTATTTCTAAATCTGATCAGCTCTGGAATAACACTGAACAAAATCACATACCATCCTGCATTTTATAGAAAGACGATATAAACAAATTTTTATTTACTCAAACATGTGTATGCATAGCCAGAAGGTTCCACTTATGAAATTTGGAATCTAGAAGTTCAGATTATTTGGAAAGATGTAAGTCTAATGAAATCACAGAGCTTATATTTTGGACTCTCTTCACATTCTGACATAGAATGACTTAGATTTTAAAATATATTGTCTTCACACTTGACAAAACAGATATTTGAAATGTTAATGCATTCACAACTGCCTCACTCCAATGTTTGTCCAAATTGTGCTCACAAACATGTATATCCTTCATTGGAAAATGCAACTATAATGGTTACATCTCCCTACCAATGACAAAATCAGTGTTACTACCCATAAAATGTCAGGTGGCAAATACCAAAATATAATGATTTAGTATAGTTTTATACATGATTATAAAAATGCTTAATTTTAAAAGCAAATTGTTAAATGCCCAATAACAAACACTTAATATGATAGCCATTTTTTTAAATCAGATCTAAAATCATCATCCTAAAATTAAATTAAAAACAGCTAAATATATTCATGTTATAAAAATCTTGCGTGTGTAGATCAGTGTTAGAAATTGTGTTAGACCTGTAGAAACACAACTTATTAATAAACAAAGATCTTGATATATAGTCCTAAAAGTTTTGATTAAAGAAACAATTTAATTCATTATTTCCAATGACTTAAAAAAACTTTTATAATCGTAAAAAAAGAAAATATATAAACTCGAACACTTTTTTGTATTTTAATTTAAACCTTAAAATTTTTATTAATTTTGAAAGTAGTGGTCGTCATTTAAATTTGAATTCGGACTATTTGGTAATCATAAATGAGCTATAAATGATTTAGATTTTGGATATTTTATAATTGATTTTTAAAGAAAACATATATTTTAAATTCGAATCAAACCGTTTTAATGAACTGTTTTCTGTTGAAATTGCACTCAAAATTTGGTCAGATTTAATTTTTAACGATATTTAGTCTGATTTCATAGCACTTTTAATTGCCAATTTTAAAATAAAAATTCTGTATACTTAATTCTAATTTTGCTTTACTAAAAATTTCTAACTTTCCATGTGTTATAAATTTGATTTCTCCTTAGCTTCTAACATGAAATGATGAACATTTACATTTTAAAATATTTTCCAACTCTATTGTATCAATCTATCTTGCATTATTCATCTATTATCTGGTGGATCTTGTTTTAAAAAACTCATTTGTCATCTGACTGGTAGTCCTTGGATCTTAGGGATTAATCTTGGACTGTCGTCTCATTCAAGTACGGCATTAATTAACTAACTACCCTTTCATTCCTTTTCATAAAGTCCCTTATGAACTTTATTTTTCAGATTTTCCATGATTTTTTTTTATTTTAAATTTTGTTAATATTTTCTGTGAAGAAATATTTTATATTTTTTAATGCCATGCATATATCCTTGTACATCATACAGACTTATCTTTTATGCTTTAATATTTGAATATGACTGCTTATTCTTTGCAATGTTTAGTATGTATTTTTTATTTTGCAATCTTTCATACCCATAGGTTTTCAATTTTTGCCCATCAGTAAGTGCAATAACTGGAATATCTCCTCAACGATACATATGGCGAATTGGTGTTGCTCTTCATTCAACACCACGACTTCTACTGGCTTCTGTGTATTACAGTCATTATATCCGAAAAACTAAAAATGTAAAAGATGAATCAAAGTCCTTATATGAGCACATGGTAACACTGAATTATTGGTTCCATGTTACTGAGATAATGGCTCTTGTAGGGGTTACATATATCTCAAACAAAGAAAATTATCGTAAGTATAAAAATCAGAATATCTTGAGTTCATTGTAATTGATATTTGTGTATGACATTATTTATCTTTAAAATTTTGACTGTTTTAATCCTGTATACATTTAAAATACCTCACTTAATGGGATGTTTATTATGAGGAGGTTATAGAAATGTTTGGCATTTTCACTAATAAAATGTTTTATTTAGGTCTTGAACCATAAAATCTCAAAAATGAGCCCACTATGTTCTAGGTATTTTCCTGTTTGTGAAAAAAGTCTCATTTATACTCCACATCCATTTCATATTCCATGTTTTTATTTTCTGTTATACAGACAGAAAATCACACCTGTATTATGAATCAGACATTAAAAATCAGTTTACAACAGTTTCACAATCCTCTGGCACAATTGCTGATCATTTTAGAAGTCAAATGTACACATAGTTAGATTTTTTTAGCAAAATTCACGATTTTAAGAGGATTTTGAAGTATATTGCAACTTTTAAAATTTGAATTATTTGATCTCTATTTATGCTACACTTTAAGAAATCTGGAGAGGAGGCTTTTATTCAGGATTTAAAAAAATTTCAAATTTTAAAAAAAGAAACTGATTATATATAACCGTAACCAAATTTTATGATTATACCCCTGGTAGATGGGGCTCAATTCTAGGATTTTACAGTGCAAGAAAAATATCCACCAACCAATTCTAAACAGACCCATTCAATTTTCTTATTCTTTATTTTCCTCTTACTGTGATCAAATGCAGTCTGGAAAGGGAACAGTGCTCGCTGTATGGTTAGGGTTTTAATATTTGTTTACTATATTTATGTACAGTGTGGTGTGATCACACGCCAGGCTGAGGATATCTTGGATATAGAACAGAAAGGTTTGATGATATTAAAGGATTATTCTTGCTTTAAAAAAATCACAATTCAATACATTACCACAATTCAACTATTCCTTGTCAACCATCTCAAAATACCTGTAGGCCAAATGGGGATGAATACCATTTAGGAAATTTTGCAGGACATATTAGAGCAGCTTTCCCATGGGTTTTAGAAAGTGCTTAATTTGACCTTTCATACCTAATAGCCCTTAGAAGTACTTATTTTTCGTTAATAGTCCTTATAAAGTGCTTATTTTCCTTTGAAAACAAAATTCAGTTTTCAAATCCCGATATTTCTGACCTTTTTTTAGCGTGATAAAACTGCTTACGAGAAGGAAGACTGAGATGCCTTATTGCTTCAATTTAAAGAGTTTTTAGAAACAACAGTCTCAAAGTACTCAGTATCATTAAAAAACTTTGATCCAAAATATGACAGACTAGACAGTTTTAAGGGATTTTTTACTTAAAGATGCAGTTAATGAAAAAGTTATGGAGAGACGTGAAAATTCTTATGATTTTATCACATGGACAAGCTACAGTAGAATGTGGGTTCAGTGTAAATAAATCATTAGAGGGGTTTAAAACTTAAAGGAAGAATCTTGCATTACTTAGAAGCTCATTTATGAGAATGCAAATAATTCTAATGATATTCACACTACAAGAATAATAAAAGAGATAAGAAAGTTTGTCTCTTCTTCAAAACAAAAATATTTCCTTCATTCTGAAGAATAACATAAAATTTTAAAAATCAGAAAAGTTTAGAGAACAGTAGAAAAAGGAAAATAGAACTAAACTATTCGAAATCTAAAAAAGCTTTTCTTTAAGTTGATGTTACAGATATGGAAACTTCAGCAGAACTGTCTAATAAAACAATTTTTTTAAAGCATTCCCTTTTTATAATAGCAAATGCACTGCAATTAGATATAAAAGAAAAAAGCATCTGAAATTAAGGAATTAGACAATCTGATTTCTGAGAAAAAAAAGAAGTCAATTGAAAAACAGATGACTGTTTAATGATTTATTCTGATTTCAGGATTTAAAAAAATGCTTTTCATTGACATATGTGAGTCCTCATGTTAGGTTGGTGTGAAAGTTTGGAGAGTAGGGTGCCAGCTCGGGTGTTGCCTCTTCATCTGACTGTGGTTCAAAATTATGTGGTGTTGTCTTCAGATCTTTCCCTCATGGTGGCTCCACACCAACGGTGACAGCTACAGAGACAGGCGACATTTTGTCACCTGTCTCTGTTGCTGTTAAAAAAGCCTTCACACCGCTAGCGACAGCAATTTATTTGCGCATGCGCATAATCTTTTTTGAAAGCAAAACATTTATTTCTGATTCTGCAAGACGGCAGTGTATCGTGGTTTATTACGATTTTCTTGAAGATTTTCATCGTAGTTGGGGATCTGCTGAATGGAGACATAATCGATACTGTGCAAGTTTTGGTAAAAATTTTTGAAAGCTTAGTGATATGGGTTTTAAGGGAGGTAATTCTAAGATTGTGTCTTATAAATTCGGTGTTTTGTTGGAACCATCTTACTTTGTCGATGGTTCGGAGTGTATAAGTTTGAAGGATTTCAATTGAATTGATATTTTTGTTATTAGTAGATCCCCAAATTTGGCTTGTGTGTGTGATAACTTGTCTGAGATAGCTTAAATATACGAGTATTTTGTTTTCAATAGTCATTGGCGAATTCCGAGCAATTAGGTGGAAAAGTTTACGTTTTACGTCTCGGAATTTATGTATAACGTTTTTTGTGTTCTGATTCCATGTGAGACTTCTGTCTAGGATAATACCTAGGTATTTAGCTTCCTGAGCCCATGGGATTTCGATTTATCAATTTTTAGCTTGCTGGGTGAAAAACATTAACCGAAATCGGATTAGGCTTTATTCTGATTGGCTGTCAGTATGGTGACGGAGACAAAAGTTGAACTTCTTCCAAGACTTGAAAGCGACAGCAACAGAGACAAACCGGGAGAAACAAAATGTGTTTGTAATACACATACGCAATCGCGAAGAGACGTGTGTTTTGTCGCTGTGGCCGTTGGTGTGAAGCCACCATTAGGGAAATGATCCCGGACCACTGTCAGTAGCCAGTTGTGTTGTTCCAGTACGACGTTAATTAAAATTGCCGAATTACCATTGACATATGTGATGGAAATTTGAAAGAATTTTTAATTATTCAATGATTAAAAGGAAATATTTAATAATTTGTAGTACATAATTTTTTAATGCATTTTATTTGTTACCATCAGTAAAGTTACATTAGTTCAATCATTAAAATTATATTTTTACCCTCCACTTCTCCTTTCCTTTCATATAATTTAATTTCAGAGTTTTTTAAGTTACTAATTTTTTAATGAACTTTTTAAACTTTGAAGGTTGTGGTAAGTTTTAAATTTATTTTTCATCTTGCTGTTTCCATTTGATAGTTTGCTTATATACTTACATATTACTGATATGTGTACACGTAAATGCCCATATATCAACTGCTGACATTTGTAAAAATCAGACAGTGGCTTGGGCTAATTTTGAAAATTCTCATTTCTGTGTATAATTTTTAGAAAATAGACTTGAGTATTAAATTTTTTACATACTACTGTTCTTATAAGATTAACTAAGCCGACCAACCGATCTAGTGTTTAAGGTGTTGGCCTCTGGATCAGAAGGTTCCTGGTTTGAATCCGGGGTCAGGGCATGGATGTAAATTGTACTATCCTTTGTTAGGGACAATGATGGTCCTCCCACTGGGTGCTCCTTCACAAGTGGCCATCACTTCCGGCCTTGTAGTGACCTATGATTAAGTTCATAAGTGCCCGCCATTGGGAACAAAAAAGCTTAACTACTCTGCAAGAGCATCCCACTTGGTCAAAAGTCATGTATTAAATTGTATAATGCAGCTTATACAATGTTTTATTCAAGTCCTTATTTTGTCCTTAGAAAGTTCTTAATTTTAGTTAGAAAAAAAAGCATAATGTGGAAAGACAGAACTTCATTCTATCAAAAGTTCTTTATGACAGACCTGCTTTAAATGTTTCTGTATTCTAAGTTAACAATGGTAGTGGTGTGTAATTTCTCAGTCAAATATTCCTTGAGAACACTTTAAATAGGAGTTGAGGAGTTTAGTAAAATAAAAGATAACACTCCAAAGAGCAATTAAAATAGAAAGCACAAGGGGCGAAGAGACAGACTAATCAACTTGAAGAGGAACAGTGATTGGACCTGAACCTCTGATTGGTTTGTGCATGTTGCTTTGCACCTTGCGTTTCCTAATTGAATTCAGCTTACTCAATTTAGTATGTAAATGTTCGGATCTCTGAAATAGAGTGAGTTATTGAATATGTTTCTTAGATTATTACTATTTTTTCTATGTATTACTGTTCAACGAAATTGTCTTGGTAGCCACCTCTTCATAAAACAATGCCACACTAGCTTATTAAAGAATTATCATCTTCATTAATTTTTCTGCAGATATATATCCAGATTAAATGATAAACCAGCTGGGAACCCAGACTGGTCTTTCAAACTCAGATGATGCTTATGAAACTAGGATGTATGTCTAAGAACTAAGTCAATATATACAGTGCAGTGTTTGATAGTGTGGAATTAAGACTCCAAGTATCGCAACATAATAATTTATTTGACAAGACAAAGAAACACTAGACAAATAACAATCGAAAGAAAAAGTTAAGTAGAACGAATATTTTCATGCGCTCTGGGGGTTATACTTCTCGCATACATTGAAAATATATGACGACACAAATTTATGACAAACATGCACATTTGCGTTTTACTAGTTTGCACTAAATATGTGGAGGTATGCTTCTTTTTTTTTGTTGAAGAAAATAAAAAGTAAAAATTTGAAAATGAATGAGTAAACCCAAATATATCGTCGTTAATATGTACAAATGAAACATTAATTATATTCAATTATCCTTTTGTGGAAATGTACAGTTCTTCCACTTGTGAGAGGTTGAACAGGTTCCCTGGACTCTGTAGATTTGGAAGGCAAAGATAAATTGATGTCACAATCATTACATAGAATATGAGCAAGCTTTAGTATGTCAAACGTGACAAAAATTGTTTTGCCATTCAAAATTATCGAACAGTTCTTTTTTGAACGATCAAGAACAGGATGCGGTCCAGTATACGACTGAGACAATGGAGGTTTAGTTACTGTAATTTGTTTAATTTCTTTTTATTTTTGATGCCTTCTAAGAATTTATTTAAGGGGCTAATATATGAGTTTCTTTGGGCATAAAATGTCTGTAGGAATTAAAAAAAAAAAAAAAACGCCTTAATTGTAAGATAGTGGTTGGCTTTTTAAAATGTTGGATGCATTTTACATGTTCTGTTAGAGGCTCAATACCCGATTTGGAAACTTAAAAACCTAAGAAATCAATGGAGGAAACTAAAAACGCATTTTGATGGTTTAAGACAGACCATACAATGTTGTATTCGTTCAAATAAAATCTGTAGATGTTCGATATGCTCTTCTAATGTTCATGAAGCCACTAATATCATCAACAAAAGCATAAACGCACAGGAGATTTCAAGTTACTTTATTGATAAATCTTTGAAAGTAGATGCAGCATTACATAGACCTAATTGCATACATAAGCTCTTGTATAATCTGAAGGGTGTAATGATGGCACTTTTATGAACATCCTCAGGATTTACAGGGATTGATAATACGCTTTAATGAGATCTATGTGTGAAACAATTTTGGTTCTATGGAGTTGAGAAGTAAAGTCTAATACATTAGGCACTACATAATTATCCTTAATTGTGTGAGTGTTAAGCACTCGATAGTCCCCTACTGGTCTCCACTCAATGCTGTCTTTCTTGGGAACTGTATGTAAGGTGTGTGCTCGCGTAGTTGCTTTTAGAAGGATGCATGTAACCTAGGTCAATCATGCTTTGAAATTCCTCTTTAGCAAATGATCAGGTGCAAGATGGTGTGGTTTTTGCAATTACACAGGAGGACCAGTAGTTTGAATATAATGAACTACAGAGTGGTTTTATTTCCTGATCATAACGTGGTGGTTTAGTAATTTTCGCCCGGATTTTTCAATAAACATTTGTGATAAATGCTATCCAGATTACAGCTTTAATGTCATGAAAAACGTTTTTGCATAATTTTCAATAACTAATATTGGTTTGAGAATCTGAGTTTTCGTTTTAAAATATCGGGTATTAAATTAAAGTTATACAGTAAATCAGCACCGATAATGGGGTTAAAAACATTACCAACTAAAAATGTTCATTTATAAACACCGGAGACCAAGATCTAAAGATAGGGTTTGGGTAGTATGAACGTGAATAGGAGAAGTATTGGCTGCATAAAGAGTCATTTGAGGATTGTTTTGTCTATAATTTAGTTGCAGAGAAATAATAGAAACATTGGATCCAGTATCAATCAAAATATTTACATTGATGTGTCTGTCATGCACAAAAAGGCGACACGAATGTTTTGGCAAGGCCAAGGTCGCTTTGCATGTTTTTTACAAAATTACAAGGGGAAATGCATTTTTTTTTCTTTTGGGCCAAATTTATGATGATACCAACAATTCTTAAACAATTTAGTTTTAGATTTGCTGCATTCCCATCGATTGAAATTACGATTCCAACTAAGACTTCTGCCTCTCGAAAGTATCTATTCACTCATGCAATTTTCTTATTTCACTAAGAAGTTTATTCTCAATGGAAGTGACTGAAGAATCAGCAATCACTTACTGGAAAAAGTGTGACTTCATTAACACAGTCCACAATTTCAGCAGCTCTGTCCAGTGATCAGTGATGGCATTAAGAATACTTCGAACTGAAGTTGGCAATTGTTGAAGAAGCCACTACGACATCAGTTCGTCGGAAATTATGTGCCTTCCCGACTGTTGCATAGTATGCAACAGTTCTATGGGTTTGCGATCGCCTAGCTGTTTTCCAACAAGCAGTTCTCATATTTCTTGATGTGACAATTCCCCACTGCATTTAATGAGCTCCAATTTCACATGGTGGTAAGGATCGTCTTTGCTCGGATGTGTTATTACGTCTGATAATTGAGGCCTCTTCTGGTGGTAAATGCGAAACAATGTAATTGTACTTTGTTCTGCTTTTGGTGATTGTTTTTGGCGTGCCCAATGTGTTTTGGTGCCACTCGAAGATACTTTCGCACAGGATGAATTTCAAAGCGTGACGGCCGAAATTATACGTAGGTGTTTTTATCACACTTGTATCCATGATAGAATTTAAAAGAATATCAAAATCTGATTGAAGTTGCAAACCCAGGCAAGTTGTTGTTAAACATAAGCCTAAGTTCAAGGAGACGCAGTCCGAAACAAAAAATAAGAGAAAACTGAATTCACGTTACTGAGTAGATCCGAGTCTTTTATCCACTGTCAAACTGGATGCTTTTAAAGAACAACCATTTCTTGTTCAAATAGTCTGGCAGTCACCATTGTGGTGTTTGGTGGTGTGCAATTAAGACTCCAAGAATTACAACATAATTTATTTGACAGGACAAAGAAACACACTAGACAAATAACAACCGATAGTAAAAGTTAGTAGGATATTTTCATGCACCCCATGCGTTATACTTCTCACTTGCGCATAACAAACCTGCGCTGCGAGAGAGATCACATGCATCGTCTGCTCTTGGCAAGGAGCCATGATTTTCAATGCGTACTCTCCATAACAGCATAGAATTCAGCTCATCCCTTTTCTCCAAATTGTGATTGAAAGTACTAATAGCAAACACTTGAATTTAGAATTTCTTTGTGTTTATGGGTTTAGTGAGATTTGTCCATAGTTAATTTGACCAGCAGGGGTTTAATATTCAGTTAAATTTTCGATTACATTCATTTTTCTGTGTTATAGGAAAAAGAATAAGTGTTGCATCAGGAAGAATTAACAAATGTTGGTCTATGCAAAAAGCTATTTCAATTGAATTTTTGTTTTTATCAGTGAATGAACAAGACCCCTTTCTCTTTTTTTTAAATTTTTTTTTTATTGTAAGAATAGATGTTAACTATTAAATATTTTTCATAATAGTTCTCATCTCTGCATTTCTGTAATTGTTACAGGTCTTACCAAATTGGAAAAATACTGTCATTTTTAACAAAAGGCCGCTATGTTAGTGCCTTATGACAGTCTAAAATTTTCAATTTATGTTTTACCTAGAGGCTGCCTTCTTGGCATAGTAGTCAGCGTTTTTCTGCCATCTAGTGGTCCTGGGTTTGAATTTTACTTTGAAAGCACATAAATGTTGGTGATTGTCCCTGTTAGGAGCAGTGGCAGTTTTCCTACTGGGTCCCCTCCCCCCTCACAAACAGCCATCAGTTTGTGCCAAGAAGGTCAATGGTCAGGTATTAAAATATCGTTTGCATTACAATGTGTTTGTTTCAGCAATTTGTCAGTAGCTTAGCAACAAAATTTTGAAATTGCACCAAGGTTTACCAAAAGGCAAACTTAAAAAGGAAAAATATAAAAAAGGGGATAAGAGCAGATGTTTAAAGCTGACTTCAGAGTGCTCAGATGGAATTATACATATTGAAACTAGCAATTTTAACACGAAAAATTTCCTTCTCAAACTTTCGTACAAATGCATATTTTTCCAGTTGCTGTATTTCCATTGCAAAAACCAATACATTAAATGCCCCCTTATTTTTTATTCTGTATTTTACGATTTTGTTAGTGGTTTTTAAAAATGTGCAGTCAGAAAGCAACCATTCTAGACAATTTTTCACTTTCCTTTTTTTTTATTAAAAATGTTTGAGGGAAAAGAAAAAATATTTCACTAAAATTATTTAAATAGAAATGATATTGTGTGTATATGTGATGTTACTGTTTGTAATTTAGAGAGCTGTTCTAGGGAGAATCTACATTGTAAAAGCTGCAGAAGTGGTATAATATTGAAATTTTGTTTCATAATGGTTAAATTATGTTAAGAGAATAGCTAGTTCTTTCAAGAAGAATGAATTTAACCATGAAATCAGCAAAACTAGAAACATAGTCATGTATTTTTACAGTCACCTTGAGAGGTATTGTGATTAAAATGTCACATTTATAAAAATATTTAAAAATGCAATTGTATGGGAAACATTTCTGAAAGTCACTGGTTTCCTTGGGAGCTTCCTAAATTGGAGGGTAGCATCTTTGCTTTGTGTTTTTGCATATTAACTAGCCAGGAACATGATGATTGAAATTATTGTGTTTATGTCATTGATAAATGGTGTATGTACTGAATCTGTTGTCATGTCACAAAAACTGCTAATTTTCTTGAATGACTATGATATTTTTGTCCTGCATTTGTCTACCACAATATCCGTTCTGACCCAATTACATTTTAACTATGTTTAACTTTGTCATAACTGAAAATCAATCACCTTATTCTTGACACAATCAACCTAAGATTGGCTGCAAAACTTTTTTACCCATTTGTTTGGGCTCGGTGAGTATACCCACTATGTTAGCAACCTGCAAGTTGTAGGCAGTACAGATTCGACTCTTTCCTCGGTGTATTTCTCTGTTAGTAAAACGTTCCTTGGATATCTATGACCACTTTTTGATTTTGTGTCTTGTGTTGTTTGGTGCAGCATGGACAAATAAAACCGATTCTAACCAACCATCATCCATGTGCCTGCCATGATTTCTGTTAATTCTCAATTAAATGTTCATTATATTTAAGTGTTCGTTTTAAAACTTCATATTCTGTGATCATTAACTATAAATCCTACTGGTTACCCAAAGGTTGGCATCTCTGGAACATGATGAATTATTGTTTGCAAATAGGGGTTTAATTGTGATTAGTGTTCAGTAGAACTGACCAATTTGATGATTACTTATAAAAAAGTGGAAGTGTCATTTAGGGCTGTTTATATCAGGGGGTCAAGATTTAAATCAACGATTGACCAACGAATCATGATTTTAATCGAATGATTTAAAAAAAAAATCATTGATTTAAATCACAACTAATCTTACATTTTTATAACTAAGCAAATACACCATAGGAAAATCACAGAAGAGTAATGTAAACACACATGACATAAATCTAAATGCCAGTAAGAGTAATGTATAAACATTCATGATTAACAGCACTCATAATACTTAAAGGAAGTATACAACAGTTTGATTCAAAATTATAAAATAAAGGGGTGACTGATTTTATTAGCTAAAAAAACACAAGTGCGAAGTAAGGTTTTTGAGGCATTTGTCAGTTTGCTCAGGGGTTCCCAAAGTGTGTGCCACGTGGAGATGAGAGGTGCTGTGAAGCGCCCGTAACCTCCAATCTAAGCTATTTCTAAACAACAGAAAAAAGGGTTAAGGTCACTCATCAAAAATCGGTTCACTCCCCAGCCAAGAGCATGATGATGGTAATTTTATTTGTTTTATTTATATTTTCACCAACCTATGTTTTCTTATTAAGTAAAATTAAAGTGTTTGTGTGTCAATTTTAAATAACAGTTGTATTAATTATGTTTATGTTCTTACTTCTCTAATTTCTTTTTCAAAGTGGTACAAATATGAAATATATATATATATATATATATGTAATAATATACCACAGATAAATATTACATGACGACGAGCGTGCCATGAGAAAATTATAATTCTCTTAAGGGTGCCACCACTTGGATAAGTTTGGGAACCCCTGTGTTAGCTTATTCTTGTGGTGTGCAAGATATTAAAGAGTAGAAATATACATTTTCACACACAACCATTAAAACGTCAGCAGGAAAAAAGAAAGATCCAATATGAATTAGAACTAAGTGAAAATCCATTTATTATTGCTGCTCTGCAATTTTATTATCAGAATTTACTATAGTCTGATTATTTCTGTCCTCTATTCTACTTCTCAGACTATAGTTTAGGTCTCGTCACTTACTGATAAATTTGTTAACATGATGTAATTTTCTCAAGAAACACTATGTAGGATGTCAACTTGTGTTTTAAAGTTAAACAAATGTTAAGTAAATATTGATTTACCATGTCACAAATTCTGATTGTTTACTTAAATAAATATTGGTTTACATGTCATGTCACAAACTCAATTTTTTATTTTCCAAATTTATATATAATTAATTTAAAAACAGTGAATAGGGCCTGCAGAAATTTAAATAAAAAATTCTGATTTAAATCAAAATAATCCAATTTAAATAAAAAAAAAATCCGATTAATTGATTTTTTTTAATCGTGATTTTTTTTTTACACCCTGGTTTATATACAAGATTAGTATTGTGTCAAGGTTTAACTTATTGTAAGGGGCATGGTTAACAAGTTTTATTTAGTTGTAAGTTTCCTCCGAAAGATACAGAAAAATATACATTTGTATAAATATTCTAAAAATATTTTTTGAATATTAACACCTTGTTATACTTTTAATATTTTTAGCTGTCCATGAGAAAATATTCATCACATTTATGGCTGCTTCCATTTCTTATATGTTAAGTACCTGTGTTGTGAGTCACTTGAATAAAACTTCGACTTCAACATATTTGGTAGGTATGATTTACTGTGTAATTCTGGCCTTATGGGTTACATATTAAGCTTGAAAATTTAAGCGCATCTTTGTTGTCTGCTGCTATGTTTACTTGTCCATTAAAAATGTCTTATTACTTGACGACTCAAAATATTTATCCTCTTTTTTTACGTTTTTTTAACATTTCCTATTTGTATTTGCACCATATGAAAGTTTATCTCATAAATGACAGCTGTTTTAGTTTTATAGTCCAAATTTATTTTTAGATTTAGCTAATCAATAACAATATTTTGTAAATTTAGTACCATTTACCATAATTTTAAAATTTAGCCCAAATACACCTTGTATCCATAAATTAAGAGTCTGTTATATTTTTAGAGAAATAAATTCTGGAAGGAGGATGATCATACATAGAAATACAAGAAGCCTTCACATATTTACACTCATTAAGAAAGAAACGTACGAGACTGTACCAATAATACAAGCTAAATTACTAAATTTTATCATTTCTGGTCTTTTGGGAAGCAAAAGCAAAATTGTAATAACTTCTGAAAAACTGTTCCCTGACAAAAGTTAAATAGAGTGTGTCCACCTCTCATTGCAATGAAACGAACGGCATTGGTTGCTCATACTCTTAACAAGATTGTCCAGTAAATCTTGAGATAGGTTTTTCCATTCCTATTTCGTTGTAATAACCAGGCTTATTTTGGTATGCAATAGGTATTTCATTCTTCTGTGCCTTCCAACAGCAATGCTTACATGTTCTATGAGATTGAGGTCAGGAAGTGAACAGGCCACTCCATATGGTTTGTTCCTTTGATCAGCAGGTCAACACAGACCGAATGATGCAAATCGATGTTATCATTAAATGAAGGATTTTCCAACAGCATCAAAAAAATTGCATAATGAGGAATTTTAATCCTGACAATACGTTGAACATTCATGTTTCCACTTTTCTAAACATTGAGTTTGTACATCCTTTCATAATGATTCCAACCCAGACTATTACTTCACCAACTCTAATGGTCTACTTTCAGGATGTTGGTGGAAGAATAGGCAGTACTGGGTTCAGACCAAAGGTATTAGTGCCTTGAATTGGTGGACAAACAAAATCTATTTTCCTCTGCGAACAGAATATTGGTCCATTGCTCTTCAATCCAGTTGGCACGTTCACACCATCAAAACCCTTGTGCTTGTGTGATGTAGTCAAAGTAATTCTGTGTACTGCCAGCAGACATTTAAACTGACATGGTTTGATTGCCCAGACACCATCTTGAGTGATATGGTACCCATGCTTGCCTGAAGTCGTGTTAACTATCCAGTAGTTATGTGAGGGCGTCTTTTCCCATTCCTGTCATAACGATCTTAAGCTAGGGTAATTTTTTATTGTTGACCACTGCTGTATCATCTGGCAGCAGTTCCACTCAGAAAATTATTTAAACAGCCTTATGGCAACACTTTGGCCCACTCGATACTTATCGGCTACATCTTGCTTTGAATGCCCTTTCAATTTTCCTAGAGTTCTCCACAGTTAAAATTATCAGTATGTGTTAGTGATATTGTGTCACTCATCATGACAACTTAGACAGTTAAGATAAAATCATTCAGTCACTAGACACCAGCTTTAACTTTTATCACATTTTAGCAATTTTGCACTGTCACATGGCTCCAAATATGGTAATTGCATTCAACCAACCTGTTTATATTATATTTGTTGCTATTGTCAGGAATTTTTCACCCCATAAGATCATCTTCCACATCTGCAAATTTGCATCTTGCATCTGACCCTTAATTTGTGGTCATTCGTGTATATACATTGTACCTGAGGCAAACACGTCATAAAATATGAAACATTTTATTTAAATTATTTACATTAACTAAATAGATGCACATGCTTTTTATGATTCAAGTTTTAAAAGTGTTTACGTAAGCTAATTTGCCTTGAAATATGCACAAAAAATAACAATGAAGCTTTCATAAATTGGTTCAAATATACTCCTGTTATGCGTTATGCCTTATAAATTACAAAATGTACGGACACTTTGTAATTTGTCTTTAAACTGGGAATTTTTAGTGAACACTGCATCAGTTGACAATCTCCATTTAATCAAATCAGTACTATAAATTGATAAAATTTGAAAATATGATGGTCTTAAACTAAATTTAATTCTAAATTATATGTTTATTATGAAATATGAGTCATTAAGTAAAAATATAAATTTGAAATCTCTTTAAATATTTTTTTATCTCTTATTAGTACATTTACCTTTACAAAAATTTAAGTATATGTTTGAAATGAAAAAATCATCAAAATAAACATTCATAACAGGTTAATTTTTCTCACTAGCACCTGTTCTCTGGGCTTCTTGGCATGTTTATTCTATCCCACTTTGGATGACCTTTCTCATGATGCTCATTTATATTAAGTGATATTGTTAGATATAATATCTATCTCAATTTCATCAACGTCTGTTGAGGTTCAATGTGACTCAGTGGGTTTTCACACTGCTCTAGTAGCCTGAGAACTGTAGTCAATGCAATTTCGATTTCAGAACTACCTTGTGTTGTCATCTACTTATTTGTGACAAACTTCTCGTAGTTGTCTCGATGGATGATAACACAAAAAGTCACTCTAATACCATCTACATATATACAACTTTATTTACAATTTATAGATACGCATGGTACCCTGTGCCTCCTTTACATATAAATCGACCCACTGGTCCTCCGTAATCACATTTTTAACGACAGTTTATCTACATGAATTATGGAGAATGGTTTCTTTCTAGGCTCAATAGGGTGTAACAGCCCTTGTTGTTTACCCCCGGGAACCTTGTTCACTAAACATTCTAAGCACATCGATATGTGTTTCTTCACGTAGCACTTCATTCTTGGGAACCAATATACTTTAAATTTACACAGTTTTGTTAAATGAAAAATGACTACAGTACTTGCATGGACCTAGGTATGATGTAAAGCAGTCTTTCTTTTTAATTTTCTTTTATGGTTTGATAAGTGTTTCTCTCTTAGAAATGTAATTTGCAGTAATTTGGTTTTCGGCTTTTGTTCTTTCAAATTTTTCTTTCTTGAAAATGGTAATGATCTTATCCAATTTGGGATCTCCTCATTGAATCATAAGGATTTGTTTGTAAACGGACATCGTTTGATAAACTTCTAGATCTTTCTTTACCTTTCGATCATTTCAGTCATGGTATTCATCATCTTCTAAGGCAGGAACCCTACTCATTGCATCCAGGTGAGACATCTTTGTACCTTGTCTGTGCTTTACTTCAAAATCGTATTCTTGGATAGGATTGCTCCACCTAGCAGTTTGAGGGTTTGTCAACTTCCTTGCATTCATATAGACTAAGGTGTGACAATAGTAAATTTTATTCCGAGCAAGAACTGTCGAAGTCTGTCCAAAGTTCACACTATCTCCATCAGTTCTAGTTGGAATGATGGTTCTTTTCGGCTGGTTTTGTCTTTTTGCTGACAGTGTACATCTTGTTGCTGCATCTTGCATCAGTGTTGCTGACATCTGTTCCTCTTTGTAAGAGTATACCTGAGAGTACTTCAGATGAAGCATCGGTGTGTACCTCAGTCAATGCTTCAGGCTGCTAATGAGCAACTATTGGTTTGTTAGTTAGATTACCCTTGAGTTCTCGAAAGGCGTTTTCCTTTTTTTCTGTCCCTTCAAAGTCCTTGTCCTTTTGAATTAAACCAGTTAGATGTACAGCCTTCTCAGCATACTTCGGAACAAATCCTCTGAAGAAACCAGTCAAACCCAAGAAACTGCGAACTTCATGCACATTCTTAGGTTGCTGGAACTTCGCTATTGCTTCCACTTTCCTTACTCCTGGCGTTATTCCTTCTTCATTGATCACAAAACCCCAAAAGTCAAATTCGTTCTTTCCAAATTCGCATTTAGGTAATCAAGTTAGCTTTTCTTAGACAATCAAGTACTTCTCTCAGTCTTTCCACCATCTCGTACCATTGTTTGGCTGGTAACAATATATCGTCCAAATAAAGCAAAGCTTTTGTGTTCAGTAGTGGCCCTAAGACGTGGTGCATTAACCTCTGAAACTCCGACTGCATTAGCTAGTCCGAAAATGATTTTTTCAAACTGACCCGTTTCGTCCGGTATTATAAATGCGGTTTTTAATTTAGATTCCTCACTCAATGGTATTTGTAAATATCCGTGAGCACAATCTAGCGTTGTGAACATTATGGAAGTTGCTAAACACTCAAGTAAGTCATCTATTCTAGGTAACGGGAATGTATCTTTAATTGTTTGATTTCCTATTCACGCATTTTCAACATAAGATGATCGCTCACTGTCTATTCCGCCCACACTAGCCTAAACTATGTAACTTCGTTCAATTCTTTCCCATTGTCTGTCAACACCCTGTCTAATTTGATCGAATTTAATGTTTTGTCTTGGACACGCTCTAGCGAAATGCGTATTTCTGTTACAACAGGGTTCCCATGGGCCTTAAAAAGTACATGAATTTCATTTTTGTTTTCAAGGGCCCCTGAAAGTACTTGAATTTGGTGCAAAGTACTTGAAAGTCTGAATTTATTTTGAAAATTTTTAATCTGGAATTTTCTTGAGTATGAATTGGCTTGAAACGCACTGGCCTCACAATGCGCTTAGAAGGCGGTTTGTTTCTGGTTCCGAAGAATACGCCAAATATGCTTGTTTATCAAGGCATGTGTTTATTTTCTTTGCTCAAGGTCAAACATATAGAACATAAGTATAATAACTTCGCTACTTTACTTTTTCTTTTTGAGAATTTTTTCTTTCCCATAACATGCTTGAATATTGACTAGAAATATGTTTGGAATTGTTAAGTATGTGAATGGTAATGAAGAGGTTACATTATAGGAGAGGTTCTTCAGAAATGTTGTCTACTAAAATGGGTGGTGACAGGGAATTTCTGCCTTTTTACGATAATCCTTGATAAACTTCAAATGGTCCTGGAAAAGTACTTGAATTTTTTCCCACCAAAGAGTGGGAACCATGTACAACTGAAACATCTCCTATCCTTCTGTATTTGATGGTGCCCTTCTGTTTGCCTGCTGTATTTATTATTATTACTTCAGATTGCAAAACGTCCATTACTGAACCTATGATTTGTTTTTTTTTTCATACCCAGCTGCCTCATTCAACAGTAATCTCGGTCTAGACATAACTTCGTATTTTTTTCATACGTATTTTGATTTCCGTTTTTGAATTTTGACAGATTACTTTTGTTTTGTACATTTTTATATTGATCTAGTTTACCCGCTAATTCTGACGATTTAACTATTTTCCCCCATTCATCCACGAAATGTTCTTTTACTACAACTGGAACTTTTCTTTTTCATTGATCTGTTATGATTAACTCTCTAAGACCATCAAAATCACGTTAGTTCAGCGAAACCATTTGTCAAAGTAGTTTTGTAATTCGTACGTGAAATCTCCATGTAATTTTGGTTTGTTTAGCATGGTCAAAGAACTTCTGTCAGATTTGACCCGGACTTAATTTAAACTTTTTTAATAGTAAATCTTTAATGTGCCCATGGTTAATTTCACACAGCAATAAATTAACTAAATGACTAACCCAATTCTCAGGACTTGGATTTAAACGTTTCACTTGTCATTCAAACAATATGAGGTAAAAAGT
The DNA here is from genome assembly GCA_947359465.1 of Metellina segmentata. Classification (NCBI taxonomy): domain Eukaryota; kingdom Metazoa; phylum Arthropoda; class Arachnida; order Araneae; family Tetragnathidae; genus Metellina; species Metellina segmentata. The sequence continues at coordinate 50,754,167 of OX375884.1, read as the reverse complement.
GATGTGCTCATCCCATATCGTTGCATTATTTTAGTAATCATGCAAGAACTAGAAATTTGATTTTCATTTCTATTTTCGCTTTCGTTTGATATGTTACTTTTTCTATTCTAAATTTTTCTAGTTGAACTGTCATTCTATTTATCCTTCATTTAGCTTTTGGTTTTCTTCTCTGGTACTAACTATTGTTTTTAACAAATCATGCTTGAATTCCTCATCATAGTCCTTACTTTTTGTAATTAACTCTCCAATTTCAACAACAACTGTTTCAGGTGATTTTATATTTAATTATTTCGCTAAAGAAATTAAATCTACCTTTTTCGATTTTGCAAGAAATGCCATTTTTTACACACTATTTCAATGTTCCTTAACAATTTAGCACATAAAATAAAATAAACTCCTTAACACAATTTCACACAGAAATTAAAAATAAATTGCACCATGACGGATTTCATGACGGACGATATTTCAAAAATTTCATGCCACTTACCTTCTTAAATTGTCAAGACTTGGTACTGAGTTCTGTTTGCACATACCACGTTGTTCGGCTTCCAGATGATTCATTTTAACCATCATACTGATTCTGTTGTCTGTCTTATTAACGACGGGCAAACTTCTATGTAGGCGTCTCGATGAATGGTAACACGAAAAGTCACTCTAATACCATCTACATATATCAAACTCTATTTACAATTTATATATACACATGGTACCCTGTGCCTCCTTTACATATCAATCGACCCACAGTCACACGACCGACAATCGGCAGTCCCATGCTGTCTTTACACATTCACGTCTGACTTGCAACTAACAAAAATTTCTATGTATGTCATTTTCATAGTGGCGACCTCTCATGACAATTAACTATAATTAAACAGCTCACACTTGGTGTGTTTTGAGAAAATCGAACTAAAACTAATAATCAAAACTAATATTTTAGTTTTTCTAGTTCAGATTAGCCTCTAACTTTAATATAAAATTCACTATTTAGTTGGTTTCCTTTATCAATTTCTACAATATAAAACCACAAATCAGTATAGTTTTGCTTAAAATTTAAACCTAATTACTCAGAAATCCAATTATGTATACATTTCTTTGAATTCGATTAAACTTGAATTAGCAATTTTATCTGGAAGGCGGACATTGAAGTTTGCAGTATCCTTTTAAGAGAGGACAACAACCAGGAAACAAAATTCTGCCACCAATATCATAAAATCAGGAGTTAAATTTTATACTTTTGGCACTTATTACTCGGGTATTTGAGAATATTTTTAAATGTAGGTGTATAGTCAAGTGTGTATTCAAGTTTATCTAATGTAGGATAATACTCATGTCAACTGTTTCCTTACAATTCTGTTTGTATTTGTTTGAATTGAATAATTTCATAAATTAGAATTCTAATTCATAAGTTTGCCCCTCTTTTTAATCAGATTTTTGCTACCACTCTGGTTTTAAAGATTGGAATAGAATTTGTGTTGGGAAAATGTATTACTTTTTGTAAAAGTGAAAGTTGGGTAACTGCCTCCTCAACTCCATATTTTACCCCATGCAACTTTTTTGTTTCTTTTGTGTAACTTTGTCAAAAATGTATTTGACTTAGTACCAGTTGTTTAAAATTAATCAATTTCTAAGGTGAAATGAAAAATATTACCTGTATAAACTATTCAATTCTTAACCAGTAAATTCTTAATTCTCTTCTAGCCTGAAGTAATACAATATACTATGATTATTTAAAAATATTTTTTTAAAGAGAACTTTCTCTAATTACTTTTGAATGAGAGCACATTATATTTGCTTTACAATCTATTCAGCCCTTGTGTTGCAAAATTTACCATTGAGTTATGAACCAAACCATATTTACTTAATATTGTGTTTTCTTAGGAAAAGCTGTCCTACAGAACAAAACTTTTCCTTTGTGCAATCATCGCTCTTACATCAATGGGCATGATGTATTTCTTTTATAAACATCGAGTGTACTGTGAAGAACTTGGTATGTTGGTATTTAGTATTTCATAGGAAAGTTATCTAATTTTTTCAGTAAAGTTTAATTGTTGAAGCTCATTTCAAAAATAATTTTAAAATTATACATTTGGAAGGGAAAACTATTTATAATATATGTATCTATTGTGTCTAATGGTAAGAAAGTTAAATATATCTGCAAAAGTGTTATGTAAATGTAGTTTTATTTCTCTTTAACGCATTTGATATTTTCATTAAACATTCTATGCCTCAAATTCTATTGCTTTGATCTTGAATATCTGACAAATTTTTTTTAGTCAACATCAACAATATACTTTTTGTCACTTTATTAAATCCCTTGAAATGTGGTAGAATTTTTCAATATGTAACTTGACTACTAAAAAGGACAACAGGCTGTGATGAATATTTGCACACACACATATGTACATAAAGAAATTCTTTAATTAATATTTATAATTTCGATTCGGTTTACCAGTTGAATGTATACAAATTTAACATTGACATATGGTGGTAGAATAGAGCACCTGTGTTGCATTGTTATTTGAAGAAGAAAAAACGCCATATAATTAGCCTAGAAATTTTTTTTAAGTGTGGTTTCACAGTGAAACCACTTCACTTCAAAGGGTTAAGCAGGGGCAACTGGTGGTTTTAACCTCAAAAGTATATGATTATCCAGAATAAGTTTGTAAAACTTAAATTTTATATGATTACGAATTTCAATCAGCTTTAGAGAATACTGCAATTCTACATAATTAAAACCTTACTTTTTAAATGTTAGTTTAGTTTTTAAAGAATTTTCAGTGTGAATAATTAGCATATGTAAAGCTTCTATTGTTTCAAGTTGAGATAAGCATTTAGACTTCGACGACAAAAACGTAAATTAAATTCAATAACTGAAAGGAAAATAATTGGAAATCTAGGATTTCCTATTTGCATTTGCTTAAGGGACATTGCAATACCAAGGCTGTATTCATCAAAAAGTAGCAACCGTTGTCCCTTTTAGAACGAAAAATTTTTTAAATTCCAAAACAAGTTATAGTTAAATTAGCAGTCATCATTTTGAGACGAATGTTTTTTAAGAAATTTATTAATGTCTACAATCAAGGGATATCAAGAAATATTATTTTAAGTTGTATTACTGCTGCATTCCAAAACAATTTTTAAATAATTGAAAATAAATTTATGTAATTGTCATGCAACAGTGGTTTTATAGCTTAGATAATAGAAATCAGTAAATTCATTATGAAATAAAGCAATTATCATAAAATAACCATTTAACATTTATTTTAAACTTATTTTATGTATCAGTATACTTGAGCTTTTTCTTTCCAGCGTTCAGTTGGTTTGCCTTATGTGAATATGTCATATGTTTTGCCAACATGGCCTTTCATGCTACGATAATATGGGATTTGCCAGATGAAGAAATAGTGATTTGCCTTCCACTGTCGCACAGTTCACCAAATTGTCAAGGCATGACAAAAAAGAATGAATGAAAATATATTCTAGTTTATCCTGTACTTAATACTGTAAAATTGTACATAGGATTTTTCACCTGAACACTTTCTTCAGTTAAAGAATTACAAACATTATGACAATATATTTAGGAGCATATTTTTAAGATTTAGAACACTGCATTTTATGATAGAAATCAGTTTATTTTGTAAACTTCCTTTTGAGTTTAAGAGAATCTGGTGCTTTTGTCCTGCAGAACTGAATAGCTTAGTGAAAATTTCATTTCTAGTTGTAAGACATTAATGTCCATCACTTAAGGATCTCTAAAAGTGTGTTTTATATCTGAACAATTTGGCTGCATGTGTACTATAAAGACATTATGAATGAATTTTTAATATGAAAAAGTTGAATTCTTGTAAATCACTGTAAGGAGTAAGAAGTGGTGCTATTTTTCTAGCTTCAGAATTTAAGTTATCATCCACCTCCTGTAAGCTCTTTAAGCGTATTTAAGAAATATGGTACAAAACCAGTTTTTCTTCATCCGTCCATCATTATCATTCACGTTGGAAATTATTAATGATTAAATATCTAAATTGGTTTGTAATATGAAAATAAATCGCCTCAAAATTCTTGTGTCTAGAAACTTGATGATTTTGATCAATTCTAAATCTTAACTGGTATAATATTTAAAGACTTCAAAGGTCCATATCTCGCTCAATCCAAAAGGACTTTTTATCTGAAGATATTCCAGGATAACTCCTAAAATTCTAGTAAAAGACTTCAAAGGTCTAATTCTCAATCCTTAAGGACTATCTGAAGATATTCAAGGATAGTTCCAAAAACCAACTTTACCATTATGTTTTTCATCACATATTTTAAAGCCTTATGAATGTTTTGAGTAAATAGTTGAAGTTTTTGTATGAAGCAGCATAGAAGGCACTAACATTTTGAAATGAAAGGCTCAAACTTTTTTTACTGCTCCTATTTTTGTTTGAATTTCTTTCACTGCTACCTATTTTTGTTATATATTATTTATCACTGGAGTCTACTTGTATGGTGGGAGTATTATTTGTAACAATTTTTTACTAAATAACACAAGAGATTTTCATGTTTTTGGAGTGAGTGGATATGAAATTGGTTAAATTTTACAAATCTTTATAATTTTTAATAATATGATATATTGATTCCAATGTGATTGGTACCACTTCTTTTTATGTGAATATTTATTTGAAAAAATTCCTAAGGATAATGTCTTTATAGTATAGAAAAAAATATCAAAACTAAATTCATCTGAAGAAAACTGTTTTGTTAAAATACTTAGAATGTCCAAAAAGATCCTTTTTTTAATTTTTAAAATAACTTCCAATTCTATTATGTTGAAAGTATCACATTTAAAATTTTCAGTCATCTCAAATGACCACAAAAATCCTGTGTGTCAATCGTTTTACTATTTAAATTTAATCCACTGATCCTTACGCATTAGAAAAGCACATAAAAATCACTTACATATATTACAGGACACTAGAATGTCACTTAAGTTTATTTTATAATTAAAGAAAAGTTTAAAAAATTTTGTGGAAAATATAGTTGTTAGTTGTAAAATTTATATTTAAAATTCCTAGTTACATGTATTTGTTATTTGAATATTATAATTTGAATTCTTTATCAACTTTGTCCCTATTTGAGCCTATATTTCTTTTTGGGACATTCAAGACTTGATATATTTAACAAATCAAGTGTATTAACTATTATCAAATTAATGCAATCAATATTTGAAAATATTTATTAAGTTAAGTATCTTCAGATATTTGCACACAATTATGACGATATTTTTTTCCTTTGTCACTTTTCACTTTGAACTTAGTTTGAAGTATGCTCTGATCTAAAAATGCAAAAGCACTAGTTTTTTATTGTACTAATGTTTCGATAGATGGCTCCTTACGTTTATTCATTAGTTGTATGGTATGTTTTATGCAATGCATCTTAGAATCTATTGATCTTACCGAAAGTGATATACCTAAATACCAAACCTGAAAGAAAGATAAACCTGATTCAAATGTTTTTATATTTGCATGTTTTTAACTAGATTTTCTTTGATCCTTCTATTAATATCAATATAACAAAAAATTAAATTAGTATAAAATGTTTGCATCAAATATGAAATACTTAAGTTGTTATTTTCTGTAAAATGTATTTCCAGGCTTTTAAATTTTCTTTATTATTTGCTCTGTATTGTTTGCTAAAAAAGTTAAAAGTGCATTTAATCTCAATATAATTTTATTTGTTGTGATAAATTGTGATATTCTCATTTATTGTTGCCAAATTTCATAGATATTTTTAAGTATAGCTTATAATTTGTATATGTCCATTGAAGAGAATTAATTTGTCTTTTGGAGAGGGATTAAAACAAACTTCTGTCTTGAGATTTACTAGATATTCATCTTTTAGCTCAACAAATATTTGTTTTAAAGTAATTTTAACTTAATATTAACATGTGTTGTACTATGTTTTTTGATAATCAAAAAAATATTTTAAGGTTGTATTTTTTTATAATGAAACTGATAACCACATTGCACTTTCTCAAGAAAGTCACTTTAACTCATAAAATGAATTTTAATGGAGAAAAACTGAAAATTTGTAAGTATGCTTTTCTTCACTGCTTTAAATTTGTATAATTCTGTCTTCTTTTGAAAATTTGTTTCTTGATTTGATTTCCATAATTCATGTAATTTAAAAAAAATGTTATTCTCATTTTGACACTTTTTTGGTCGTATATGTAAATTGTTATCTTATGATTTGAATGCATTTAATATGGACGTTCATAATTATTTAGTGATATCCATAGGCACCCATTTATATGATGCACACATGATTATTTTGAAGTACCTTTTTTGAGATTTTCTGATGGGTTTTAAATTTTCAAAATCTTAACGAAAGTTTATATGTAAAACTTATTTCTCACCTCAATCTTTTAAAATTGAACTCAGTCAGAATGCTTTATGTATTTTAAAATACATATCCCTCGTGAAACTGGTTTATTGCTAAAATATAAACTATTTGCTTCAAAAAATAGATGAAGATATTCTATTTTTTTTTTTGAATGAAGCATTATTATGAATCTGGATATCTCAAATCATATATATCTCAGTTAACATGTCTGTCTTGTGAAAACCGAAAATTAGTAATCATACATGTTTGTTTGGATGCTATCTTTAAATCTTATTAATGTGCATTCACACACTAAACTTATGGATTTGATACATTTAATTATGTTGCAAATCAAAATTTATACTTATTCTTTTATGTTTTTATTTTGTTATTATATAAATTACTGCAGATGAATTCAGACTCAATTTCTCAAAAAGTGATATTTATTTTGTTAGAGACTGAATTGTAGTCTGTTTGTATTGTTTCATACAAAAAGTGTTTGGAAAAAATTTGTTTTATGATATATTCGAGTAGAGAAACACTGAAACTATAAATATCCATTGTGAAGCTCAAAATAATAATTTACCATATCATTAGTTACTTTAATTTTATCACAAGTTTCAGCAAGCTTAGATCCATAAATGTGTTTAAGAAGATTTTATATGAATTTACAAAAACTAGTCACTTATGTTTGCATTTTTGCAGCTATTTTATGTATTGTGTAGAATTTGTGTATTTTATATTAATGTTACATGTTTTTTTTCATTAGAAAACATTTTGTCTTCAAGATTTAAAAGGCTTTATAATATTCTAATACCTCACTTTTATTTTTACATTTTAAAATGTTTCTAGTCATCTTATTTTTTGTAATAATTGTTACAAAATTGTTTTATTACGACTTAGTTGGGAGGGGGACAATTAGTTAATCACTATTTCCCTAGAGCAATAATGAATTTATGTGGTTTTATAACACAAGACAAATATTTTATCCATTTTTTGTTTGTGTACTGTCTTAATGAATTAGTGTTATCACTAATGAGCCATGAACATGCTTTGTAAATTTCAGCTTTAAACAAAATGAATCTTGCATGAAATAAAATTTTCACATAAAATATCAAACATCCTACTGTAGGATTGTGTTGAGTATTGTCAGACAAGAAGTGTGAGAAATATGTGAAATTCTTGAACTGCCTTAAATGGTTTCTGATATGCAATTTGAACTTTCTTAATTTTTTCTATACTTTGGTATCTTGATTAATATATTTTGTACTTATATCTAATTTGTGTGTGAATTCTATATTGGTCTTCCAAGAGTCAAGTCAAATAGTATACCTATAACATATCTAGTTTAATAATCTATTGTAGAACTGGAATTCAGGAATCAACTGCTTAATGGACCAATATAAACTGAACAGATCAACCACAATTCTAATTTTAGTAAAAACTGATTATTGCAACACTGCACATGAAAAATTAGGTAAAATATGCTTTAGTAAATTTGCTTCGTTTGTATAATTGCTTGTCTGGATTCAAAACTTAGTTTAATGCTTTAAAATTTGTAACTGTTTTTTAAGGTCAGAATCAAGTACTTTGTTTCTGTTTAATGTTTTTTCTGTCGTTTGTCTTGGTATTTTTCTGCTTATACTGAAGCATTAATATATTTTTTCCCTCAAAGAAAATATTTAAAAAAAAAAAAAATATTTTCTTTCAAAGCATTTGACTTAAATCATGAATGAAAACACCAACAAAATTCAAAATTTTATGTAAAATAAATTTTACTGCCTTTGGAAAACATAGCCCTCAAAAAGTATTATAATTTATTCTAAATTTTTTGTGTGAATTTTCTTAAAGGGAATTTGTTTTTTGGTCATGAAGTTTTTCAGTATTATGTGTAGTTTTGAGAAAGTCAGATCATGCATACACATGTATAAACTGAATATCTACCTTGGTAGAAAAAGGGGCAATGTCCTAAATCACTGATTTTGAGTTATGTCCACAAATCACTTCAAGGTAATGAAACTTGGAATAAAGTGCCAATGTTCTCCTGTCAATGCATTATAAAAGAATCAAAATATAAGAAATTATATTTTTTGTATGCTGTACTAAAATAACGAAAATTTCTTAATCGTCTGTTACGTAAAACTTGCAAAATCGTTGTAGGCCCTTTTTTTACCTAAGTATAGATAGTGTCTGGCCATATTTTGCTGCATTATGGTCCACTGTAGCTTCTATTTTTATTTCTTAATTACTTTGGTTCTTAGTGATTTTTAAATTGATACCAATTTCTTGATAAGAATGCCTAACAGCTAAAAGTATTCCTATGGATTTATGCAATAACAAATGTTTTATTAAACTCTTCAAATAGGCAATAAGGTTATGACGAAAATTGAAGCCATTTTTACCAATGTATGCAATTTCAAAAGAAAATGGCATACATATTCAGAATAACTCAAGAACTTTCAGTCAAATGTTCTTCCCTGGATCCAAGTGTTACTAGGGAAATGCAAGCTCTGTTTTGTGCTCTATTATAAGCCAAACCTGGATCTCCAGAGTTTGAGTCCTCCACATGTTCTCATATGGACAACACTGCATTTATTCATGTATATGTAATGAAGTGTTTTTCTCTGCAGCCTACTAGGTGCAGAAATTGTAATTTTAGTCATTGATAAAAGATTGAAGGAAAAAATGATAGTAATATCAGTGTTATCAATTCTTTTGAAAATATAATACCATATGTAGCTTTTTATTCAATGCCTATTTTGATGCTAAATTAGATCAGTATTGATATTCACGTTTGAATATGTTTCTCTTTTAAGTTTTTAGTTCCTTTAAATTGTATAATTATGTTATTAGCATGTGTTCGTCAGTGCTCGTGAAAATAATTATTTGGAAATGCTTTTAGGAATTTATACAGAAAGCATGTTTTACAATTTGTATACATTATAGAAGGTATGAGCACTAGTTCACACACACACAAGCACTATGCAATTTTTAAAAGTACAAAGGAGGTCTATGAAGAAATGTATTTGTTTTATCATCTTAAATCTTGGCTTATATCTGTCATACTAATTTATGTAAATTACAGTTACCATTTCAAAACAGTTTTGTTTAGAATCATAACATAATGAAATTGAAGAGACAATTCTCTCTTTATTAACAAACCTGCTAATACAGTGAAACTTGTTTATGGTGATTATGAGGGACTTTAGAGTTGCTTCTCTCTCTCTCTCTCTCCTTTTGGTAGGTGCTCATCAAACTCAAGCAGATATTCTGATTATTGACTGATAAAATTAGAAAGGAAACTTATCTTTAAATATTTTAAGCAATTTTCTATTTTTTTGCTTTTAGATTTAATCTAATTAGATGAAAAAGAAATATTTTAAACTTTGCTTTTATTAGTAAAAGTACTTTTTGTCGAGGAAATGTAGTATTGAAGAATTGACCAGATTTAACAGGGTTTCTTTTCTTATAACTGTATCAAACAAGTGACTATAATAAAGGTATTTTAAACTCATAACTATTTAATCTAATTCTGAGCAACAATGCTATAAAAAAGCCATTTCAGCAATGTTTCACATGGTGAATCGACTGACAGTACAAGTTTAACTGTGTAAGAGTGATTATATATATTTCTTCCAGTTATATAAACTGTAGGAGGTAGTTATATATATTTTTTGTATTTTCATTTCCTATCTGAATAGTAAAAGTGTTAATGCTACTTATAATATTACTAAAGAATCTCAAAAGTTATGAGAATTCTGTCTGCTTTTTCCAGTTATGACTCTATTGAGTTCATTGTGATTCATGTAAAGTGAGTTATAAAATTATTAAATAGTATTTAGTATCTTTAATCAGGAGTTTTTGCACAAGTTTATCTCACTTCATCTATGTATATATGAAGCACAGAATCATGCATAAATGTGTGTTTCTGTGTTTAAATATAACTGTAGTTCTGTACTGTCATATATATGCATATTTATAGAAATTGTGCTAAGTTGCTAAAAATGTTTCAATTCAATCTGTTATTGCTGGAGATAGATAAATCTTTATTGCTTGAATTGTTTTACAATTGTAGAAACATGTACATTGGTTGAACTATATAGTTTTTATTTTGCATTTATTCTTGATTAGCAAAAATACTAATGTAAATATAAATGTTAATCAAGTTTTTCATAGATATGGAATAAAATTAATATTGGGATATAATTCTTACCTAATCACAGGAATGTAAGTTATGCACTGACATTTACTTTTACAAATCTATTTCAAGAAAGAAAATTTTGCTAGTATTTTATCTCCTATTACTATGCTTGCTTCTATCGTAGCTTAAAAAGTGTCCGTTATTAATATATTCTCTTGTATAAAATCTGCAAAACTGCTACTAAACATTTCTCACCTACTAACAATTTTTTTAAAAGTTATGCCTTTTAATAGGACTAAATCAGCCATTTATATTCAACATTTCATTGTTTATGTAGGGAATTTAAATAAACCAATGTACTTGTCACAGGTTGAATCTAATTAAGTTACATTTCTGCTTTTTGATATTACAGTAATATTTCATATTTTATAACAGCAGTTCTTTCGAAATTTAAAGTGGACATGAATTTAGAGTTTTGTTTGATTCTCTTTTTATGGAACTAAAACATAATATTTGCATGTTATTCTTATGTATCTAACAGCATATAATAAGATGTGAACAGATTATTTGTACCAGGGTAAAAATGTAATTAATGTAAACAAATTTTAATAGAAATGCATTTTGAATTTTTCTTTTATTTTTTAAAAAATAAAAGAAAAATTACCATACGATTGAACTAGTTAAATTATTTTTGACTTCCTTCCCTTTGAGATATATCCTGAAATTCTTTCATAGGGCTCACACACATGTACATTTAAAAAAGTCCTACCTTTATATTTTCTTTGTGGGGTCCTTAAAAAATCTTATGTATTCTTAAAATTCTTGAAAACCTCGAAGCTCTACTTACAAAAGCACTGCATATTTTATTTCATTTTCACTCTGTCTGTTTCCTATCCTTGGTACCATTTAAATGGTACAAGGAAAGATAGGTACACAGAAGGGAATTTCAGAAACTCGTGTGTATGGGAAAATAACAAAGTATATCCTATGCTTTTTGAGGACTACTTCAATTAATTTGCTTCCTTTGACATGCATTGCTTTCGAAATATCTGAATAAAAAAGTCTAGTCATATAAAACTAAGTGCAGGGTTTCGACAGGTCAGGAAATTTAATTTTGTGCGAAAAATCGAGGGTAAATTACGAATATTCATCTAAAACCTGTAAAACCGCCTCGTTGACCTGGAAACTGATTGATCGTGACTTCTTAGATGCTTTGGAGAAAAGTAGCCAATTAAGATTCGTATATAGTTTCGTATCACTTTATTTTATGAATATAATTTTTTCATCAGTTTTTGAAGGAAACAGCTAATATTTAACCGGTAAAGAATTTTGTTACGTCCACTGGCTTAAATTGGAAAATTTCATGCTTATGATTCATTGAAGCACAAATTGATTTAAGTGAAATATGTTGGAATATTTGAATAAGTTATTTTAATGCAAAATTACTTGCGCTTTGTTTATTAATTTTTTCAGTGTATAATTCTTTAATTGGTTTTTATTATTGTCTATTGAATGCTAAATTTATTTCTTGGTTTTTCAACTTAAAATGTTGTGAATTGCTTAATTGCCTGGATTTTTGTAAAAATTTGTATGGTAAACCTGGAAAGTCGGGGATTTTTATTTCTGGAATACAGTGTGAACCCTGTTCGCATTATAAACAATTTATTTAATATTACTACAACTGGATACTAGTGTTTTTTTTTAGGCTGTAGTAGTAGTTGTGAAACAAGCAGCATTTAAAGTTTTATTATGTCAATATATTAAGTCAGGTTAAATTTTTACATCCTTGTAGCATAATTTAGCACATATATCTTAAAAAGTGTATTGGCCTAAATCTCTCCAGCATTGCAATTATAACATTTATAATCATAATGAAATCAAAATTAATTCATATTTTCACAAGCTTTGACAGATGTAAGGTGCAATAATTAAGAAATCATTCTGCTGAAATGTACTCGTGTAATTATACTATTCTGAAGAAGCTATTTATACATTTTATTGGTTATGGAATTTTTCTTTCACATTAATATACTTTTATGTTAATCTTACATCCCTTATAGTTCATATTCATTCTTTAATCTGTTCATGTATATCACGATACTTAAATTTAAATTGTAATGAAGTTAATTGAAATGTTAAGTCAAATGTTTTGTCAAAGATTTCATACAATGTTTTACTATTTAAATGAAGATCTTTCCTTTATTCTTGAATACTCCTCCTTCTTGTTGGTTTATTCAAAGTAACCTAACACTAGTAAATACAATAAGTTTTATTGATATAAAATTTCGTTTTTAAGATTTTTATGAAAAAAGGATTCAATACATTTCTAATTTTAAATGCATAATAAAAATTTCGTTCACCATGCCTTAGTACCACCAAAAGTACCATATTTTAACAAAATTCATTATTCTATTCTCTTGTCATCTGCACAATGTTTGTTATTAGTTAAATGTATTTAATTTCATTAGAATGCTTAACATAGTTGAAATATTATTGTCGATTAATTTCATCATTTAACATTATTAAAATGTAATTTTGCAATTTTAACATTTTATTCTACTGTTTGTAATTTGGTTCCATTTTTTTGGAAATAGCCTTTAATGGACTAATTAAGTCAAATATGAAAAATAACCTTCAAACTACCTTGATTTTGCTTTTGCTTTGAGAGTAGGAATCCTCTTTTATGTCAAGCAACACTGAACTTCAGCAACTAATTATCAGAATTTTAATTTTAAGCCCAGTATTCTATAATGCATGTTCATGATAGTAATTTATTCTGTAATATTTGGAATTTGTTTATTGTGCTATAAAATCGGCCTTAATATTTCATTTCTATATTGCCAAAATTGATTGATTTTCCTTTTCTCAATCCTTGTGATTCAAAAAATATATTAGTCAACTTCTATATTTAACTATTTCATCAGAGTATATGTGTAAAATATGTAAATGCACTCACTACACATCCTTTCAACATTTTCCCTTAAGACAAATGTCAGGTTGGTATCTTCAAGCTTACATAAATTTTAAGTTTTTTTTTGTAGGTATGTGTTGGTAACACAATCAAGTTTGGTTGTTTGATTAGATATATATGTTAATAAGCTTTACATTCTAACCATTATATATATATATATATATAAATGTGATATTTTTCTTGATTGTGTGTGTTATACCATTAGTGAAATTACAGCTATTGATAACTACAAAAAGTTTGAGTATTTCGAAAGTTAAGGAAATGTAGTCTGAAAGTGTGCTACTTTGTATTTGTGACATGAATTCGGATAGCATATTTTAAAACGTGGACTTTTTCTTACTAATAACTGGAAATTTGTTTAGTGTTTTAGTTAAATTAAATTATCAAAATTCATTTAATATACTGAATTTTCTGTTGTACAAATTGCTTAGGAATCAATTGCTTATAATTGAATACATAGTTGCTTAGGAATAATGGCATGTGAAGGCATTGTAGTAAATCTAGCTTCACTTAGTAATTTTAGGAAATTAAACACTGAAATAAATTTTTTTATCAAACTGACTGCTTGTTACATATGGGTATCAATAATACCATAACAACATAAATAGTTTTAATTTTCATATTGGAAAAATTAAAAATATTTTGGATTGAGGTTTACTTTGCATGTATTTATAAATGATCTTTCATACTAGTAGAATTAATTTGATTTTAAACAATGGGTATTACCATATTTAGATGGACATGTTATACTATTCAAAATGGTGACGTAAAATGAAAATCTGACTATCATTGAGGATTTGAAACAAAATCAACTTGAAAGAGATGATTCACTCATTCAATGGATATATTGTGATGTTCACTTTTATTCTCATAGTCAATTGGCTGCATTCCAAATTCCATGTTTGAAACATTTGTTTGGCAATCATGATAACATCATTATAAGCTGGATTTATTTTAGCTTAGGGTTTTGTTCATACATTGTTTTAGTAGTTTATGATATTTAGCTGCTGGAACTAAGTTAGATTTGTGCCCCCCCCCAAATCTATTGAAGCCTTGTTTCACAATCTGTTTTGGTAGATTTTAGATACCTGTTTGCACCAATACTTTTCTGTATCTAAGCTATGCTCTGTTATCGTTTGAAATGAGGAGCTAAATGTTGTAGCTGCAATTACATCTGAGGTATTGAAAAATTATTATAAAAGCCAAATTTACTTTTTGAGTCTAGACCTCATTCAATCAGGTTACCATGGATCTGAAATATGTTGTTTTTTTCCCCATTTTAGTTTTTAGAACCCGTGGAGTCTTTTATGAGCCACAAAGTTTTTTTAAAGCCTTTGTTTTTACAAGATTATTAAGTATTTAATTGACCTGCATTCAAAAGCAACATACTTGTCCATGATCAAGTTTTATCAAAAATCGTGGGCACAATATTTATAAGTTAATAAAAATTTTTTATTAAAATTGAAACCCAAACTTAGCATTCTTGAAAGTCTTCCTGTGTCCTCACAGAGTAATCTAGCGATAGATGTGCAATGTAGCCTTAAAAAATGTGAAGCGACCTTGAAAAGGCTTTAATTTTTCTTTTGCTTGAAGAGTGGGAACCCTGTGATGTTTGTTATCGAAATTCATGATAAAATCTTAGTATTGATTTGAGCAGATTAATATTTTTAAAATTTGAATTGAAATGGTTGTTTTTGGGAATATAATTTCTTAAGAAATCATCTGTTGATACTATGTATTCCGAGGTTCCAATCATTTTAATGAAATTTAAGACATTTCTTTGTCACAGTAGACCTGAGTAGAGCATTTAATATTCAGCTTTAAATACTTACCGATGCATATATTATGCACTAAGAGAATGTTTAGAAACAAAAGGGTAAAAGAGTAGAGACATGCCCTAGTTTTAATCTTTCCATCTACCTTATACCTTCCAAATAAAACATTTAAACTAATTAATCCCTAATTCGTTTTATTTTAAGATATTTTTGCAGGTTATTTTATTGTATTGTTAATTTTTATGTGATTAAGCTGGTTATTTGATTTACTCTAAAATTAGAATGTTCTTGTTTTAAATGTGAAGAAAATAATGCTTATGTGTTGTAATATTTTTTTAGTATCTGTGTTTGTATTTTGTACTGATAAATTGAACATATTAATGATGTTTTTATGTTAGATATCTTGAAAGTACAAAAGTCATCATTGATGCATATGCAATTTTGAAATGTTTAGAGTAACTGATCTTTTTGGGTTCTGTGAATCCTCCTCTTTAACGATCCTCATTAACTGTATCTATCTATCATGCGAATTTACTTATTTTTTGAAAAGCAGATATACATGTTCTTTTTGATTGATTTAGTATTGTTATTTTTCGCTCTTTATTTGTAAATTCTTTTGGGGATGAAAACAATTACTAAGACTTTATTTTTACTATTTTTGACATTAGAAGTTGTTTCTTATATGGTCTGGGCAAAGTGAAATTCATAATATCAAATTTTGAATTGCTAAATTCTTGAATACCAATACATCTAATTTTTACTAGATTATTTATGAAATGATTGTTATTTGTATGTATTTTGAAATGAAGCCCTATGCTTGAAGTAAAGTTGTTTTAGTAATCCTTTTTTTTTTAAAGGCTGAACTTAAATTAGTATTTAAAATTTTTTAATTTATATTTAATATGTTGAAATAGATTTTTTTTTATATTTTTTACATCAACTCTCTCTCTCTCTCTCTCTCTCTCTCTCTCTCTCTCTTATATATATATATATATATATTTATGAATATTTTTTTGGAAAAAATAAGTTAATTGCATATATAACTACTAACTTAGTTAACTCGTTTGAATAGTGAAAGCTTAAATTTCTCTTAAGTGGTCCCTAGACGATCAATGTTATTGACGGTTTCAATTGATAGGTGTTTCAATATAGCTTGAATCTCATTCGGTCAATGTTTTTCGAATTATTTTTTTTGAGTTTCAAAGTGGTTTGAAATTTATATTCGGCCTTTCTTACCTTGATTTTAGCTGTCTGCAATTGGAAGAAAGAAATGAAAAAAGGATGCTGGTCCAAAGAGTGGTATAAACTGAGAAGCCGCTTTACTCACTAACATTTACTAAACTTTCTGCAAGATACGCATAATATTAATTTTCTGTTTTAATTTTTCCTCATTATCTATCTGATTTGTATTGTTTTAACTTGTTAACCATTTTTTGCAAAGCAATACTTCTTTTGTTTTTGTTTAAATATTCACTTAACTCTCCAAAACTCAGGATAAACACGATACAAAGTAATTAAACGCTTCACAAACTCTCGTTCCCAAACACAATCGCTTCTGGTAGGGCTCGATGCATCCGCCATGCCTGCTGAAACTGCCGAATGAATGACAATTGCATATTTTAATTAATGGGCCAAGTGGTGTACCTGTCACCATGATGAAATAGCCTAATTTACAATTAACTGGTGTTTGTTAAAAAAAAACTATATATATGCTTTATTACAGTAGAGATTTGAATCCCAGATCCCTTTGTCGACAAATTTTTCAAGAAATCAGTTAAAAATCACCTGCACTCAAAACTGTTGGAAGACCATCTGCTTTAATTGAAAGGAGCTTAAAAAATTTAGAAAAGACTCGCAACGAAGAACGCGTTATAGAAACAAAGCAAGGATAAAAAATTATTAGCTTGCTACGAAAATGAATTCTGCATGAAAAAAAATGCATTGTGTCGTCAGATGAATATGTTAAGATTTTATGAAGCCATCCGCATCAAAATTGACTTTTTTTAGTAATTCATTAATTTTTGTAATATTTTGTATTAATATGTATGAAGAGAACTGCAGTATTTTTTATTAAATATTTTTCTTCTTAACTAGTGTTTTTGTTGGCCAATAAAATAAAATAAAATTTGTATGCAAAGTTGTATCACGACTTACGCGATTTTCCTTCGTTCCCACCTATTGCGTAAAATACTTTATTCGAGTTATATCTTTTCTATAAAACAAGATAAATAGTGCTATTTGTGTTCGCGTAGTGAATATCTTCGTCAAATGCGGCTAAATTCGTATTGAGAAAATATAAAAGTTTCAATTGAAAAATGATTTATTTACAGAAATTCGCATTTAAGGTATCGATTTGGTGTAAAATTTTCCGTATATTTAAAATCCGTTGAAATATTTACTCTATCTTTAACGATCGCGAAGATAGAAACATGACCTAGATAATAAAAAAGCACTAAGATTGACAATTGCATATTTTACACAATCAATCGGCACTGTTAATGTACATCAATCAAAATTTCTATCAATGTTCGTCAATCGCCTTCTACACGATCAATTGATTGCTTCAATGAGCATCATTGACAATAATATTGATTGCCTAGGGAGCCCTTTATACTGCTGTATTTTTGAATTTACTTATGTTGAAGTTTAAATTCATGCTAGACAGTATTTTCTGTCCAGTTTCATTGTTTATTTGTAAAATGTCTTATTTTTTTTATATGTATATGTGACTGATTCAGTGGCTTATATAAAATTCATTCATCATTTTAAAACTTTATTTTCAGGTATAGTTGAATTTCTATTTACAAATGCAGATAAAATTCCAAACTACTAATATATAGCTTTTTAAAACTGACTGATAATATGCGTAAGTTTCAATATGCATAAACGTTCTTATTCAAAGATAGGTTTAATCAACATTAAGTTTGATTGTAGTTCACTGAAATAATTTTTAATTACTTAAAATCTAAACTTCACTCAATACTTATTTTTCTGACAATTTCTAAATTTTGATATAATTTTCATTTCTATATCTGGGCAGGTGGTAAAATGTGGTGCATGTCCAGTTTTTGTCAAAATTAAGATTAATTTTTTTTTCTTTGGTCTGCTCCGGACTAGTAGCTAAATGTTTAGGGATCAGCCCATTGGTTAGCAGGTTCTTAGTTTGAATCCTTGTCACAATATGGAAGCTTGTTATGTTTCAGTTTAATTAGTGCTCACATGTAACGAAAATGTCTAGAACGACAAACTAAACCTTCCATGTGTGTCTAATTGAAATCGGGAAGTTCACAAAATGTTGCAAATCAAAACCATGTAGTTTAGTATAAAGGAAGGGCTATTTTATTTTTAAAAACGTTATAAAGTTTTTTGCAGCTGATTACAATAAAAATTGCTTATCTAGAAATTTAAAAACACTAACATAAAATGTCCTACCATTTGATCACTGATTTATTAATCTTTTGATTTGTGAAAAAGCGAAAATATTTTGTTTCTCTTGCTTTTTTAAAACCTTTTAAGAAAGATATAATCAAAAATAAAATCGCTGATATTGAAATCGCTTTATTAAGAGCATCTTAGTGAAGAATGCAACAGTTTTATAAAACGTTTTAACTTTGTTTTGATAGATCTCGTTTTATTGAAAGAAAAAACGTTTAGTTTTCTAGTCAACATAACTAAATCACCGAATCATTCAAAGTAGCATTTTTTTTTTATAAAACACATGTTTTGCTGCATTTATTTCCTTCTATATGCTTCCATTTATAGGCTTCCAACTGTTTAGGCTTCCATGATTGCAGTGAACCAAAATAACCGAAAGATAGGTTGCAAATGAGGGTTTCATCAACTATAACACACTTTGCTTCAATTTTCAAATTTTTCAGACCTGTGTTTTTTATTTCCTTTTAGACTTGTAAGTGTTGGGTCACATAATTTCTTTTTTTTTAAATTCATCTTGTTTTATGCCTTCTATTATAAGTTCTTTTTCCGTTAAAAATATGTGTATTCCTTTGTGTCAGATGCTAGATAAATAAATTTATATTCCCATTTGTTAGATGCTTGTTGAATGAACAAGAATGTTTAAAGGATTTAAAACAAGTTTTATTGGAAATGAGCACAAACTAATATGTTGAGTTCTACAACTATTCAAATCAATGATATTTTATTAAAGATATAACTGAATGATTCCATAGAAATTATAAATTAACATAATATTTGAATTTTGAAAACAAACCTGTTGTATACCCACTATTTTAAATGAATCTATATGCATTTAAATTATTACCTTTGTCTAAAAACGTCCTATGTCCTAATTAGTTTATTTTGAGTTATGTGCACAAATCACTTCAATATTACAAGTTATAGAAAAATATGCCATATCTAGTCAAAATATATTATAAATTAATTAAAATATTGTAAAGTTGTTTTTGTTTGATGTATTATAAATTAAAGAAAAACTACTATATGAGCTGTTACTCAAACCTTACAAAATGGACATTGGACCTTTTTCTACCAAGGTACAGATGGCCCATTGTGCTGCACCAATGACATTAATTCCACTACCAACCACCTAGGTACTGATATATTCAGATATACATCCCAATAGTTTTAGTATGGCTTTATTACTATTTAATTTATAAATTCAAGAATCCCCCTTAGCACAACAATCCTGATTTGCCTCTACATGTTATTTATAGGATGTTTCAAAACTTTCTATTCAAACTTTAACGGGAAGTAATGTACACAATATTAAATCGTATTCACATTAAGATGTTCTCCAAAAGTTCTAGAGCACACTAAATTACAGAAAGGAAAGCCAGAAAATACTAAAAAATAAAAAAATTTGCTACCCCTAATTTTACATTTTCACAGTGTAATATATCTAGTTTCACAGTAGGTACTCAAAGTTGCAACCCCAACATTAATGCATGTCCGAGAGTAGTAATGCAGACTGCTATACATGTTCAAACATTCTTGGCCTTTTGCACGCTTATAATTGCTACTTTTGCTAAAGGGTCAACTTCAGTGTCAATGGGGTGAGGTCTCATACAGGATGCCTATATATTCCCAGAGGAAGAAATTAGTGCATGATAAGAGTCTTAACTTGACCAATTCATCAACTCCTAAAATATCACTTGCAAGCTTTTTACATTACTTTGTGAATATTGTTTAAATTTGTATTTCCTACCTTCCCTTAAATTTTATACAGGAAGTTTTGAAACCCCTGTATGTGTTTTGTCATAATAATTTTCTTCATTCATATAATTATATTTGGATTTTTTTGTACTTCACTTTGAGAGACAAGTCCCAACATAAGAATTTTGGGTAATAGGCTTAAGCCCCTAAAAGTTTGCTACTACCAGTTCACAATAAATTTCTTTTATAATTGTTTCCTTAAATACCTACTTAAGCTTTGTTCTTCATTTCTGTTTCTTCAGTGTTTTCTTTAATTTAAAATCAATTCTAATTATTATGTTTAGATATCATAATTTATTTATCATTAATCAATTAAGGGAATTTGGGATTTATTTATTTTATAAACATGAAAATGTAAAATTGTCATACATATTCTAATGAACATAGCTATAGATTACATTTTCTTGAGAAGATGTGTTGTAAGAAATAAGTTGTTTTAAGTTGCATTTCCAATCTCATTCATATTAATTCAAGGTGAGATTAAAAAAAAAAATTTTTTTAATTCTTTAGTTAGCAACTGCGAAACAAGTGATTCAAGTAATTAATTATTTTTGTTGGAACTTTATTTTCAGACATATAATTTATGGTGTTTCAATTTCTTCCCAAAACTGGTGAAATGGAATATATTGCATTCAAATATTTGAATTTTTATGAATATAATTTAGGTTTTGTTTAAAAACTCTCATGGTTAACTGATGGTTTTAAGGCTTATTAAATTTTGTCAAATTTGATACTTTTCTGTTACAATTAAGAATTACAGTATGAGTAGTACAGCAAAACCTGTTTCTAGCCATTTATAATAGTTCTAAATTGACAGGAATAAATGGGGTTTCTGAATACTTTCGGAATTTCAGCATGACTGAAGGTTATTAAGAGTTCTATCACATCATTGGATTTTGGATAACTGAGGGAGTCTCCAACATTTATTTAATTTACAAACCAGTTTTGTCAGTAAAACTTCTTAAATCGTCATTTAAAAAATGTTTAATTGAGCCTTTAACTTGTACTAATTTGAAAAATTTTAAATGCTGTACATTTTAATGTTTTATGCTCAACTTTTTGGTTATATTTTAATTCTGATGTGCCCAAACCGTTTCAAAATGAAAAATGCTTCTAAATTTTTAGTATAAATAGATTTTGAATTGTAAAATTCTAAACTTTAATCACATTTTTAATCGTTTTCAGATACTATCATAGAATTCACAAGGTAAATTTTCTGTTAATTGCTCTTAGATGCACTTTATACTAAAAGTTGCAGAAGTTTAAATTTGCGATTCACATAGGCATTGTTTTATAAGTTGGCTAAATCGTTTTAACTATTATTTTATTTCTCGATTCCATTCTTTATTTAGAGGATATTTTCTTGGCACCATAGTGTACTTAAATTTTAAATACTGTATAGGTATTCGTTGTTTGTTTAATTATAAAATGGAGCATAAACACAAGTGATGTTTTGTTTTGCGCACACACTAGAACCTGGGATATGATATCATTTTATATTTTTGTAATAAAAGTTGCCATAGTCATTAAAACTACATGTCAATTGAATTGAAGTTTCCACAAATCGCTTTTTCAACCACATAAGTGGTTAATGAATGGATAGCATAGTTGTGCAATTTGTCCTGTAATTCCTTTGTTCATTGTAAATTACAACCACTCAAGTTTTCTGATAAATGAAATGAGCAGGATCTAAAAAAGTAGCATATAACCCCTAATCTAAGTTACTTTGATTCCTGCACTCAAATATCTGTAATATACTTTTTAAGGTATGAATCACAAATTGAGAAAACAATTTTGTACACTTGTGGTTAAATAGTAATTAAAAATTTTGAAAAAATCACTTCTTAAAAATTTATTTTACATTTTAATACTTGATTTTGTTGGACGATTGAGTTATTTTTATGTTTAGTTCAATTGACTTCATAAACTGAGAAACCCATATTTCCATTTGAATGCATCTTTAACATTATTTTGTGTAATATGGATGACTTTATGCATGTTTTACTATTCAACAAATTGTGTATAAATTTAAAGTATGTTTATTTATATATTTGTGATGTTTTTGGATAATTTTTTTATGATGGCTTGTTTTGTGATATTTTTACCTTATATAAATAGCTTAAAGCCATGACAAGTATTGCATTATGGCCAATACATGAGATTATACATAAAGAAACCTATATCTGCTGCTCACTCACCTATATCTTCCACTTATTTTAAAAATACTTGTAATTTTTGCTATGAGAATCATCTTTAAATGTACTTTTACAGGAAAAATCTGATTTTTTTTATATTGGAGCATCTTGTACACTTTAATGTTTCTCTTGTAATTATTTTATCTTCAGAAAGATGTTTCATCTCAAAAGTAGTTTGAATTACTATGTATAATTTGATAAACATAAATCTTGCATATATATCCAATTAAAGTAAACAATCTTGATGCAATGACTTTTAATGCACGTAACAAAAATTTCTAAGTATTCTCTGTGAAACTTATTTCTTTTCGCCCAAAGAAAGTGTACTTTATGTTTTAGTTTTGGGTGTTTAAATAATGCACTGTACACTATGTGTAGTAATAATTAGAAAGTTGTTTAACTGAAATTTAGAATAATGTTTACATCAAAGCACGAAATTTCATTCTAAAATCTTGTAACTAAAATTTTGTTCTTCAAAATGCTAAAATATGATAAATGAAGTAAAATATTTTCAAATTACCCTAATTAATTTGTTACAATTTCTTTAATAAAATGTATTTCACTTTATGAAATATTAATTTGCATATTTTCTTGTAAATCTGAGGGTTTGCCTGAGAAAATGCTTTTATGATATTATGCGACATACTTAAGGCATAATACTCATCTATGAAATGTCTACTTTACAATATGTGATCTTGATTTTATAAACGCAATTCTAGAAACCTGTGTTTTTGCTTTTCAATTTTTTAACTTCCAACGTTGAATTCAGATTTTCATTACTATTCATTATAAACAGTAATGTAGCAAAAAATGTTGCTTTCTTTGTAATTGTGAAAACAAAAGATTCCCTTCTAGGGAGCATTATCCAATCCCAAATAACCTGGCATAGTTGGTTTCCTGTCGTTCATCAATAGTATATCAATAAAAATTTGTATCTGTGAAAACAAGAGGATTGGGAACAAATAAGTCTTATACACATCTTCTAGGTTTAGTCTAAAACAATTTATAAGTGAACAGATAAAAGGATAGAATTAAACAACACAAAATGAAAGTCTAATTTTGTGTATGCTAGATGCCCTGTTTGTATGCCATTAATGCGCCCTGAAGAAGTTTAAGTCAAAATCCCACTGTTGTGAAATTAACTATTTCACGTAGGTGGTAAGGTAAGCAGCTATATTCAGTGGCTTAGGAAAAGGATGCGGACATTTTATATAGGATCTGGAACAGCAAATATTTTATGACTAGATTTTGCAAGCTCTAAGTGAGTTATCCCTTCCACAATCTCAATGTCAACAAGTCAGTTTTTAAAAAGATTAATGACTCGTTACTTTCTACCCGAAAAAATGACTAATTAACATTGGGACATGTAAATATTCACATAATACTTTTCTTAAAGAGCTTTGGGTAGATGTGTCTGAACTAGTTATTTCTATTCACAGATTTTTTAATCGGTGGCCTAAGCGTTCGTCAACATACGAATTCAAGGAGACTTGAAACTTCCCACTCACTATTTCATCAAGCAGGTGGCTAGGCCTAAAGCCAGCTGCTGTAAGGTTGCTTGAACAGTGGATTGCAGTGCGAAAGTATTTCCTTGTAATTCCATAATAGAATTCCTTGTAATAATAAAACATGTAGCGTCAAATCGCCACAATTCAAGATAAAAAAAAGTAGGAATCTGGTGCATCTACCCGATGCTTACGGTTTACCAAGCACAAATGAAAAATCACACACCTTTAATTAAGACCATAGAAAAACAGCAAAATTTTACAGTTAGATGTACTCGCATATCACAATCTGCCACTGAAACTCGGAACAGTTCTATTGAAACAAATTCCATGACGTAGAGAGGTCACTCGTTTCACTTCCCGAAAGAAAAAAAAAATGGTGCGGCCTGTTTCTCAACATCCTCGCCACTTTTTTGAGTTGGTTACTACGACTCGTAAGCATACAAATGCTAGTTAAACAAATCAAGTCTGGTGTTTTAGCACATCGTCCAGATCTGGTAAATTTACACTGCATCATTAGAAGTTTCGTTTTCATTACATGAATTTACATTACCACTTGCACATTTTACAACATAGTTCATAATCATTGAATTTCAAGTGGGTAAAAATACGCTGCACAAATCTCGGAAGAAGTCCAGATTGCGTTTTAAGTTTAACTGTACATAACACAGTCCCGAGTTCCTCATAAGATAAAATCGACTTTCCGGAGTGCGCCTTAGAAATTTTTTGATAACGCGAACTAACCTTTCCCACCATCCTCCTCACCAAGGAGCTGTGGGAGGATTGAATTTCCACCGAATTCTCTGAGTACTCGTATCTCTCACGATATTTTACCAATCAAGACTTGCAAGCACCTTATGCGTACCTATAAAATTCGTGCCATTGTCGGAATAAATCGTTTTAGGTCAACCCCTGCTGTCTATGAATCTACGTAAGGCTAAGAGAAAAGAATCAGTTGACAATGATGTCGCAAGTTCAAGATGAAGGTCCCTATAAACAGCACTGGTAAATGATGCTATCCCAACTTTCTCTCCTTTCTTTAAGTACAAAAGGGTCCTGCTAAATCGACCCCGATTATCTCGAAAGCCACAGTATCGGAAACTTGATCACCTGGCAACGGACAAGATTCAATTACAATTGGTTTTACGTTCAAACGAAGAAGCCAAACATAATACAAAGACCAGGCTACATGAAAATTGTTCATTTACTTAGAAGATAAACTGAAATCTGAGGTGATGTTTGTCGCATCAAGTGCAAGTATATTTAATCGTGTGACCGAAGAGTGATTGGAGATCAAATTTCTAAAGCGCTATAGAATGTGAAAGAAGGAAAGGGATTTCTTTTTTCTAAGGGCTCTCAGAAGCATTCCATTGCTAATGTCAAATATCTTTTGAAGAAGTCCTCCTTCAGTTCATCTCTCCTTAAAAGTTTATCATGGCCTGGCCCTCTTGAGACCGGGGTCGACCACGTCCACTCCCTATCGTGTTCATCCTGGGCAGATAAGGGTTTTTCGGACGGCGTGTCACTAGGCCCACTTCTAAAATTTCTCATTAGAGGCTTTCCCTAGCTTCGGCTAATCCGCTGTGGGTTTTCAATAACTCGGTACGGAGGGGTCTGCTTCCATTCGAAGGAAGGCCCTCTTGAGACAAGTTGCAAGAGCAATGCCATGGGAGGCCCCAACAGACATACTACTGGATACAGTGCCATAACTAGCCCTGTGCAAGAACTTTCATTTAGGCCCCTTAATTAATTAGGTTTGGGGAAATAATAATAAAAATCTATTGTAATGGTATTTGCTTTAAGATTTATTTTAATTGTACTTTTCTGGCTTTCATTTCAGCAAATTCATTTATTACATCATCATAATTAATATTTTTAACGATATTGTATTGTATTGAAATAATAGAAAGATTGGATAATCGTTCTTGTTCGATAGTTGGTTTAAATAATTTTTTATTAATTTTAACTTGTGCTAAAACTTTTTTCGCACGAAGCAATAGAAACAGGAAGAGTTAGAAATATTCGAAGAGCGACATTGATATTTGGGTAAGACTCGAATTAACCCAAATCATGAAGAGCCTGTAGGAATATTAAACGGATATGCAGTTTCTATATTTTGTATAAGAGTCGTTACTTCAAGCTTAGGACTTCTATTTCACATGGAAATATTTGCTATATTTAGTAGCGAGATCTTTGATGATCATCTTGCATCAGAAAAACTTTGTAATGATAAATTTTAGACACTTCATTAAAATGTCTCAACGTGTTGGTGAGGACTAGAAAAAATTAAATAATCTGCATATATATAGTACCAAAAAAGTAATCATTTCTGAAATTGTAGATGCAGCGTGGACATCAGATAAATTTAGATTATGAGCTGCACAAGGTACAAATATTGCTAAATTATTAATTTCTAAAATACGTGCACTTACTCCCTTATATTTGCCTTGCTTATTGAATTAACTACATAATCATCAATTGCATTACCTGACTTTCCATTACACATACGAATTTAAGTGCTCCGGAGAATTTTCGTGTCGGGGTAATGGTAATTTTAGTTAACGTCGTACTAGAGCAACACAACGGGCTACTAACGACGGTCCGGGATCAGTCCCTTAAGAGAAAGATCAGAGGACAACACCTCGTAATTTTGAACCACGGTCAGATGACGAAGCAACACCTGAGCTGGCACCCCACTCTACAAACTTCCACGCCAACCCAACGTGAGGACTTTCGGCCACGACAGATTTAAGGTGCACCAGCCGCCTCTACACCATACGCTTACAAACATCCATGCCCTGGCCCGGATTCGAACCAGGAACCTTCCGATCTAGAGGCTAACACCTTAACCACTATACCGGTTGGATGTGGATAAAATCACCCCTTTTAATGTATAATTCCAAAAATTGCAACATTATAGTATAACTCGTTTATATTCACAAAAGAAAAGCTATTAGACAATTATATCTAGTTAGCATGAAATGATGCAAATTGATTGAATTTAACAGCAGTTTCAACATTTATTAAAATATCGTAACTTAATGCAAGAATTGGGTAACTCGAAAAATGGTGTATTTTAAGTGTAATATTTAAATTAGTGAGGATGAAATCATATTTAATTTAATGCAAAAACTAGATAACTTTTTGAACACGCAAGCTTCATCTTTCAGCTAATTAAATGTAGATATATGAAACCGGGATTGGTAGCATACTACTTTCTCAAAACCAAAAAATTGAGTTACCTAGTTCTTACATTACTGTAGCAATATTAAATGATCCCATAAGGCAAAATCAGATATTTATTTTTACGCATCACAAATTTATGAAGTGTTAAGATAATTTAAAGTAATGGGTTAATGTAATTGTAGAGAATATTCCTTTCATAATCTCCTACCTGATGAAAAATATTCATATCTAACACTATATTTAACTGGTTTGCTCAAACTTATACAAAACTGAAGAAAAAAGAGCATTGATGAAATAGAATGTTTATTAAAAAGCATAGTCTCAGCCAGGATTAACATTCCACATATCCAGTAGTAACCAAACTTTTTGCAGAACAAAGCCATAACATGATATAAAGGTATTTAAACAAATAAATCTGAAGCATATTATTAACAAGAACTTCCTTTGCATTACAGCCAAATTTGAATTATTCAGTCCCTGCATATGGAAAAACTTAGACCACGAGCTTTGAAAATTTAATAGACCACATATTTTTTACTATGGTCAACACGCCACATGTTCAGTAACAAAAAAAATTTAAGTCAGAAAGCACAAACTCAACATACTAAACAATTTATTAGCTACCACATTATATAAGGGTTATCTTATCAGCACAAATTTCTTTAGTGATATTATGAAAAAAAAAGCGACACTTTTTGAAAACCAAAAAGCGACACTTTTGAAAACCAAAAATACACTCCACACTATTAAGATGCAACATGCATTTAGTTTTATCACAGAAATCAATATCAACACATAACAGTAAGGACTCGTTCATAACAATTG
This sequence comes from Metellina segmentata, assembly GCA_947359465.1. NCBI lineage: Eukaryota > Metazoa > Arthropoda > Arachnida > Araneae > Tetragnathidae > Metellina > Metellina segmentata. The sequence continues at coordinate 50,726,022 of OX375884.1, read as the reverse complement.
TGGAACGTTTATACATCAAAAAGTACAAAAAAAGTCACCAACTAAAATTACAATTACTGTAAATAGAACAAACCCAGTATTTTTTTAAAGAAACGTTTTAGAGGATATGACAATGTTAATACCAAGCCATTTAAACTTACAAAGTTAATATAAATGACAAAATAAGAAAGGATCATACAGTTTAAGTGATTATTGAAAGAATAAACTGATGTTAAGCAATTATCAAATTTTAAAAGGAATTTCAAAAGACATTACTTTTTATAAACAATACCTTCATCTCATATTTGGAAAAAATGCTTTTACATGGAAATTATTAATTTAATTTTCATCCCCATCGCTCTCATCCAAGCAAGAGATTTAACTACTCCTTAAACCACATAAAGTATTTAGCATTAAAAATAAATGTCTGAACAAGTTGTGAAACAATATAGAAAAACTTATCATTAAATTGATACTAAATATGGAGGTGCACTGATGTTTTTATGGTAGCACATACTTCATGCTTTATTTTGGAAGCGGTCTTTTGACAAATCTGAATGTGATTTCAGCACATAACTTTTTGAATTGCTCCTACACATTTAACATTAGTTTTTCTTTTAAACTGAAAACATGTCCAATGCATGTTACAAATGTGCTCCATGAAATCTGGTTCGAATGTTAGTCCACACAAATTATTAAGTGTCTGATGAAATTAATGCCAAAAATGAAAACAGAATAAATTGAAGTTCTTAGACGATAGTATTTTTATAGGGTGTTTCAGTTGAAAAATCAACTAATCAAGATCAAAGATTTACCTTTGTGATCCAATATTTATCGACTGATTTGTTTTGTTCTCTTTAAAACGTCAAATTTAGGTATTTTTTCTCTGATATCACTAAAAATAGGTATCACCAAAGCCAAACTGAAGCAGGTCACATTGACAAGCTCGAATTTACTCATTTAAAACTTGTTTTATTCACTATCTTTATTAAATAATTGCTTCAATGAGATCTTTGTATTTTCAATGCAATGGTTCTAGAATTTTTCTACTTTTATCACCATCTTTAATTCATTTGAAAATAAAGCTGTGATTCTTTTATATTTATTTCTCATCCCTTTATTTTTAATGTGGCTTTGTGATTTGGCATGCCACAAAAAATAACATGCCTGGCTGCAGGCAGCCTGTAGGCCTTGGGTTGGTCAGTCATGAATAAGATGTGAATATAAACAAGAATGAAAAATGTACAAAAGAGGGCCAATCTTGATATAAGAAAATTGGAGATGTCACAATTAGCCTAATTGTAACTATATTCTTAAAAACCAATGGATTTAAAAGCTTCTATAAGCATTTCAATAAAGTAAAATAAATATTATGGAAGAATTATTTATACAAGAATTAAAAAAAAAAAATTCTTAACTCTTTGAAGTCTCATCTATGAAAGGATCGTTACAAATACCCATAAGTGCAGGGCATGGGGAATTACATGCACCAAAGAGAAAGTTATTTTAAAATAGGCATTTACACAACAATCACATAAGGCTTTATATGCAGAAAAATTCAAAACATCCCTTTGTGTGGCATTATCTAACCTGTGGGGTAATTACATGCATAGCTTAAGGTAATGTTGCAAAAGAGAACTATAAATGCTCTTGATATTGCAGTTTTATTAAATTCAAGATTATATTGTATGCCATTATGCACACATGTAATAACAAAAAGTATGCACATTAATTATCACATACCATCATGCTGCATTTGACAAGAGAAGCTATGCCTATTCAATTGATATCACTTTTAAAGATTACTTCAATGCTGGTAATTGTCACATAATTGAAGGTAATCAAACTTGTTAATATACAGATTAAAATTTTAAATATTTATAAAATTGAAATTTTACCACAACAAGTTTTGTTGCATAAAAAAAAAATAGCAAGCTATTGTTTAATTCCCGTAAAAATTTAATCTAAAAACGTTTAGTAGAAATGGTTGTTTGATATTAATGTTAATTTCTCTAAAATCAGTAGCCCTGCAATACCAGCCATTTATAAACATTTCATTGGGGCAATGAGGTTTACTCCTACAACATGCAGGTTTTCAAAAGAAAAAAATAATTTATTTCAGTTACAGAAACTAGAATATAGTTCGAATGAATTAATCTCCTGTGAAATAGAAACAAGCAAGTAAATGTAATGTGCATTTTTATGAAAATAAAAAAAGAATATTTAGAAGGAAAAAAAAACAAGTATTTTTTCTTTTAATTTCCAGCTTGAAGGTATAGGAAAGAGATATAACCCAAAGCTCTATTTTGCTGATTTAAGAAAAAGTGCAAAAGCAATGGACCAAAGATAGTATTTGAAAAGCCAAGTATTTAAACGATTAATTAAAAAAAAACATTTGTCTTGCAATCCAAGCAAGCATATATTGAATTGAATATTATACTTCAAGAACTTGCAATTAGTGGTTTATTTTTCATTTTGTATTTGCATATGTAACCTTGCAAATTTTTGCTTTTGTAAATGTCATTGAAACTTTTAATACCGCTATCCGAAATACCTGGAGTTATACACAAAATCATAAAACAGCAAATACCAGAGCAAAATAGATTTTCATTTCTGCTTGATATAAAAAAAGTAGAGCATGTAGTACATTATCAAGAACACATGTCATGTTACATAGGATGGCATCTAGTCAACTCAAATGAATAAGCTATGACTTTGCTAAAACTAATGCCTAAGTATTTGTATTATTGATATTAAAAAAATTTTCAGCGCAGCAGTAAGGGTAAATACAGCAATTATCCGATACATATTCACTATTCCAAAATTTGCATATTCATTTTTAGACACATTTTGTACAGTTGATAACCTTTCTTTACAGGAATATAAAAAAAATGAGTTTCTTTCAAATAATTTCTTAATAAACATTTTCATATAAAAACAAAATTATACAATCTTCTGTTTATGCAGTTATATTTTAGAAATTTGCGATAGAAATAAAGCAACTTAACCTTGAAGTTGCAAAATTACCACCAAAACTTTCTGAAAACAAAAAAAAATAACCTTTAAGCACTTATAAACAAAATAAATATCTAGCTCCAATCTTGTCAACTTTGTATCTACCTTAAATGATGTATAATTATCAAATGACGAGTAATAGACAAAGGCAAACATATTAACATAGAAAAGTATGTTTACAAACAGAACAAAACAAATGAAAATTCAGAACTTTAATAGTGGAATCAGAATTATATTCAAAACCATAATATATTTACTTTGATACTGCCCTCAGAAGTTTGTGAGATGATTAATCTGCACAGTTTTCATTTTAAATAACGAATTCTGATGTTTAACTATGTTTTTACTGAGCAAATAAATAAAAAATACTAAAAATGCTTGAAAATCCCACAAGAAACATAACATTTTCCTGTGAATCCAGATGACAGACAATTAAGTTTATGTATGTTGGAAAGATTGGTGCTCACAAATGATTTCATCATAACATTTTTGGATGGACTAGAAAGCCTTCTTTACTCTCTGAGGCAAGATACTTTCCTTTGCATAATTGAAAAAGGACAAAAGTCCATATCGCTTGCTGCGTCGGGAAAAGTAATTTGTGACAACATCATTTTCATCTAAAACAAAGGTACTCATTATTAAAACAGATTACAGTATTTTTTTATTTAATACAGAAAACATTAATTAGAATCTAATGCTGCAGATAAGATTACATATAAAACTAATCATGAATGAAATAAGAAAATTAAATCAATATATTTAATTTTTAAATAGAAATCTTAGACAGATTAGTCTAAAAAATTCCTAGATATTCGAGAAACAGATTTAGTAAACGACTTTGCAAATAAAACAATGATATGCCTGAAAAGTAATGTCAAAAATTTGCTCAAGTGAAAGTCATAAAGCCTCTACAATTACAAAATTTTCTCAAGATTTAGTGTCAACCAGAGAAATACAAAAAATTCCCATTAACAAACAATTTGAAACACTGAGACAATATTTGACTTCAAACACAATTAATTTATTGATATTAAACTTTAATTTTTAAAAAATGATTTTGGTTGGTTGTTTTAGGATTTTATGACGCAAGGGCAATATTTGGCCCAGCTGCACCAATCAAAAGACAGACAACGCAAAAACGGAAGAAAAAGCAAAAAGCAGAAGGGTAGGCAAGGGCAAAAATGAAAGGGAGGAAAGATCACTTGTATCTCGGGGCTGTGATGCCCATACACACCTATACAATGGTTCTTTAGGGCAATTTAAATAAATTAAAAAAAAAAAGTATAGCGATTAAATTGAATTAGGTGGAAATTTTGCAGAATCCTGAATTGGTGAGGGTTGGTTTGTATTTTATGGCAAAAGGCCCATATTTGGCCCTGCTGCACGAGATCAAGACAGATGATACCAAATTACGGACATACAAACACAAGAAAACTATTGACAAAGAAGAGAAAAACACACCAAGGGAGGAATCGAACCTGCATCACCTACAACTTACAGGTTGCTAGTGCTGTACATACCCACTTAGCCATGATGGTTCCTTGACCTTCTTTGAAAGGGAGGTATTTTACATGAATAATGAATTCTGATGTTTAACTATGTTTTTACTGAGCAAATAAATAAAAAATACTAAAAATGCTTGAAAATCCCACAAGAATCATTCCATTTGCTTAATTTATTCCTTTTACTCTCAGATCATGATTTGATTTTTAACCAATACAGAGAAAAATCTTTTTTAAACCCATCTTTGCTGGTAAAAACTTAAGTGTCAGGTATAAAGATAAGAGTACACAAAAGTGTTTTACAGTAACAGATAAAATAAAGAATCGAAAGGGGTATAGGTGTTAACTACAACACTTACTCAATATTTTTTATTGCCATAGATATATCAATCTCTGAATATTTTAGTTAAAATGTCAGTGAAAGAATAAAGTGTGCGATAAACCTCCTGGTCTAGCCACATGCATTTGAAAGGATAAAAGAGAAAGAAACTCCAAAGTATGTGAGAAATTGATGTAATTTGAGGACAAAGACGTGTTCCTGTACACAGGAGAAAAAATTTAGTGCAAAATAATACAGCAAGGGTGAAATGTTTTATACTAGTTCATATCCAACAAAGGTGGTGTCTGTTATATGAATGTTTATTCATAAAATAGAAATTTGCTAGGGTTTCTACAGAAAGAAAAATAATATTTCAAGTTTGGTTAATTACATTATGTTACATACAAGCATGATAATATATGCTGTTTAAATATTAGGGTGTGTAATTGCCAAAAAATGTCAGTCCCAGTTTTACTATATACAATAGAAGAGGCATAGAATATTATTTTATATGGTTGAAATTGTTGAAAACAAGCAAATATGTTAAAATGCAAGAATTAAAAGTAAAATTTTTTATTTAGATTAAATAGATTAACTGCAAATTTATTTTAATTCCAGTAGTTTTCTGTGGATAAGAACACATAACAAATGAATTATAACTACAAAATATTGTATTTAATTCATTATTATACAAATTAACAAGGATATAATTAATAAAACAAACAAAAACCCATTTTCAAACCATCTACTCAATGAAATTAATTATAAAAAAAATTTATGAGAAAAAATAATAAAAAAACTAATTTTTTAAAACTTGTGTGCTTTGGGTCTTAACAATAGTTCAATGAGATTCTTAAAGGCCATGTTTACTATAAGTAATATTTAACATATTTTTTAGAAACAAAATAATTAGAAAACATGCACAAAGCTTATGATTCCATTTTTCTAACATCACGAATCCCATACTTAAAAAATAAATGCAGGATCAATTATCTTTCTCAGATAAGGTTTTTAAAATAGTGTTCAAAAACTCAAGAATCTTTACCTTAATCGAAAAGACAAAAATATTTTGTGTAATCAAAACGAATCTTTTGCAAATGTATATTGACCACACTTTCACTAATGCTTACAATTCATTAAAATGATGAATAAGTACTTTTATCTATAAAGTTATAGATCAGGGGTGGGCAAATGCAGCTCTTTGTTGAGTTAAGTGCGGCTCCCATTGAAAATTTAAAACTGTTATTTTAAAATAATTTCAGAACTTTTTTGCAAAATTTTGTTAAATAGACAAAGTGAAACGTTCAAGTCATAAGTAGTCACTTCGACAGTAGGTCTTCGGTTGAATCGGTTTATCAGGGTTCACACTCTTTCTTTCTAACTAAAAATAAATACTTTCTAAGGACAAAATAAAGACTTTATAAGGGCTTAAATTAAACATTGAAGAAACCGCATCATACAATTTAATACCTGACTTTCGACCAAGTGGAGATGCTTTTACAGATTAGTTATACTCTTATAAGAATAGTAGTATGTAAAAAATTATATAATCAAGTCTATTTTCTAAAAATTATATACAAATAATGCCATACAAAAGTGAGATTTTTCAAAACAAGCTTAGTCTGATTTTTACAAAATTCACAAGTTAATATATGGGCACATATTAACATATTAGTAATATGCAAGTACATAAACAAATTATAGAATGGAGACCGCAAGAAAAAACGTTGGACATTTTTCTTTTATATCTCTTTGCAGTGCATTTATTTTTATAAATGGGAAAGAAAAAGTTGAGTTTGATGAGGAACAGCGACACCAAATGGGCTTGAGAGTCGCCGGTCGCCCAGCTGCTGTGAGTTTGATTTCGTTTTCTTATTGTTTTGTGTTTGCTTTTTAATGGTCTTTGGGGATGGTGTGAGCAATTTTTTTAGCATATTTCTGCTCATACGTAGGAAATACTATTTTGTGTTGTCTAGGTCAGTCTTCTCCCTAATCCACCAACACACTTTCATTTTCAAAAATTTCCTAAGCTTTTTTTAATTTAAATTTCTTTTTGTTTTTGAAATTATATTGCTTACCTTGTTATGTCTGCGGCTTCAGTGTACTTATGAAATGGAAATTACTCACCCCAGTAATAATTTTATGATACTCATAAATTCATAAAAAAAAAAAAAGTAAATTCAGTTATTGGCACATTGAAGGTTTCAGTAACATAAAATTAGTGGCAAACTATTCTGTTACAAAAAGCATGGAAAAGAATTGCAAGTTGCATACGTCAGAGTAAAAATTTGACTGGATGGGAGACTGAACGAGTTTCAAAGAAAATATTTCCCTGTGAACCGAAAAGGATTATAAAAGCTATGCAAAAACTGATAAATTTTTAAGGTTAAAAAAATAAAATACAATTTTATTGATTAGATATGTAGAGCATTTTAATAAAACAAAATTAATTTGAAAATAATCATCTAAGCTGACAACGGAAACAGATTGCGCCAGTTTCCGAATCATTGCCAATGCCATACTCGTAAAGCAGTTTTATTGTGGATCGGGCGCTAGAGGGGTCAGAAATATTGTGAAAAAATGTCATCATTTGAAAAATGAATTTTTGTTTTCAAAGGAAAATAAGCACTTTCTTAGGACAATTGACGAAAACTAAGTACTTCTATGGGCATTTAGAAATGAAAGGTTAAAATAAGTGCTTATAAGCACTTTCTAAGACCTGTGGGAACCCTGCTTATGAAGTGTACAAGGTGTACATAATCACTTTGAAATTAGATCTTCGAGTGCTTTGATTGCCAAGTGTTGAGTCTTGTTTTGTATAGCATAATATACACCATGTGCCCAAACCATTTTCCCACTCTGCACGTTGGAGGGGGTAGTAGGAATGCGGCACTTTTGCAGACAGCTGCTAGATTATAATAAATTTGCAGCGCCAGCAGTGTAAATGTGCACATCAGCAGACTTGTGCAACAATACACTGGCCTGGACAAAATTTGTGACCAACTTTTTCGGTGGTTGTGTATTTTAGTGAGTTTTTCTATCATCTTAGTGTCCTATTTCATGCTTTTTCAAAAATCTGGTAAGTAGACTTTTTTATTAAGCTATTTAAACTTGTTTACAGAGAGTAATTTTTCTGCATTGTAAATTAATTAAATTATTTTGTTTCAATTTCAGACTTTCGAATTAAATTTTTTGATAACATGACCATGGAAAATATAAAAAAATTAAAATACAAAAAGAGTAGAATCTTTCAAGAATGAGTAGAAAATATTTGCTTTTATTGACAATAATGGAGAGTTGTTTTTGTGCCTGTAAACTACAAAGGAAGCAATTTACGTTGACATTACAAAATCATTCCAACTTTTAAACTCAATATCCACTCAATTCAAAATTGCAAACAGAGAAACTGAAGTCCTTACAATCTGGTCTTCTTAAACAAGAACTTTTGCGTCTCATAGCGAAATACTTCAAATACGAAAATCCGTGGAAGATTGTTTTGTAGATTGTGAATTTAAATAGAACACAAATGCCAAAAATAGTCAATTTAAGAACTTTTTAGAAGAGTTGCGAGTAAATGACGAAGCAGATGAATCGCCCAGTCATTTATCCCTATAGAGTATTGTAAGATGGCTGGCAACTTACAATGTTTTGAGCTGTTTTGTGGAACTAATAAATCCTACCATAACATTTATAAAAGAAAAAGGGGGAAAAAAAAATCCAGAATTAGAAAATGTAACTTAGCTTTCTGACTTAATGTTTCTTACAGACATGCTATAACATTTGTAAACACTTAATTTGAGTTCACCAATCATCATCTCACAGAATTGCTATGGATGGCTTTAACAGATGTTACGCCAAATTTCAAAGATTTAATGTTCGTTAAATGTTATACTTTTTATTAATACATTTTATTTTTATTATTACAATTTCAAAATAATTATTTTGCATTTTCTTTCTCACAATTATATTTTCTTATATGTGTACTTCACATAGAACTTCAGACTTGTGTAGAAAATGTAACCATATTAATTAAATTAGAGTATTTAATACTATGTAACTATGGTATGGCTCTTTATAATATTTCAAAAACTGGTATGTGGCTCTCATTGACCTCATGTGTGCCCATCCATGTTATAGATTAACCTTTTAAATAAAAAAAGGCTCTGAAAATAGACATAAAATACCTTCAGTCATTTGTAAATTTTTGAAAATAATCTAATTTTTAAAGTTGCAAAATAAGAAGCTATATTTAAAATTGTTTTTAAAAACTGCATTTATGTATACTTTTCTCAATAAACTTGACTCCAGGATTTCAAAAATTATTATTTATAAATATGCTAATATTCACAATTTGATATAATTTTTATGTAATTATTCTTCTTTCATCTGAACAAAACAATTTGTTAAGCCATTCCAATTAAGAAAACTTTGCTGAATAAGGTTTAACCTAATTTATTAACAAATTAAGATAAATTAATTTAAAACACTGGAATTGGAAAAACTAGGTAATTTTTCATTGAAAAACATGCACACTTTCAGAATACATGGCTTAGCAAATCTAATTCTGAATTAAAGTAGCAGAATTCAAAGATGGAAAAACGTAATTTCCTTAAAATAATTGTTCTTAATACAATTATGACAAATGTTGTTAGTATTTAAATGATAAGTTATGTTTAAAACTTGTCATTTCAGAACCAAACAAATAATAATATACATTTTATGATCATAAAGAAACATATGACTGAAAAAATACCTGTTGTCAAAGGTCTAGTTTCTGCTAATGTTGGTAGAATATTTTCATTTGCAGATAAAGATACGAAAAACGAGAATGGCACAAGCCATAAGCACAGAGTAAAGTATGCCAAAACCTATAAATAGTCAAAATTCATCAAATTTTGAAATATATACAAAACTTTATAACCTAGAATGTACCAGGCTTTAAAATCTAGGGCATAACTTTTGCAATTCATTGCATTAATGAACATAATTTCACATACTGTATTAATAAAAAGCCCCACATTGAGTGTTTTTCTTATAAAAGAAATAATTTCTGTGCATAAAAAAAAACTTACCATTTCTGCATCTAGCATTATACATTCATACAGCCTTTAACTATGCCTAATAAAGCCAATTTACTATATTTTTCCAAGCAAAAAGGTAAACCAATTGTGCAATGTTTACTTTTCTAATTACAGATATATTACATAGTAAACTTCATGATAGGAATTCGAAAACGTATTGCATGCATTTTATCAGTTATTGCGAAATTATACTAAACTATATATTTAAAATAATGCGTTATACAAAATAATTTTATAACAATTAATTGAGCCAAAAGATTAAAACTATATTTTCTGTATGAATATACAAGTTAAAGCACACAATTCAAAATTTTGTTTCAGGAATTGTAGACTTGTGTGCAGACAGTAATGCTTTATTGAAGAATGAAAATTCATCCCATACCAGTTAAAGCTAATGTAATTAAAGGAGATTTCATGAATTAGGTTTCAGCTATCATAAAATACAAATACATGTAAATAGATCCCATTTAGAAAACCACTGCTTTTTTCTACTTTTATTACGTACAATAATAGAAACTAACGTCCGACCAACTAAGAAAAAACTGTCCCATCTATTTTCTCACCTGAAAATAAACAGCAATGACATTAAATGCAATCAAAATGTTTATTCTTCATATGTACTTGTTGCAGTGTGGTAATAACCTCCCTTAAAACACTCCAATTTGTATTGTTAGAAGAAAATTCAAAAGTTAAAATTCTTTCTAAATTTTGAAACTATGAAAGCTCTTAATTTTATATAGGTGAATTATATATTTCTATACATGTTAGTTCAAGGAAATTTTGATCATAAATATTTTATTGATGACTAATTTATACTTACTTGAGAAAATGGATAGTATACAGAAGAAAAGTATTGAAAAGCTAAATAATGATTGATGACAACAAAAGCTAGAAGAAAAAAAAATATTATATACATAAACCAAACTGAAAATAGTTTAATGAACAAATAAATATATTCATTATTTTTTTTATTTTCATGATTTGATTGGCTAGGTAGTGAAATGGTCCGAAAAGTTTTCTTTAAAATTTTTTAAAGAATTAAAGTGACAAATGGTGTACATTTTTTATATTTTAACTTCAATAAATTTCCTGAAAATGAAATCTTAATATTAAATATATATATAATTCAAAACATCATAAAAAATCCTTCTCTTAGAACTATGACTGCATGCTAATATATGCCAGTTTTTAATATTTCACATACTGACAAACATAATAGATTTCTTTGTCAGTGTCCAACATTATTTGATAGCTGCAATTTATTTAAGATTAAGAATGATTTATATAATGTTTTTAGATAAATTACGTAGTTTTATTCTCCTTTTAAATTTTACAGCACCACTGATCAGGGTATGAAAGAAATCCTGATTAAATAAAATCATAACTTGATTATTTTTTATTTAAAACAGATTTAAAAAAAAAACACTTTAAAACAGATTTTAATGATTTTTATTAATTTGATGCTTCTAATTTAAACTTGTTAGACATGAGACACACAAATCATAGTATAGTTTCTAGATAGTAATTACTTATGTTAAATATTAATATAAATAAGAATTTAGAAAATATAAGGTCAAATGTTTGAAAGTTGAAACAATAAAAGTTATCAGTGGGTCTGGTTACTTCTATTTGAATTGGATTTAATGATACAAATCCACAATTCTTAAATTCTAAATTTAAAAATAATTTTTATAAGGGGAAGAAATTTAAATCTTCTATATTTGTATAAATCATAATTTATTTTTTTAATTTCCTGGTCTTATTGTTACCCACCTTGTTCCTTATGAAAACTTATCTTGTCAGCAAGACAAAAAAAATCTAATTTTAAACACACACACATTTAGATTTGCAAAACCTAAATAATTCCATGTTGAAAAGCAGCATCTGGAATATTGTTTTCACAATTAACCCGGGAACGGGCGCACAGGGTGTGACATGCCCGCGCCCGTCTTTTGTTCTGTCTATTTCCCGACCCCTCATTTAAAAGTGGTGAAGTCTCAGTTTTGCTGAATGTAGGGTCATGACCTTTGGACGGGCCATGTCAGCAGGCAAATTCTAAAATAAAAAAATTCCTGTATTTTGTGTTTCAGGTATAGTATACTGAGCGCGCCCATACGTGCCATTCAGATTTTTTTCATCATGGCAGTCAGATGCCTTGCAAATATGGCACATCATCTGATGTACCACAAAGAAATGAAGCAAAATATGAATATATATACAGTTTTGACGGATGAAGAAAGTTTATTTGATGACAAAGAAGAATTTAATATAAATAAGACCTAATATAATTTAATACCAACAGACGGTAACATAGATATTGAAGTAGATATAGATTTGTCAAATGAAAATGATTTTTATATTGGGCGCGATAAAATAACATAGAAAAAAGAGAAATTTCGAACTAATGTACGAGTTTCCGAAATAAATATAATAATGAAACTTCCTGGAAACACAGCTATTTCAAGAGATGTTAGTACACTACTAGAATATTGGAAACTTCTGATGCCCGATAAAATGGTGAAAGATTTAGTGAACTGCACTAACATTTACATTGCATCGATTTCAGATCGTTTTTCATGAGACCGAGATGCGAAATCTACAACTGAAGCTGAAATAAAAGCGTTTATAGGACTTTTATACATTTGTGTTGTTCACAAATCGTCTCATGTGAACATTACTGATTTTTGGGCAACAAACGGAATTAAAAATGTTATTAGAAGTATTTTCTCCTTTAATTTAGTTATAAAAATTATTTTGCACACCATTTCTGAGTGTAAGGAGCAATGGAAAAGTTTGGGTATGAAATACACTGCGTGCCTACTCCCATAGGTTTTTTTCGCGTGTTTGCTCCAAGGTTAAGAAACTTCTCTGCCTTATTTTGAATTTTCCTAATTACAGGCATGATACTAGATGAATATTTTGCTTTTGCAAATGAGGAGGAGGTTCTTAAGTCAAATTTTTTCGAAGAGTTTCCTAAATAAGCTAGGAAACAAAGGACACCTATGCTCATTCTTAATGTACTGAAACTCAATGTGAAACATGCTGATTCCTTTATCAAAAATAGCAAATTCTCTCTTGAAAGGGCATCAGTTCAAGCCTGTGCGATCTTTTCACTGGGAAAGACTATATCAAAATTTAACCAAAAATACTTTGTTCAATGCATGAACATAACACAAACTCAGCCTTTGCCGTTTTTAGTGAGTAAAAAGAAGAGGGACTTATTTGTTTGTCAGTTGTCGTTTCAATACAGGTGCCATTTCCTAGGGGCTTCAACTCATTGCATTCCCACAAATGGGAAGGGAAATATTTTCAATGAGAAACCTAATATGTTGTAAACACATCTAAACAAAACATACCATAGGAGCCCAACCACTTTGAACATTTTTTTATGTTAGACCCAGAACCCCCAAATATAAGGGGTAAATATTACAAATATGAGAAACCCTGCAACTATGCAGTGTCTCACTCTCTCTTAATAGATCACTTTACTAAAAGAGGCAGAAAGTTCTAGACTAGAACTCCTCGGGTTCTAAAATTCGTTTGGTTAAAATGGCCCCTCTTTAACACAAGTCTAAAATGATGCTGACATGCCAATTTCTAATATTAACAATTATTAATATTAAAAAAAAGTTCTGAAACACCCTTATATATGTAGTAAGTGCCATTCTACTTCACCAAAGTAGGCGCCATTACATTCTAATTATTGCTACTATCACAATTAGGGAATCCAGTTATTTTAAGTTAAAATCAGCCATTCTTCAGGTGTTATGAGTAGGAGCCAATTTGTAAACTTATATGAAAATAATAACATACATTTTGTCCCACATTATATTTACCTTTCAATATTATTATTAAATTTAAATTAAGAAAAAAAGGCAATTTTAAGTTTGATATGAATCATATGATATAAATCGGCATACCATACAGCTCACTATTTAAAATACATCTATCCTGATAATTGCCTATGCAAGTTCAGGAAAAGGCTGCTAAATCAAGCCAGGATATACTGTAAACAAAATGTCCATTCTATTTTTTCATTCCAATCTCCAACCTTGTGATTCATTTGAGTCAAATGAGAAATGAGATACCACAGCAATTGCTCTAGCCCAAACTTGATTACATAAAAAATGTACCACTTATTCTCAATATCCAAATAGATATGAAAAAAGTTCTCATGTTATTTTAAGATTTTCTGCCAACTTGAAAGTATGATTATCAAAAAGTTTTGAACAAAACATTTCGTAAAAATGAAACAAATAACAAAAAAAAAAAAAAAAATAATTAATATTTTTGAAAAGCCAGCAGAACTTAATTTGTGTATCAATGATCTAAAACAATCTCATCCAGTTTCCCATTTTTTCATACAGGGATCATGAGAGATTAATTTTGCAACTGCCTAAAGTGGATTAATTTTATTTAGCTTCCAAGAAAACTAACTATTTACTTTACAACAGATTAATTGATTAAATTTCATTAAATCACTAAGTACAGTGCCAGAAAAGAAATGTAATTAACTCCCTGAACATTTGACACATAGACTACTTTATCCTATTGCCACAAAAAACAAGTTTCTAGAACCATACTTATTTTTATCAGTCTTTTAATTAAAACTAGATATTTTGAAGCATTTATTAGGCATGTAAGTAACTCTAGGAAGCTTTTTTTATAATCTTTCTAAGATGGCAGTCAACCAACAAAGTTCAGGGAACAAAAATACACAAAATGAGTTTTATAAATTTTAATTCATACATATAAATACTCATTCAATACAAATAGATACCCATGCTTCATCAGAATGATTATAACAGAAATAAAATATTTTTATGCACTACTTCAGTCACTATTTAACATCCAAATAGGAAAATAAAAGCCAAAGTGCTTTCTTCCATTTAAAATATATAGGTACCCCAATTAAAAATCATCTCACAAGACTATCACACACACACACACACACACACACACACACACACACACACACACACACACACACACACACACACACACACACACACACACAACAAAGATTAATAATCTTAAAAACTTACCAACAGCACCTATGAATGGGAATGAAGTTAAATTGAAGAAAGGAAATGTCCTAAGTACTAAGAAATGTGTTACTTGACTAAGTATGCCACAAATTATCATGGATGCAGGAAAATCCTCAAATAAGAACATCCCACCATAAATCGCCATTGTAATCTGAAAAAAGAAAAAATGAAAATGACAACAAAACAAAAAATAACTCATGCAAATATGAGAAAAATAAACATGTATTCAAATTTTGCATGTAATTAATGTTTGAATTGTAAAATAATATTCAGCAGGAAATGTGAAACATAAAAATGGACTAGCCTGCAAACAGAACACACTGATCCCTACATTTACGGCTGTATTCACAAGTCCGAGTTAACTCGAGGATCAACAATAATCCCGGAGTTATAGAAAAAACCATATTCACAATGCTTGATCCGTGGTTTAAACTGCCGTTTGGGTGTTACATTTTGATCCTCCAAAATCGGCGAGTTAACTCCTGAGTTACATTTTACGCATGCGCAATACTATCTTTTTGCGAAGGCAATGAGAAAACAAAATGGATGACACATTTCATTCTATGCTCAATTATGGTATTCTTGCGATGACTGAACTGGACCTATCATTACGGAGCACCTGATGCATAGCAGCTCATCTCCTCATCATAATATTGCCTAAATGGAAAAAATTTTAAACATAATTTTATTGAAATTCAAAAGAAAAATGAAAATTAAGGAAGTTGTGAAAACGTTTGGCAAAAAGATAGATGGTGGCACTTCTGTCTGCTAAGAGCAAAAGGTAGAATATGTCCATGGCAGATGCAAATTCCTCGTAGAATAAAATATATTCTGTTGATTTATTAAGAATGAAAGAAAATTGACAATGCAAGTTACTTTTCACACCAACAACACACCCATGCTGACAAGTACATAGATAATCGGATTACATTCATTTGTCAAGACATTGTGTACAATTCTTTCTTGCAAAATCTAGGTTTCCATAAAAATCTAATTTGAAATTAAAAACCTTTGCATTTCTTTTCCCAAACCCAAATTAAAATGTCGCATGCGTTCTATTTAATCACAATTTGGAATCAATTTTTTGGCGAAGTGCTTGCTTGATCAGTATGAATGCAGATTCTTGCAACGTAACAAATATGAAAAATATAAAGTGATTGTGAGGAGATGGTAATAGCCAATCACAGCAAGTGTCTCATTTTAATCCCCAGATCACTTAACACGCCGTTTGAGAATACTGTTCATGATAACATGATAATCCTTGAGTTAACTCTTACCGCGAATCAACTGATCCTCGTGTTAACTCGAGACTTGTGAATATGGCCATTAGAGTCATTGAGTAACTTCACAATATGTAGTTTAAATATTCAACAGACGACAAAAGATGTAGATGCTCCAATATTAAACTAGACCGATTTTCAGAATTGCTGAAAGACTTACAAATTAGCAAAGTGCTTGTTATAAGCCATGTTATAAGATAAATCTATATAATTGGCAAAGTTGTTCATTTTTATTCACAAGTCTTTAAAATTTAAGAAGAAAAGGCAAATTAGATCAAGAAAAACACAAAGCTGTTTGACATTTGGAGCAACTTTCAATTCGTGATAATTTATGTTGCCAATTTCTACATGGCCTTCTTTTTTTTATAATTTCTCCTTTTGGCAAATAGACAGAATATAGTAGAGTTCAGAAATTTATTTAATAAGATGTAGTGAATATGCAGTGTGTTAACTATATGTGAATTTCTAAGCTTTATTTTGCCTTCATATAAAAAATTTTTTGCTAGCACCATTTGTTTGTCACTTACAAAATTTATTAATGTGTTGTTAGCATCTATGGTTCCATCAGTCCATATTTTCTATTTCTAAAATTTTTAAAGTCAAGTGAAGGGTTAAGTAAAATATACATGCAAGAAACCTGACAACTCATATTGCATTACACCTCAGTAAACTAAGAAGCATACAAGTGCAAAGAATTTAGAATATTTTCAATTACATAATTGAGTATATATTCTACCTTGAAACATTCACACACAAATATGCCAAGTAAAATTGTTATTCCATGCTATCTTATTTCTAATTTTTTAAGCTCTAGGTGTCTGATTTCAATTCTTTATGTTTAAGATCTTAAATTTGTAAAACATTTTTTGCTCATTTCTATTTCTTACGCCATGGTTCAAGGTGGCCACACTATATATTATGGATAAGATTCGAAACATAGAATAAATTACCAAACAGGGCAACACAGAATTCCAAACTTTAATGAGCAAGCTAGATATAATTATCCTACTTCATTTAATACTACTGTATGATGAAAGTTAAGTATTTATCACAATTAACATTAGAAACTTTAGTTTTCTCCGCTTCACTTTATAAAGGGATGCAAAAAATGAATTAAAATCTTTCTTACATAAGTAATCTTTTTAAATGAGTAATTCTTAACAATATTTTTTTTGCATGTAGATTATGCAGCTGCAAGGCAAAAGTAAATTTTACACCTTTTAGACCTTTAAAAGTTTGCAAATATATTCAAAGATAAAAATATTTTTAGCCATTAAATGTTAAGTACTAATTCAAAATTAAGAATTTTACCAAAATGAGTATCCTTATAACTCGACATGTAAACACAGTATATTCTTCAATTAATTCAGCAATATAGTACAGGCCAGCCGCTGAAAAACAAAAATCAACTTAATCTGAGGAATAGCAAATTAACACAGAAAAATAAATTTATTAACACCCAAAAGCAAAAATTTAAATGAAAAAAAAAAAGTTTTAGTAATAAATGTAAATATAAACTGTGCTAAAAAACTGGAAAACACCCAGGACACCAGGGTTTGATCAAAATAAAGTTCAGTATGCATGATGTAAATGAAGATAAAGGAATTATTATAATATTAAATCTAGGACTCTCCCCTCTCCATTAGTATAGAATTATACCAGAAAGATCATAACTAAGAAAGTTGTAAGGCCTCTCTGGTTGTGATGGATGCCTATATAGGCATCCATCCATCATACACAGATTCCTAATGCTATCCAATGGCAAATTATGCAGCTGCTACTCCAGATTCCTTATATTTCAGGAGGGATGCAATTGATAGACCAGCATATACCAGATAGGCTCAACCAGAGACAGATAAATAGGATCTACTTTGGCCGAGGATGTTGCAAACCACACTCCAGCGAGATGAGCCATGTGTGGTTGAGTGTTAATGTGCTGGTAATTAGCCCCTTGGACACATGACATGAATGGCTAAAAAGGTTGTATGAACTGCTAAATGTTATCACTGAGTTGTCAAACTAAATCATACCACAAAGAACAATTGTTACAAGCAGAATATGAAAAATCATGCTTAAAAAGTATGATTCATTTGATTTAAATCACATATTTTTTTATTTGAATCAAATTTCATTAATAAGTTGTTACCCCTAGGAGTTTTAACTTGCTGCACAAGAGAATGCAATTCACAATGTAGTGTTTTTGGATTGTATTTATTATGTTAAATATTAATATATATGACGGCACTGGAAAATTAGGAAGGCAAATTTATGAAGGATTGAAACAATTAAAATAATTCTTGGGCCTTATTGCTTTTATTCTTTCATTTGAATTCTATTTTGATACGAATCCAGTTACTTAATATTTTAAAAAGCAGAGATGGGTCATTCCATGCAAAATGAGCAAATCGGTTGTAGCTGACACATCACTGATTTTAATGAAAATTAATTTTTAAATAGATCACTAAGGAACTATCAAATATTAGATGTCCAAATATATTTTAATTTAGGACAGGGCTCGAAATACCCGGGTGCACGTGAAAATAAAATTGTGCACCTAATTTTTTCCCGCTAGGCGCACCTAATTTAAAAACTTAGGTGTACCTTGTGCACCTGTATTAAAAAATATATTTCGAGGCCTGCTTTAGGAAATGTCAGAATATAGTTTTATATCCTTCACAGCTCATTCTCAGAGATCAGCGAAAATGAAGATTTTGCCTATTTGATACAAATTTTAAATTGCTCTAGTACTTCTAAAAATCGGGAAAGTCAGCATAAAAAATTATTCTTAACAAAGCACTTCTTCTATCAAAAAGTTTGGTATAATTTAGTGATTGTGTTTCTATTCCTTAGTTAAGAAAATAAATAATAAAAAAGCAAAATAATTGAAAACAGCTACTTTTCTATATATACAAATTTTATTGTGAAGAACAACTCCTAAAGCCTCACAAATTGTCAGTATTATGTGTTAAGATGTATATTATTGGTCGTGAAATTTCCATCATTATAATTTGTTTATTTTCGTCCCTGGAGCATTTTTAACTACACTGCTGGCCACCGTAAATACAACACCCTGAAGGAAGCATGCAAAATTTACAACATGCATTAGCGGAGGTGAGATATGCAAATGATTAGAATTTCAGCGCAGATGCACATAACGCGCGCCTGTGGCGGCACTTCAAAGCGCTATTTAAGGCTTGGAGATTTCGACGATTTCAAGTACGGCAATTGTGTTTTTCTTGAGGTTTTTACAAAGAAACGATCAACTATGCCTCGTAGAAAACAGCGATCATCTTTTGATCAAGTATCCGAGTTCGACAGGGGAAGGATAGTGGCCTACCGAGATTGTGGATTATCTTTCAGGGAAATCGGTAGATGTGTTGGACGAAACCAAACAACTGTAATGCGGATATGTGATCGTTGGATGCAGGAGGGTACGACAAACCGACGTGTTCGATTGCATCCACCTCAGTGCACCACTTCACGTGATGACAGGCATATTGTGCGTATGGCAGTGACGGATCGCTCAGCCACATCACGAACCATAGCACAGCACATTCAGTCTGTAACGCATCATCCAGTGTCTGCGCGTACCATTCGACGCCGTTTACAGCAGAGTGGTCTGTCCGCAAGATGTCCATTGCTTCGTCTACCCTTGACGCAGAACTACAGACGTCTCCGCCGCCAATGGTTCGATGAAAGAAGGACGTGGAAGGCAGAATGGAATGAAATTGTCTTTACTAACGGTCACGTTTCTGTCTGCAACACCACGATGGTAGGATTCGAGTCTGGAGACACCGTAGAGAAAGGATGCTGCGTTATGCACCGCCACACTGGTCTTGCACCGGGTATTATGGTATGGGGCGGTATTGGATATCACTCTTGCACTCCTCTAGTACGCATTGCCGGTACTTTAAACAGCCAGCGCTACATCTCCGAGGTGTTGGAGCCAGTTGTCCTTCCTTACCTTCAGGGCTTGCCTACAGCCATATTTCAACAGGATAATGCGCGACCACACGTAGCACGCATTGTCCAAGGGTTTCTCGTCAATTGCCAGATTGAATTGCTTCCCTGGTCAGCTCGCTCTCCGGATCTTTCGCAGATAGAAAACATGTGGTCTATGGTTGCTCAACAATTGACCCAAATTACATCCCCAGCTGCCACACCAGATCATCTTTGTCAACGTGTGGAAGCTGCTTGGTTTGCTGTACCCCAAGAACACATCCAAGATCTCTTTGAATCAATGCCGAGGCGTGTGGCAGTGGTGATCTCCAACAATGGCAGCTACTCTGGCTACTGATTTTGGCAGGAACCACACTTCACAGAAGTCTATAAATTTAATCATTTGATACTTGGTCAACATGTTATCTACAAAATAAATTTTGTTGCGATATCTCTCGTCTTTCTTGGTGTTGCAATTTGGGTTTCCAGCAGTGTAGTTGGAAATTATCGATTTATTTTATCGCATGATGGAATAAAAAAAAGCAGGAACACGACAGTAAGACCTCTATTTCCGCCTTTAAAAGTGGTGTTATTACATTCAAGGGCAGATAACCGGTTAAATAAACACTATTAAATGAATTATGGTTATAAATGTGCTCGGCTTGCTAAACCAAAAGCTTTTGAACACCAGCGAATGTTCTATGGCAATCTAGAAGTGTGTTCCATCAGTGACCGCAGCCATTATGGGAACACGTAACTATCATAGCTACATTTCTATTCCCACTTGTACGTCACAAATTTGTGTTTAATATTTATCACAATCACCAGCAAAAGAAGTAAAGAATTAAAAAAGAATTTGGCAGTACAAAAACCACGCTTTAATTATACAAGACTAGGAGGACCGCCCCCTGCTCGTCGAAGGTCTCATAATATACATAAACTGGGAAGCAAATGTTGTGATTTTGATTTTATTATTGTTGCTTTAGTTGCAATCCTAAATTTTTTTACAAGTAATAAACATTAAACTGTATTCCTGTGAAATGTCGGTTTTATTAGAGCTGTCCTTCATTTGATTTCTTATGCCTATTTAGAGTAGAAAATTGTCATTGTTATTGTTATTTTCGTTAGCTATTTTTCAAGATGAAAGAATTAAAATGTGACTTCCAAACTCTATCTATAATATTATCATACCTAGCACTGTAACTGGCATGAATCGCAATAATTTCTTAAAATTTCTTTAGTCAGTAGAAATGTTTTTAATTCTGTCAAAAATGACAATTTTCCATTTTTTGCAACTAAATTTTAGACAAAATATGTTTAAAATTGTTGTTGCAAAAGTGAAAAAAAGAGAAACTTTTATACAGATTATAAAGATGAAAAACTTGTTTGTTTACGTTTAGTTATTGAGAAACAGAAATTCAAACATGCAACATTAAGCGATCTCACAACTGCTCTTCGAAGTTATAAGTCTTAAAATGACTCAAACTTCGAAAATATTTAATTTTGAACCTAAATTTTTTGGATAACGTTATTTATGCATAAACTAAACCCCTGTACCAAATTTCATGAAAATCCATTACCATACAGCCACAGGTTTTCCTGATTTTTGCTCATTTCACGTGGAATGACCCAGATGTGATTTAAATTTGAATTTTACAAATCTATAGTTAAATTTTAATTTTCCTGTCTTTTCATTACCCAACTTTTTTTACAAAGCAATATCTATGAGGGAATGGACTTGGCAGGAATTATATTAGTCCATCAAGTACTTCAATCATTTGAGGGGTTCCCACACATTTCTTTTTGTTCAGTAACCAGCAATCTTTACTGCATGGTTTCTAATTAGTTTTAACCTTTTTAATAGAATCTTTCTTAGGATTTTTTAATTAATAGATGAGCTTAGTATACATGTAGCTCAAAACAATTCTACACTAATAGGAATTTTTGCGACACTCGGAAGGTAAAAATATATCCAATTAATAGTCAACAAAACCAGATTAACTGTTGCTGGCTGTACTACGAGCACAAGTATAGTGGAAAATTAATATGTAACTCGGCTAATTAGACACGAGCTAAGTGGCGGTGCTTTTATACGACGCCTCCTGGACTGGCAGGAATGTCACTTAGTTGCAGATGTTTGAATAAGATCTTTGTGTCGTTGTAAAAACCTCACATCTCTGTACATATGTAAATCTGCTTGATCTCTAATATTATAAAAGGAAGCGTTTAGTTTGTTGTTCGCAAAGTCCCGACAAATCTATGGCGCTTACAGTAATGGGATTTGGCACACAAGCAATCAAATTTTTTTGCAATTTTAGGGTTGCAGCGAATTTTAAAATTCAATCTAGAACATTTTAAAATGAATTTAACAGTTTTTCACCTTCTTTCTGCTTTCGGGATGAAGAAGCATCAAAATTTAGACTTTTCACCCTTTAGTCACTATTGATGTCAGCCTTTAGAACCATAGCAAGTTTTTTTCACCTAACGTCTCGAATGGGAGCTAACAGATTTGAATGATCTTTGTTTGATTTGAGATTAATTCATTTTGATATCCTGAGAAATGGATTTGAGTTTGAAACAAAAGAAATTATTAAAGTTATCACTGGTGTTTTTCAGTGCTTATTCTATATCAGCAATCATTAAGGATAGAATAAAAATTTTAATGGATTTGAAATCTGTGAAAAATTTAAACCAGATAAGATACTTTATATGTTTGATTTTTGTTTTGTACTAAATAATCTATCAATTAAATATTCATATTTTTTTGTTTTGCGAAGCAAACCAATGCCACGGACAATGTGACCCACACAAAAAGAAATGCCCATTTGGTTTGTGAAGCAAACCAACACCACAGGCAACTCTGTTATGACTGTTAACCAATAGGTTACAAATTCGCAAACCAAATAGGAATCTGTGATGGCTATTATCCAATAGGCTATGAATTCCTATTTGTATTTGCAAAGCAAACCAATAACCCCACAAAAGCAACTGGCATGGGCAACAGTGGCTAGGCTAGTCTTCAATAAATAGTGAGTAGAATAATTATTATTTGATGTGTAAATTAATTCAAAGAAAGTGAATGGAAATAGGTAATCAAAGGGGACGACATAGTAAGAACCACCGAAGACAAAACTAAATGGTATCGTCATAAGCATTAGCACATTTTCTAATTAATATGATTTAAAATATTTTGTTTGCAGTACATTTTAAACAGCAATAGATTTGTTCAGTTTTGTTAAATAATATATAAAGGACATTTGCAGTTTTTCTTCTGTCATAGTACCAGTCACACTATCTGTTATGTGTATCTGTTTTTTTAAGTAAAATTAGCAAAGCACAATACATTTCCTACAAGATCAGTCTGAATTATTTTTGAATAATGTAAAGATAAATTATGCAAATGTTAGGGGTTACAACACAATTTAATTATTCACTAACAGATGTCAATTATTGCAGAAATTTACAAATTTTAATATTGGATAAAAATTTGTCTGAAATCTAGTAATCAGTTTGTGCATTCCTCATTATATATGAAATAAAAGTTTATTAAAAAAAATGAATTATTTTCTCAAAACAACAAAATCCATACTTCTTACAAATAGAATACAGAACAAATAAGTGAATAACTTGCAGAGTTCTCAAATTTAATACATTTATTTCCATTAACAAGCTAATTCATAGTTGGTTGTGTTTCAAGGATACCCACTATGAGTAATTTTGTAAGCTGAAAAATCTTTCCAACAGTGCTTGGCGAGCACAAGTAATACATTCATAGATTTTACTTGCATAGATTATGGATATCAGAAATAAGCATTAAAAATAGTCATGGCTTCACAGAATACAGCATTTATTTGCAAAAAAAGTAACACAAAGCTGGAATATCTAGACATACAGGACAAAAATAATGATTAACTGCATTTGTTTAATTCATACTCAGCACTGCTTGGTGGGAATATTATTTTCCCGGATGATATACTATGTAAACAATGTTATGTTCTTGTACCCTGTATATTTGAGTAAGATTTGGCTTTTTACCACCCATTAAACCTAGTGTAACCCTAAATAGCATCCGAGATAAGTTAACTTTAAAACACCACAGCAATCAAAGTGTTGAAAAAAAATTATCTAGATTTTATGCGTCATTACCATTTTTCTACCAAGATTTCTCAAAATATGAAAGAATGAAAATGTAGGATATATCTGTTTTCCTCAATTTGACACACGCCTTTTTTTAACAAACAAGATCACAGTGCATCTATGAAGCACTTGACATTCTTTTCAAATTACACATGTATTAATTTTTTATTAAAAATATGCAGTACATTTTAGAACATTCTTGAAAACAAATAACTAAAAATGTATTTGAATTGATAAATACTATTTTAGTTATTTTCTTCGTTACATAGGAAAAGTCAGTGCACGGATGGAAAGTTAAAAAATGACTGAACAGTGATTTACCTACAAAGCAGCATTTCCAGAGTTAAGTTTTAAGGCAATAATTCTATTGAAATAATATATTGGTTGAAAAATTCAATGGATATAGTAACTCTTTCAAAATTAGTTCTTATAGTAGTAATTTGCCAAAGTATGATCAGTTACTACGAAAAGATAACTCAATACAACTCAAAAACGAAGTAAACATGAAATAACTTATTTTCTTTAACGTAAGCTTCCACTGTTTGATTATTCATTCGAATACATACTTTGAAGAATGAATCAATTCATTTTATAGCCAAAAGATGTTCAAAGCCAATATTTTAAAAGTTTTTCCGGTAACCGGATTTTTTTTTACATTGGTGGCTTACTTTATATGAAAAATGCATCTTGAAAAGTAATTTACAATTTCTTAATCAGTACTTACCGACAGACAAAACGACGAAGCTAAGCTGAATAGCAATTCCTATCCAACTCAAAAGGTACAAAAACCACATGTCGAATGAAGGAAGCTCAAAAGTAGTTTCACATAAATCGTGTGTTGATAAAGTGCTTCCCTGTATGAATTATACTTGAAATCTAAACAATCAAAGAATATCGTTCCTTATACAACGTTACAAACATAATTTTAAGAGAAAATCTTTATCTCAATAAAGCTGATTTAAATGTGTCGAGACAGGTGATTTACCAAACTATCTGCTACGTTAGATTACGACCGAGCTAAACACCGCACGACAGTATACCCATATGTAAACACAAAACAGACGAGACATCAAGTTTCTTGTCTGCCAGGTCTGCCACAATAAGAATTTTGAATGAAAAATTAATGTTTTAATTCGAATTTTAATACCGCACTGAAACTCTCTTTTATTTTTTAAACATTCTCAATTTATTATAAGTCGAATTAATAGCAAGTTTATGAGTTATGAGAGAGATTAAATTGAATTTTTGATTCAATTGATAGACGATAAAAAAAAAAGGACAGAACGATTTTTTGAAGTATTTATACATATGTTTGTCTTTTAGTAGAACTTATAATAGTATGGTAGGAAGATAGTTGTATTAACGTCAAACTGGATCAAAATATTGGTCCATTGACGACTGTCCGGGATCAATCACCGAGGGAAAGATATGAGGGCAACAGCTTGTAAATTTAAATCATTCAGGTTCTTTAGGACATGTCCATGGTGGAATGGGAACTCTATTAAATAAACTCATGGTTACGTATTGGTTAGGTAATGGTAATGGTAATTTTACTTAACGTCTTACTAGAGCAACACAACGGGCTATTGACGGTCCGGGATCAGTCCCTTAAGACGTATTGGTTAGGATCTCTCCTTTCGGATTTGATCCCGGAATGTCGTCAATAGCAGCGAATATTGTTCCATTGTGACGTTAATTAAATACCTACCTACCGGTTACGCATTGGTATACTTATTCCGTGGAACTTATGGGGTCACTTGGCGCTGGATCTCAGACCGTCGTCTATAGCCCTTTGTGTTGCTCTAGTACGACATTAATTAAAAAAACAAACAATGCATTTGGAGGTAGGTAGATAGATTAATTAATGTGTCGCACTGAAGCAAAACGGTGAACTATTGGCATCGAAATTGGAATCAAAAGCATAGAGAAAGTTCCAAGGTTGGTAGGCATTTTAATTAAAGTCGTACTGTAGCAATACAATGGGCTACTGACGATGGTCCGGGATCAGCCCCCACATGCCCCCATGGGATAGAACCGAGGACAACACTACGTAATTTTGAACCACGGTCAGATGACGAGGCAACACCTGAGTTGGCACCCTATTCTTCCAACGGGGTAACAACTTCCCTTTTAAACTCCGAAAAGGTGAAATTGGTTTTCCGTTTAGTCCATGTATTGGCCAACAGGAGCACAAAACTAAGTATGAAGCTATTGTCACAGACAATGTCTTTAGCTTACGACAAGAGGCACTCAACGTTTTGTTACCAAAACTAATAGTTGTAATGCTCGTCTTTTCAATGAAAAAATGAAAACTTTAAAACACACTCCTTGGATTCGAATAGACCATTGTGTTGCTCTAGTACGACGTTAAGTAAAATTACCATTACCATTACCTTAGATTCGGGTAGGACTGTATTAAATTAAATTGCTTATTTATATTACTATTTACATTTTACATACAGAAGCAGAGAAAGCTGCTCTAAAGATAATGCGGAGTGCTTCTACGCGTCCGTAAATAAATTAGCACTAAGCTAGTGGTTTACAAAACTGCAAATGAGAACCAATTATCTGATTTTTTCCGCTCGAGATAGTAGTAGACTGGCGATTTCACCAGTTTTGTTGCCACTCTATAGATATGCGTATACACACACTTACCCTGTCATAAGATGTTATATCACCAAATGGGGTGACAAGATGCCAAATTGGCCAACCAAGCCTATTTTTCACTGTGCAGTCATGTCAATAGCGATGTTCAGTCTACATAAATTTTCACGCCTATGGCTTAAAAAGTAGTTATGTATTCATAACGAGACTCGAGAGTTAATCCAAGTGGTGTGACTTCGCCATTCGGATTTCTTGCAGTTGTGAGGCTTTTGCTTTCTAGCAGTTGTTTCCCCTGTAGTCCTCCCCTTCGGCACATCATTGAACTATATCACTGTTGAACATATCCAAACATCTTTCACTCAACACTCCAATCAAAGTCCATTTTCTTCGACCCTCCCTTCTGGGAAAATTCTATCTGAACATAATAATTTGCAAGAGTAGCTGTTCCTATAACTTTTTAATTTTACAAAAGCATTTATGTGTAGCTGTGTGTGGTTTTAGAATTTCTAAACCTATTGTGTACATAAAACAACTTTGAACTAATTTTAAAAAGTTCTTTATTAAAAAATTAAATAATAATAATATAAATTGAATGTAAACATACACTGCAAATTGTTCACTATTATTTGTAATTATTATAATCAAGTTAGAAAAATTAAAAATTTGCATCCTTAAATCTCAATAGTCAACTATTTGCGGTCGTTTCCTTTTATTAGTTAAATGAATCATAGACAACGCTTCACTGTAGTGAGAATCTATATAGTCAAGTGGATGAGTGTTTGCTTAAAACGTTTTTAGGAGACAAATTAAAAATACTTTTAGCATCTTATTGCCCAATCTTGCTTCTCATTTTATACCTATTTTTCCTGAGTCAAATATCTCCCCATGATTCTTTCAGCGATCGCATGGAAAAATTATGTTCGAGAGTAAAAATTTTCAAATTTTAAAAGATGGATCTACTACAAACATATACCATAAAACGCACTAGATGGCGACACTACCCAATTTATGTTCATAATCCAACTGTCTTTCCTCTTTAAGGGAGGCCGGGACACAGTTTTCTATTTTTCTTGCTAATAAAGATATTGCTTTGAGATTTTTAATGAAGACATAGCACCTAATTTACAAATCGAAAATGATAAAAATTAACTTTATATCAGTTAAAAATTTTTTTAAAGAAATAAAAAAAAGTGAATGTGCTTATTTTTGATATAACTTGAGAAATTATTCATAAAAGACACAGTATTTATATTTTCTAAAAGCAGATATTATGTTTAAAAATTTGTCTTCACAATTTTTTAATTTTTGGATATAAAAAATATTAAAAAATTCTGAATTAAAAATGAGCATTTTTTGAATTCATAATTTATAAAAACACTTATATTTTATAATATATCAATAATATTTAAAATTGCTGAAGACAAATCACTTAAATATGCATGAAGAATATGCATACCAAATTTTATGCAATTATATTGAATAGATTTTGAGTTATATCATTTTAAAGTTGGGAACAGTTTGAAAAATCCGTCATGGAGAAAAATTACTTTAAAGTTTCATTAATGAAAATCAGTTACAAAAGTGAAATCTTAGTACCTGATGAATTTTTCACTCCGAGTACGTAAGTAAATCCGTTAATGTCTTTAGACCTTGATTAAGGTTTATTTTGGCTAATAGTACCTTTCTACGGTACAATTTGCATGCAATTGTACTATTGTAACAGTTTTTCGGATACGTCGATATATTTTTCGTTTCAAAACTTTTACAGCTGTCAAAACGTTCTTTTGTTTATATCTTCGGTTCTACTCAAGATATCATTGGTGTCAAACAAAAGAAAATTAAATTTTAAAATTTTTTGCGAAAATAAAACAAAAAAGGACTTTTTGAAGGTTTTTTGGGAAGGAAAGGGACTTATCAACTAAAATGAATGTGTTCTTCATAAACGAAAAATTCTTTTTATGTGGTGGACCCCTTTTTGTCTCATCGCTCATATAAGAGCACTCCTACTATCAGATTATCACATAAGAAAATATTTACACCTTTTAGCAGTCTTAAATACAAATACAAATATTGACGACCAGCTACAGGCTCAAGCCCAACAAGGCTGGTCCTTTGTTTATGAATTCCCCAATTCCCACTGACTATCCAATTGTATCTTAAATTCGTACACTCCCTTTGAATTAACTATATTTTCTGGCAACGCGTTCCAACTGTCTATTACCCTATTAAAGTAGTAGTTTTTCCTTAAATCCCGATTAAAATGTGTCTTATTCAATTTATACCCATGGCCTCTTGTTCTGTTATCCCTATTGAAATTTAAGCCCTCTGTGTCCCCTTGTTTTACCAACTTGAAAAGCTGAATCAAATCCCCCCTCCTTCTTCTTCTTTACAGTGTATACATGTTTATGTTATGTGTTGTATATGTTATGTGAATGTAGAATATTTATATACCTAGCCATTTCTATTCCAAGGACGCCTAACACCTTACAGCCAAAGACCATTGTACAAACAATGTCTGGCGCAGTTTAAATATGTAATGGCCTCAAATGTCCTGATGGTGTGATGCCTCAATGGCGTGATGTGGAAATTTGGAGAGTGGGGTGCCAGCTCAGTTTGTTTCTTCCTCATTCGCCCGTGATTCAAAATTACGTGGTGTTGTTTTCGGATTTCCCTTCGGGATTGATCTCGGACAGTCTCCACTAGTCCATTTTGTTGCTCCAGTCTGGAGTTAATTAACTACCTACCTTGAAATTGTTAAAGAGAAATCAGTATCGTGTGTTAGTTGCGTTGTTATGGTATAAACGTGTATAGTGAAATATTTCTTCCTTCGTAAGAATTTCCTTGGTAAGAATTAATTTAAGTTCCAAGGAAGTTAAAAACATTTAACAAAGTCCGTTTTGACAACTAATACTTTTTTTTGAGAAAAAAGGATTTAGAATAAGTAAATGTTTCTACAACATCAACTCCATACAATAACTGGGTATGGAATTACGCGAAGTCTCATTTTTTGGTAGGAACTGGAGTCTAGCAATATTGTTCGCATTTTCCTTTTCCTTAACAAACGGTAATGTACTTTAAGGAATCCGAACATGTTCTACACACTTTTTTTTAAATATGGTATAGAAACATTTTAATGATATTTTTATGTTTAGTGTAATTAAACAAAAGCATTGGGATATAAATATTTAAAATATATATTAATAATTTTGTAAAAATGATAATTACACTCTATAACAAAAAAATCGACGCACCAAGAAGGAGTTGTTCGATGGAGACAAAAATTGGTGGATAGGAAAATTATGTACAGAATAGAAAATGATTAAAATTTCAGAACAATTGAATGATTTATTTCAGAGTTACAGTAACGAGCTCAATAAGGTGTTGACCCGCCTCTAGCCTGGATGCAAGCTGCCAACCGGCGTGGCATAGACCGATAAAGCTCCCGGATAGTCTCCTGCGGTATTTCTTGCCAAATTTGCTCCAATTGTCGGACTACGTCATCAACATTCCCTACCGGATGCAGTCGCCTTCCCATCATATTCCAGACATGCTCGATGGGAGAGAGATCTGGTGATCTGGCTGGCCAAGGAAGTATTTGACAAGCTTGAAGACAGTTCATAGCAACACGTACCGTATGCGGCCTGGCATTGTCTTGCTGAAAAATAAGCCCAGTTTACTGCGAAAGGAACGGTAGCAAAACAGGTCTCAGAATGTCGTCAACGTACCGCTGTGCAGTAAGTGTACCTCTAATGAAGACCAAAGGGGTCCGGCTATCAAGGGAAATGGCACCCCACACCATAACTCCTTGTTGAGGGCCCATGTGGCGTGCAATAGTGAAAGCAGGTTCGACACGCTGCCCTGGGAGTCCCCAGTCAGCATCATTCCAGTCTGATCGAGCCAAGCACCACTGTAATCTGGCTCGACAGTGTGCAGGAGTGAGTGGCAGGTGGCGAAACGGTCGGTACGAGCGTAGATTTCGCTCTCTCAGCCGTCTGTGAATGGTCATGGTGGACACTCGTATGTGTGTCGCACGACTGATGGTTGATAGCGATGAATCAGCCGCTGTGGCAGCTGATCTGACAATCACTCTGTTCTCGCGATCTGTTGTGGCCCTACGTCGACCGCTACCATCATGACGGTTAAATCTGCCATTGTCCACCCACTCTTGCCAGCATCTTCTAATCGCCGCATCGCTTCGACTCACATGACGAGCGATTCTCCGATTTGACCAACCTGCCTCTTTCAATCCAATGATACGACCTCTGTCAAACTCCGAAAGTTGCTCGTAATGAGCTCGAATCCTGCGGCGAGGCATTTTTTCAGTCATTGAAAGGTACCCTAAATCGCAATGCAGCAGAAAATTTTAACAACAATTCAAGAACATCTCCTTACATACATCTGCTGGATGCGCAGTTCTGATGCGCTGGAGATCGCACTACTCATTCATTGGACACCAAATTTTAATAATTTGCATATTTAGTCAAAACAGTTTTGGATACGAAATTTCAAAGCAATCGGATGATTCCTCATTGGTGCGTCGATTTTTTTTGTTATAGAGTGTAGATGTGTGAAAGTTTAATGAAATTTGTAAAAGATTTCAAATGTGCTACGTGAAAAACTATTCTACCAATTTGAAAAATGATGCTAACAAAATAAACTACATGCATTTTTTAAGGGAATTAACTACAAGAATCAAAAGAATATTTAACTAAATAAAAATTTTACATGCGATCGAAAAATGAATACACGATTTTTGAGTGTTACAGTCGTATTTCTTAAATAATGGCCATAATTAAAAAACTTTCAGCTCAGCATAATTATTCTAGTTCCCTAGACAACATTACAAAGAAGAAGTTCTCAAAATGTTACGAGAATCCATCAATAACTTTTTGTGCTACAACATTTGAAGTGAGGAAATAAAACATAAAAATTAATTTAGAGTAAAAAGTAAATTTGAAGTGTATCGTTTGCTCTTTCTTGCTTTTACTGTTTGTGTAAGCAATTTTGTTCTTCACTTCTCTCTAGAAATGTTCACAAAATTTGAAAAAGAGAAACCATTTAAAGATTTGAGAAAACGTTCTAAAATTATATTTTCAAAAAAAAAAAAAAAAAAAGTTTTTTATTTAAATTTTGACATGTTTTTGGACTTTTAACGGCCGCTTCCGGTATTTTCCATACCCACTTCCATTTTTTTCCCGCCTTGATTAAAATCGTAATATCTCTGCTGCTAATTAATTTAGAAAAAAAAAATCAAATATATTTTGAAAAGTACTCTATATATTCTGATAAATACTCTAAAAAATAATATCAAAAACATTTTTTTTTAGGAATTTTTAGTCAAAAATGATATTTTTAAAGTGTTCGGATACCTTAAATTCTCTTATCTGTCCCTCTTAAAAGAACGTAGACTTTTAAAAATATTTCTTAACTAACAAACTGGATTATATTTTCTTTGTAAAAAGTTGATTGAATTAGGGTAAGGACATATAGTATGGAGCTCCTCATTACTAAGAAAAGCAATTCTAAAAATCTATCAGAAATTGCTTGAGTTGAGATAAGACAACCAGATTCCATTTTGAGCGTCAGTTAAGAATCTGTTTTAAATAGAAGCAATTTCGGTACTTCGTGGTGCTGAAATTATATTTGAGGTTCATTCAAAATGGCAATTATTTAAGAAAATTTTTAGGCGTGATTTAACATCAAATACGTTTTCAGTATTATTTTTCTATTAAATATATTTTTCTGGAAGCAAGTATAACTTTTCCTTCGAAACAGACGTGGATGTAATATGGAACAATGAATGCACGTAATATGGAACAATGAATGCACGTAATATGAAACAAGAATATATCTCTAATATCATAGAAAATCCTCGTTCCATTCTGTTTTCATTTTGAGCGGAGGAATGATTTTCCAACAGACGATAAAAAACAAAGTTTCAACTTTAGTTAAGTAGTTCTTTTTTCTATCTCCTGCGGAAAATTTCACATTAGATCGATACCTAAAAATATGATTTTCTTTCAATAAATAATTTTTAAATTGAATAGATCTTTCATATTTTCGTAAGAGACTAAGGTCACGTCAATTTTCGCTTTCCAAAAATAAACAGATTTTTTTTTTAAAGCGAGGGGTAGGAAATGCAGATTACATTTTCTGCCTTCCTCCATTTCAGCAAAGGAGAGAGAAAAAAAAATGACTGGCATTGTTTAGTTTTTTTCGTA
Source organism: Metellina segmentata (assembly GCA_947359465.1). Taxonomy (NCBI): domain Eukaryota; kingdom Metazoa; phylum Arthropoda; class Arachnida; order Araneae; family Tetragnathidae; genus Metellina; species Metellina segmentata. The sequence goes on along the minus strand of OX375884.1, from coordinate 50,692,897 downwards.
AAATCGGAATCGTTAAAGATAGTATGAAAATTTCAACGGATATGAGATCTGCGGTAAATTTTACACCAGATTACTACCTTACATCACGGCGTTGCCCGTGGTGTTGGTTTGCGAAGCCGGGCAATGCCGGGCAAGCCATACAATGGCTATCCCATCCATTACCTTTTTGACTGATCTCACAAGTCAGTGGCATTTGTTGAAACCTTCTCTGCAACACTACTCACATTGGTGCCAAAATACTGCCAAGAACATACACTGCCACCACAAAATACTTAAAGTGATGGAATTTCTCAGCTCCAACATTGATTATATCTGTGAGAACTGAGAAGTCTAAGTCGAAAGTTCTCAAAATAACTTTTATTTTCTTTCGAAACATATATGTCATTTTGGCTGGCTTTTAAACGTTCTGACTTCTGGATTTAACATTATTATTTTTATTTATTTTTCTTTTGAAAATGATTTTATGTTTATTTGTTCTGATTTTGTTTTTGTTTATGTTTATGTCCTTTATTTTTGTTTTTTCATTTTATTCTGTGTCAATTTTTCAAGCTTTGTCATTCTCTTTTCTTGACACTATGTATTTTTGTGCTTACATGTTTTGCCCTTCAATTGCCTTTCCCCTTCTGTGTACTTAAATGTTTTATGTATGTATTGTGGATTGCTCAGCTCTCCCTCATCCCCGAATCTCCTCCGTAAGGCGGACTATACAGCTGAAAGCCGCACAGGTGAAACAATATCCGCCTACGGCTTCCAATCCAATCAAATCCAATGCCTTTCGAATAGCTTAGATGTCCCAAAGATCATAAACGTCTATCCGGATATGTTTACCCGACCCACAGGCCAGATACGGCCCACCGAAAATGTATACCCGACGTGCTGACAAGATACGGATACCAGATATTCCTAGAGGAGTTTTGCCCAGAAAATGAATCTTTAAAACGTTGAAAAATAGAGGCTAGCGTTATTTCACAAACAGCTATGTTGGAGTTTGCACAAACAGAAGATTTACATGCACTATACAGGCAAAAGTATTTGGAAATTGCAGCAATTCGGAGGAAGATCCATTTTAGTTTTAGGTTGTTTTCCTGGTTAGGACCCGGCCAATTGCTTTATGTACCTGGTACCATGAACTCTGACATGTACCTCGACGTTCTGAATAATTCGACCTTGCCTACACTATGGCAATACTACGGCGATGATTGTTGCTTCTTCCAACAGGATCGAGCACCATATCATACTGCAAAATGTGTGCTGAACTGGTTTCCTGAAAATGAGGGGAATTTGCTTGACTGACCTGTCCAGAGTCCCGATCTCAATCTGATCAGGCACTCGTGGGACCAACTGGAGTGACGAGTACGACACCGCCACGCACGCCCATCTTAACAACAATCTCTTCTCATAGCCTTGCAAGAGGAATGGCGAGATATTCCTGCCCAGACTTACACAGAACTTGTGGAAAGTATGCCTCAACGTGTTACAAGCAAAAGGTTCTACCCGCTACTACATAGAATATTAAAGCACTTTTTCTGAAAAACGTGCAGTGTCCAAATACTTTTGGACCGTGGTTCAAAATTACGAAGTGTTGTCCTCGAATCTTTCCCTCAAGGGACTGATCCCGGACCGTCGTCAATAGCCCGTTGTGTTGCTCTAGTACGACGTTAACTAAAATTACCATTACCATTACCAAATACTTTTGTTCATAATTTACATGGGTCTAATAATGAAAGCATGAAAAGCAAAACACAAAGTGCTCAATTTCATAATAATCGAATTGCCACAAAGTCGTCTCAACAAAACGGAGCCCGAAAGCCTACTATTTTCAGTTCCATTCGTAGGCACGACTGTGGTTCAAAATTAATTACGTATTGTTGTCCTAGGATTTTTCCCTTGGGTATTGATCTCGGAAAGTCGTCAATAGCCCGTTTCGTACCTCCAGTACTACGTTAATTAAAATACCTACCAACCATTCATAGGCACAAAAATCAAGGACACTTGGGATACAGGAAGCTCCTGAGACATCATCCTGTTAACCTAGAGAAGTGGTCGGCAAACTCATTAGTCCAAAAGAGCCAAAGATGATGATTGTTTCTTCCAACAAGATCGAGTTCTATTGTCATGCTGCAAAACGTGTGCTAGACTGTTTTCTTGAAAGGGAGATGAATTTGATTGACTGGCTCTTTTCAGAGCCCCGATCTCAATCCGATCGAGCACTTGTGTGACAAATTGGAGCGACGAGTACTACACCACAACGCACGCTCATTTACATAACAATCACTTCTCACAGCCTTGCAAGAGGCATGGCGAGCTATTCCTGCCCAGAATTACAAAGAACTTGTCGGAAGTATGCATCGACGTGTTGGCTATGTAATACATGAAAAAGGAAGCCCTACCCGTTACTAAATTTTACCATAAAGCACTTTTTTTGAAAAACTTGCAGTGTCAAAATACGTTTGTCCATATAGTATACTGTCCACTGCATAGCTAGCCCGGCGTTGTCCGTGCCAGTTGCTTTTGTGGGGTTATTGGTTTGAGAAGCAAACCAAATGGGAGTTCGTAGCCTATTAGATAACAGCCATAACGGAGTTGCCCGTGGTGTTGGTTTGCTTGGCAAACCTAATGGACGTTGCTCGTGACAGTTCTTTTCGTGGATGTCACATTGCCCGGGTGGTGGTTTGCTTTGCTGATCAAAAATATAAATATTTAATTGAAAAATTATTTATTAAAAGAAAATCAAACGTATAAGGTATCTATCTGGTGTCAAATTTTCCGCAGATTTCAAATGCGCTGAAATTTTTAATCTGTCTTTAACGATCCCGATTTTACATAAAAGAACTAAATAATGCCGGCCAAAATGTTTTTATTATCTAAATTGTTTATTTTCTAAAAATGTTTTCTTTCTTTTTTTTCGCTGAAATCCTAAGAGGGCAGGCAATGTAATCTGTTTATTTTTGGAACACGAATGTTGGCGTGATGTCACATTCTCTTGCGAAAATATAAAAGATATTCAATTAACAAAATTTTATTTATTTAAAGAAAATTATATTTTTAGGTACCGATCTGTTGTGAAATTTTCCGCAGATTTAAAATCCGTTGAAATTTTTACTCAATCTTTAACGGCCTAGAAGATAGAAAAAAGAACTACATAACTAAAGTTAAAGCTTTGTTTTTTATCGTCTGCTGGGAAATTATTCCTCCGCGCAAAATGGAAACGAAAACGGAAAAAAAAAATATTTGGAATCTGCCATCTCTTTATGCTGTTGCCATTCCAAAGAACACAATAATAATTAACTTTCATTAAATTCATTTTAAAATGTTCGAGATTAAATTTTAAAATTCGCCGCGATTCTAAAATTGCAAAAAATTCGGACTGCCTGTGTGCCAAATCCCATTACTGTAAGTGCCATAGATTCGTCAGGACTTTGCGTGTAAGAAACAAACAAACAGACAAACACTTCCTTTTATAATATTAGAGATACCTATGCATCATTTTGGTAAGTGTAACTATTTGCGTTCGACAATTACGTGGATGTAAAAGGTTTGTAACTATGTACTTGCTACCAAAGCTATGTAAATTTGTTCATGGCGTACTTAATTTGCACAACGCAGTTTTTTTTTTATAAACTTCTGAAATAACTTTCGGCTAAGTAACGGGTCAATTACTTGAATTAGTGTAATCTGTTTTAAGATATCTTGGTCTACATCTATGACGTCTACATTTTCAGTCAGATGTTTTCATACAATTTCGGAAAAAGTGTTAGTTTATGCTAATTTTATTACTGCTAACTTAAAACGAGAATCCCACGAGTAGAAAAACAAGCCTAAGTTAAAGAGAAAAAGTTTGTTTAAAGGCTTAGCGGGAGTAGAAGATAAATTTGTCCCGAAGTTAGATGAGCTCTAGGGACTACTGTTGGTTTCTAAAGGAATTAGTTTTAAATTTGTGTACTACTTTAGTTTAGTTAGATTAAGAGGTTTGGGTAATAGAGAGAAATCGAGGTAAAATTAAATGTGGGTTAAATCTCTAAAAAGCTGAATCTTGTTAATTTAATCAATATTGTAAGTAGTACAATAAAAATCATACAAGACCTGCTACCGGCGGTTGCTTTGAAAACAAAATCGGCAGAAAATGTAATAACAAAAGTAAATTTTAGGCAATTCAAGATGAAAAGCTCAGAATTAAGAATTGATTTATGTTTTTTTTCAGAAATATTTGTCTCTAGATATAGCTCATTTGGATCATCGAGAAAATGAGTAAGGCATAGGCACCATTCAAGTTTTTGCTGTGGGACAAGCATTTTTAGGGAAGATCTGACCTGTTATAATTCGTGAGATAACCCCTCCATTTTCCTTAACATGATATTCCATACTTTTACATTTTCCACGCATAGTTTTTATTTTTTATCCTACATACAAGATCTGTGTGGAAAATATCCAGTCATGGTAATATGAAATAAGATATATTATACCTAGGACTTTTGTATTTAGTTTTTCAAAGTAGGCAGCATGAGACCTCCAACAATTCTCCCTGAGTCTCCCTTCAAAACAATCTGCTAAATCTATTCATGAAATCGTCAACAGCTATCTCGTTGCCACATCTACGGTCTGAATTCCTTTCCAGAGATAGTTTCAGCGTTAGGAAAAGCCAGAAAGGGTCACAGGGTGTCAATTGTGGGCTGTATAGGGGAGGAGGCAGGGAAACTTAGGTGATTCGATGTTTTCCAAAACATCCTTCTTAAGATGTGATGAACAAGCAGGTGCGTTGGTGTAAAAAATTATGTATATTTTGTTTGAGCACTTTAATAGCAACATACTACAAAATATTAGCGCTATAGGAATTATATTTAGGAAGATATAAAAGTCTGGGAAGCTGATTTAACAATTGGAGCTGCAAGCGTTCTGCATTCATGAATGACATGAAACTTGGAATATAAAGTTAAATCATGATATAGATACGAAATTTTGTGTCAAAATAGGGGGTTGCTATTGGAAAATATGAAGTTGGTGCTCTATACGTACCCTGTGCGCATTTCTGTAGAATGGCGAAAATATGGTGAAATCGCCAAAGTTTACTATCAGATGATCAATCAATGGATTGGCGTCTTCAACCGTACCTTGCACCAATTAGGGATGCGACATCGACAGCAAAATAACTATGTTTTGAAACATCGATCTTCAAAATTAAAACATCGATGTTGATAATACATCGCCACCAAAACATCGATATTTTTAAAATTCAGTGTATTTCAACTTTTTTCCCCATTTCTTAAAACTGGTTTAGCAACTATTGATGCGACATCGACAGTAAAACATCGATGTTTAGAGACACCGATGTTCAAAATTAGAACATCGATGTTGATAATACATCGCCCCCAAACCATCGATGTTTTTAAAATTCAGTGTATTTAAACATTTTAGCCCATTTCTTAAAACTGGTTTAGCACCTAGTAATGCAACATCGACAACAAAACATTGATGTTTTGAGACATCGATGTTCATAATTAAAACATCGATGTAGATAATACAGCGTCCCAAAACCATCGATGTTTGTAAAATTCAGTATATTTAAACTCCCACCTCCCAATTCTTAAAACTGGTTTAGGGTATAGTGGTTAAGGTGTTAGACTCTAGATCGGAAGGTTCCTGGTTCGAATTCGGGTCCGGGCATGGATGTTTGTAAACGTATGGTGTAGAGGCGCCTGGTGCACCTTAAATCTGTCGTGGCCATAAGTCCTCACGTTGGGTTAGCGTGGAAGTTTGGAGAGTGTGGTGCCAGCTCAGGTGTTGTTTCGTCATCTGACCGTGGTTCAAAATTACGAAGTGTTGTCCTCGGATCTTTCCCTTAAGGGACTGATCCCGGACCGTCGTCAATAGCCCGTTGTGTTGCTCTAGTACGACGTTAACTAAAATTACCAATTACCAATTACCAAAACTGGTTTAGCACCTAGTGATGCAACATCGACAGCAAAACATCGATGTTTTCAGACATTGATGTTCAAAATTAAAACATCGATGTTGAAAATACATCGCCCCCAAACCATCGTTTTTTTTAAAATTCAGTGTATTTGAACTCCCCCACCACCCATTTCTTAAAACTGATTTAGCAACTAGTGATGCGACATCGGCTCCAACACTTTTGGCCGACCAACCGGTATAGTGGTTAAGGTGTTAGCCTCTAGATCGGAAGGTTCCTGTTTCGAATCCGGGTTCGGGCATGGATGTTTGTAAACGTATGGTGTAGAGGCGGCTGGTGCACCTTAAATCTGTCGTGGCCGAAAGACCTCACGTTGGGTTGGCGTGGAAGTTTGGAGAGTGGGGTGCGAGCTCAGGTGTTGTTTCGTCATCTGACCGTAGCTCAAAATTACGAGGTGTTGTCCTCGGATCTTTCCCTTAAGGGACTGATCCCGGACCGTCGTCAATAGCCCGTTGTGTTGCTCTAGTACGACGTTAACTGAAATTACCATTACCAACACTTTTGAAAACATTGACATCGATGTCGCATTCCTAGGACCAATCGGATGATGAATGTTGGGTTGTTTTGGTTCCATTGATCACAATACTTTAATATTTCCTCTATGAGAAATACTTCCTCTATGAGAACTCCTTGCAAATGTCTCAGTTGCACAACGTGGGCTAAAAAAATAGCTTGTTTTCGTGTTTCACTCTGGACCACGACTAGTTAGAAAATTATCTATACCAAATCGGTTCGTCAAACTCACCAACGTGTCCACTGTGTAGCCTTTCAGATGCGACAGAAATTCACCTCTATAGTTTCTTTTATTGAGTGGAAAGATAGACAAATACATCTATTAACCCCTATTTGAGACTGTGTGTCATGAATTAACAGTGCAGAACAAAATGAAAGGCAGAACAAAATGAACAAGATTCCAGGTGCTTCAAAAGTTTTCGAGTCTTCCAATAGCATGCTATGAAAGAAATCCTTTTAATGCCCAACATTTCAAAAGGTGGTAACAGTCCATGACAGGACATTCCTCTTTACACGGCACATTTCGTACGGCTATAGATGCCAAAACGATGCAAATGCTTGGCCTGATATTTCAGACGCGTCAGTGAATACTGATGATATTTACATCTCTACTATTGTAAAAGGAAATGTTTGTATGTCTGTTTGTTTCTTGTCAGCGAGGTCCTGACGAATCTATGGCACTTACAGTAATGGAATTTAGTACACAGGTAGTGCAAATTTTTTACAATTTTAGGGTCGAGGCGAATTTCAAAATTCCATCTAGAACATTTTTAAATGAATTTAATAGTTTTTTTCAGCATTCTAATTCCAAGGAATGAAGAAACATCAAAATTTAAGATTTTTCGCCCTCACGTGTCACCTTGACGTCAGCCTTTGGAACCATGCCAATTTTTTCATCTCCGGGAGAGGACACATTCGAATGACCTTCGTTTGTTCCGAGATTCATTCATTTTGATTTCCTGCTAAACGGATTCCAGAAAAGCAAAAGATTACTAAAGTTATCACTGGCGTTCTTCAGTGCTTTTTCTATCTCAGCGATCCCCCGTTAAAGGTAGAATAAAAACTTTAACGGATTTGAAATTTACGGAAAATTTTACAGCAGATAGATACTTTATTCGTTTTATTTTATTTTAATCTTTTATATTTTCACAAGAGATTGTGACGTCACGTGAACTTTCGCTTTCCGAAAATAAAAAGATTGCATTTTTTGCCCTTCGCGTTAAAATAAAAATAAAAATAGATTTTCATTTTAGCGAAGGAGAACAAAGAAATAAAAACATTTTGACTGGGATTATCGAGTTCTTTTTTCGTAAAATCGGAATCGTTAAGATAGATTGAAAATTTCAACGGATTTGAAATCTGCGGAAAATTTTACACCAGATAAAAACTAAACACCACGGGCACGGGCAAAGCCTGGCTGGCCACGCAGTGGCTAGTGTCTCATATTTTTTGTTTCTAGACTATTAAGTTGCCAGTATGGCGAAAAGACTGAAGTCTGGCGTAGAATAAAAAACCTTTTTTCTTTAGTAATGCTGAACAATTATTAATTAAAAATATTCTAAACTAAGAGGAGGGCATTTGCCACTCGTCTTTATTTAGAACATTTTTTAACGTTCATTCTCAGGGACGTCCATTAGATTTGTATTAGAGTTCCCTTAGGTTTCAGGGGAGTCATTTAGGCTTAGCCCTTCCTAAACGACGCTCCTGGGGCAAGGGCTTGAGCCCTTGTAGCCCATCTCTGCACGGTACTGTTGCTTCATATTCTTATTCAGATTTTCTTTAGCCTACATATTCTCTATCAGAAGCTTGTCACAAGTATGTGTTTAAGACTTGCTAGTTGTATTAGTATGTATTATGTCTCATCATTATCCAGTTAATCTTTCGATGGTCTCTGATTTAAGATGGTCTCTGCACTAGAAGCCGTAAAATAAAAATAACGTGATCAAATCCGCATGAACCACACATGTCGTGCTTATAAAACTAAGAAAGTCCTCGAAATGTGATCTCTGCGTACTCCCCTTACACACTCAAGATTATTCTATTAAAACCATTAGCAACTTTTGAAATTATCATAAATCAGAGGTTACTTATGATTGCTGACTAAATATTCACTGAAGTGTTACCTGATTTTGGCTATTAGGCAGTTCAGTTACTCTTACCATTAAAAAAACAACTAAGCTAAAGCAACATAAAATTTCCTAGTTTTTAAAACTGTACACCCTACCAGGATGTATTGATACTGATTCAGTAATTGAAGGATTGTACTTTGTGAACGAACACATGAATCTAAATCAAATATTGGTCTAAAACTATCTTCTCAAATAATAAAGTGTTAAGTTTTTTTCAAGTGTTCCTCAAGTTTACTTAGACTATTTTTCGTAGAATAACTGAACCGATAATGTGTACACTAGAATTCTGTTGTCTGTATTTCAACACAACAGAAATGATCTCTTAACTTTTTAATTCTAAATTCATCGCTCTGAAAGATACACACGGCACTTTCTGAAAAGGTGTACGAAGCTTTTACCGAGACAAACTTTAACGAGTTCAATTAGTAGTTTTCACTTAGAAGGAACTTTTATTGAAAGCTTTTTACACATGGGACCCATGGGTATTGTTTTCGGTAAGGGTTCAATGTGAAGTTCCACTATCGGAAAAAAGTAAGAGGAAGGTTGCCTGTCTATATGCGAGCGAACCTATTCGTGCCCTTTGATATCTTGTCCCGCTTGGTAAATTAACGAAGTCACACACACACACACACACACACACACACACACACACACACACACACACACACACACACACACACACACACACACACACACACACACACACACACACACACACACACACACACACACACACACACACACACACACACACACACACACACACACACACACACACACACACACACACACACACACACACACACACACACACACACACACATGTGTGTGTGTGGAACCTTGGATGTGTTCTTGGGGTACAGCAGACCAAGCAGCTTTCACACGTTGGCAAAGTTGATCTGGTGTGGCCGCTGGGAATGTAATCTGGGTCAATCGTTGAGCAACCATGGACCACATGTTTTCTATCGCGTAAGATCCGGAGAGCGAGCTGGCCAGGGAAGCAATTAAATCTGGCGATTGACAAAGAACCCTTGGACAATGCATGCCACGTGTGGTCGCGCATTATCCTGTTCAAATATGGCTGTGGGCAAGCCCTGAAGGTAAGGAAGGACAACTGGCTCCAACAACTCGGAGAAGATCCATACACAAAGTATAGCTACGGGAGGACTATAGAAACACGACTGGGCCCTTTTGAGAGGGTATGAGCAGTGTGAGATTTTGGTGATTTTGGCGATGGGTGATTTGGCGACGGGTAGGTCTTGTGACACGGAATCACTTGGAGTCACCTGAACAGAGATTCTGGGTGTTGTTTGGTATGGAGAATTATTTTTGATCAGTTAATTTTTTGGAAGGCATAAAGAAAGGACTGAAACACTCATTTAAAATGAGTAGCTCTGAATTTCCTCCACTCGCAGCTCATCACGAATTTGACTAAAATGAAGCGCATATTTAATTAAAATTGGTCTAAGTCTAACGACACTTTTGGTTTGTTTGTACCACCCCAGGGACTGAAATAACGGTTCGTATACTTTTTTGACCAACTAACTGTACCATTCACGATACATTTATGTTTCAAGAAGATAACTCGTTCCTTCTTGTGAAATGATGTGTATTCTCAAAACTGACGTCATTTGCAAATATATTACCCCTTGAGGGAAGGAGGTTGTTTAAAAGCTTGGTCAGTTATCCTAGCAATGACTGTATTATGATGTGCTGTTTCGTTGTGTAAGTCATACATTTAAAGTCATACATTAATGAGTACACCAAATGCCCACATGGTTATGTGCCCAGGTGTTACTGTTCTGCTGAAACATGCAAATGTTTTCAACAGTTTATGTAAGATTTTGAAGCTTCTAAAAGTGACGTAATGGGTGACAAGAATGTTGCTGTTCTCCAACTACTTTGGACTTTTCTAAATTGAAGGGTTCGTCAAATTATCGAGAGTGGAAAGTAGACGTTAAGATGTTGCTTCGTGAAAGGGGATTATATGGAATTGTGTCCGGAAAAATTGCCGTTCCTGAAGTGACTGCTACTGCAAGCGAGAAAAATGCTCATTCCAGATGATGTGACAAAGCCGTTTCTATTATATACCGATAATTAGAACCAGGTGTAAATACATTATCATGAACGAAAAAGACCCAGTTGAATCTTGGAAGAAGTTGCAAGGGATTTTCGAGCCTTCATGCAAAGCCTTAGTCGGTAGGTTACTAAGTGAATTCTTTAGTGCTTTTTATGAAAAACGATGTGAATGTTTCTATTTATTTATAACGTTTAGAGCATTTATCTCGTCAACTGAAAAACTAAGACTGTTTAATTGACGATAATCATTTAGTACATAAAATGATTTCAAATCTGCCAGAACGAATGTTCAGCAAGTGTATCAATTAGAAGATAGCCGACCAACCAGTATAGTGGTTAAGGTGTTAACCTTTAGATCGGAAGGTTCCTGGTTCGAATCCGGGTCCAGCCATGGAATTTTATAAGCGTATGGTGTAGAGGCGGCTGGTGCACCTTAAATCTGTCTTGGCCGAAAGTCCTCACGTTGGGTTGGTGTGGAAGTTTGGAGAGTGGGGTGACAGCTCAGGTATGGCTTCGTAATCTGACCGTGGTTCAAATTACGAGGTGTTGTCCTCGGATCTTTCCCTTAAGGGACTGATCCCGGACAGTCGTCAATAGCCCGTTGGGTTGCTCTAGTACGACGTTAACTAAAATTACCAATTAGAAGATAAAAGTTTTAATTCAATAAAAGTATCACAAGCTCCTCTGGCGGAAGAGGCTAGATTGCACAATCTAGTGTATGGGTTCAAATTCTAGTTTTGCCCAGGGGCATTGACATTATGTAATATTTTAAAACAAAAACATGTAAAGAAGGAGCTTCAAAATAAGCAAAGTATAACTAAAAATTTAACTAAGGTAAGATGCTTTAAAATGGGGGTGGGTGGGGGTGGGTTTAATCATGTTTTTCGTTTTTGCAAAAATTTCCCGGAACAAGATGTTAATTTTGTAGTAAAACATAAAGAAAAAATTAAAATGGCATTTAAAAAAATGCTGGAGTAAATGAAAAGTTTTCTAAACTCTCAAATTCAAAACGGTATATTATATATATATAAAATATACCGTTTTGAATTTGAGAGTTTAGTATATATATATATATATATATATATACACACACAGTCCAGTCACATTAATGTGACCACCTGTCAAAAGCCAGAATAACACCACCTTTGGCAAAACGGACCACTGCGAGACGTGCAGGAAGAGAGTCAATTAGGATTCTGAAGGTGTTCACTGGGATGTTAAGCCATGCCGGACTCCAGTGCCGTGGCCAGCTGCGCTAGATTACGCTATTGAGGAACCGTGGCAATTACTTCAGGGTGTTTGCTTTCAGACGTTTCACACCGTATACGCCAACGTCCATCTGTCCGATGGAGCATAAAACGTGATTCATCGGAAAAAGCCACCTGTCGCCACTCTGTGGACGTACAGTTGCGGTACTGGCGTGCAAATTCCAGCCTTCGTCGCCGATGAACAGCAGTCAGCATAGGTGCATTAACCAGGCGTCTGCTGCGGAGGCCCATGCGCAGCAACGTTCGCTGAACCGTTGTTGAGGATACACTCTTGGTAGCCCCTTGGTTCATCTGGGCGGTCAGTTGCTCAACAGTTGCTGGTCTATTCGCCCGAATGCATGTCCGTAGCCTTCGTACGCTTCTTTCATCTATAGTCCGTGGTGCACCACATGTGCCACGCCGTTGATTTTGGATAGTGCCATTTTGCCATGTACTGTATACTTTTACCACGGCGGCACGCGAACAGTTCACAAAATTAGCCGTTTCCGAAATGCTTCCACACTTGGCCCGAAAGCCAATAATCATGCCCTTTTGGACGTCGGATAAAGCGCTACGTTTCTGCATTACGCCTACGATTGAAATGCTTTCCGATGCTCTAGGACATCCTTTATATACACTCCACTGCAATGTGCTGCCACCTGCCATTTGTGATTGGTTATTTCACGTTGACGTCGAAAGTAGGTGGTGGTCACATTATTGTGACTGGACTGTGTATATATATACCCAACCAAGCCAATAAGCAAACAAAACTTTTTATAGATGTATCAAAAATAACTTGGGTGTATTATACTAAAATATGGTTCCAGTTAGGACATAATCGTGAAGAAAATTCAATTTTAAAGTCGAATGCATATAATATAATATTTTCAGTAGTGGAACAGAATAACTTGCATTCTAAATATAGCTTTTAGAACACTTTAAATATTATGCCGATAAATTCTGAAAAGTCTTTGTCGGACTGTCACCCAAATAAGTCAGCTTTCAACAAGAAGTGTGGGAAGTTGGAGGGTTTCTGACATCTAAACAATAGAGTCCATAGTAACAAATGTATTTCAAGATACTGCAGACAGTCCACATTGCACAATAAACCTTTTACAAAAAAAACCGAACTAAATCCTCTAGTCAATCTTCATTGCATGTGATGTATGGTAGCCGTTCACTATAAATCAGCGTATTGTCTGAAAACGTATTGTCTGAAACGGGTATATACCTGGAACGAAATATAATGCAAAAAGAAATCAAGAACAGATCTATATTAACAAATTTACGAAGGTGAAAAACATCCTTTAAGATAAATTTGTATCCAATATAATTTTTATAAGGTGTCTTTGCTGGATTTGGAACTGGTGGCAATAGGTGCTGTTCGAAAGAATGAGTTAAAACTTCAAAAACTCTTCAGAATCCTATTAGATTAAATTAGAGTACCAAAGCTGCAAAACAACAGTGTGAAAGTTTCTTAATTATGGTGTATAAATGTATTTGAAAATTTCGAATTGATTCCAAAGAAATTAAAAATATGGTTTAAAATTATCAACATTCAGCTCTGAAAGATGATTTCTATTAGTTAATCTATATAAATAAGAATAGAGTGTTTGTTTGTACATTCAATATTTTCGACCCATTTCAAGTTTTCTATCCGTTTTGGACCCTTCTGATGCCGAATCCGTCTTTTTCTCGTTTGGTGTCTGTCTGTCTGTCTGTCCGTCTGTATGTCTGTCTGTCTGTTGTGCCCTATACACGTCCACACGGTTTAAGATATTTTCATGGAAATTTGCATGCAGTGAGTACTTATCTTCATTTAGAGAGTTGCATTGGATGCGAAAGTCTGCCTGTCCGTCTTTCTGTTCTATGCTCGATTTTGTGTTTGTGTGTTTGTGTAGACATCACATGAATTGTCTTCCAGATATTTGATTGCAGTGTCTTTTATTTTATACAGTATCTATTAATTTAGTGAATGCAATATTAAACATTTCTTTATTGTTATATTTAGTTGAGTTTTATGCTAAAACACCTGAGTAAGTATACTTAAATCAACCATAATTTGGTAGTTTTGGAAAAATTGGAATGTCTCTTGAATATTACGATTACTTCGATTTTTTTATCAGTACTGCTAAAAAAGTAATTATTCTTCAAAAAATTATTATTTTTTTTATGGAATTTCATCTCTGATACTTCATTTATTTCGAGTCTTATTTTTATTCTTTGCGCAATGAAAACGATTTCCGAATATTTGGGACAGACGATATTTTTCAACGAAACGAGAATGAACAAGATCGCGCGAGCACTGATATTTTCTGGTTCTTTCGCTCTGAATTAATTTCACATTTCTAAATTTTGTACACTTTTAGTTGTAAGTTGTGGCAAGTGTGCGAGATCAAGAGATAAAATTGAATCACAAATTAATATCTTTAGAACAATTTTTTGCGACATCTTTTATTTTGTTTTATTTCGCTGTTTCCTGTTTTAAATACTTATTATTTTAATAAATGTGTTTTCCTTCTCATCACACGCAACAGCACCACAAAGTATTAGACTTAAAAATGTTGGGTAAGTCAGTATAAATTTTCAGTAAATTTTAAGTGTAGTTATGCCATTATTGAAAGAATAATGCCGTTATTTAAAGAATAATGCCGTTTTTTAAAGAATAATGCCGTTATTGAAAGAATAATGCCGTTATTGAAAGAATAATGCCGTTATTGAAAGAATAATGGCGTTATTGAAAGAATAATAATGTTTAAAAATCCCGAACTAGAACTTTTCAAACATTAAAAAATTCGTTGTCATAATGACGGGAGAAGATTGCAAAATTTCACAATGTCGCATACCGGAAGCAAGAGTGCCACAAGTAAAAAAATATTGTTTTGTTGACTATTAGTGCGAGAGTACTCGCCGTAAATCGTAATTTTAATAATTGAGTTGAACATGAAAAGAACTTAAGAAAGGGAATTCCAAATCTTCCTATAAATCGTCTTTTATATAGTAGTAACTTTAGTATCTACTTTCGTCATTATGTAGCTTTGTCATACAGCAATTGTGCGATGTATGTGAAATGTATTACATGAATGGATATGCATGTGTAGGATTTGTGTCCAAAGTAAGTTGTAGAAAATATAAAGATGGCGAAAGGTGTTAAAATAAATTTTTATTCTACAAAAAACGTAAGTCATTATATATTTTGATTATCTCTTCAATCTAGAGTAAACCAATTCAAACCGAGTAAGGTCGGGTATTTTGCTAGTAATTTATAAAAGTAGTGCTCATGAACTAGTGCATGATTTACCACAGTACTAAGAGGTAACTGCGCGAAAGGCATTTCATGTTTTGGTATTCCATTTAATTTTCTCACAAATCCAAACAAAATACACTCAAACCTGTTTTTAGTGCGATCTTTTTTTGTGCGATTTTTTTTTTGTGCGGTATATGAAAAAAAATTTATTCAGTACAATCTACTTACAGTTCTTTCAAAATTTCAATCAAATTAGAACATAATTGACGAAGTTATCAATAAAAATTACTTAGATAAAAAAGAAATTTAATATAGCACGTTTTTGTAACGGACTAAAAAGTATAAAATAATTTCTCCTGGACCCATACATATTTATAACCCAATACAGATTCCTGACCACATACAGATTATCCTGAAAATTTGTGATTGTGAAGTTTTAATAGCTATAAAAATACTTGTAAGATTTAAAACAACAAACGTGGGGCGCATACAATAGATAATAGTGAGAAGTGTAAAGCGCCCCACGTTTTTCGTTTTAAATCTTACAAGTATTTTTATAGCTATTAAAACTTCACAATCACAAATTTTCAGGACAATCTGTATGGGGTTATAAATCGGTATGGGACCAGGATAAATTATTTTATACTTTTTAGACCGTTACACCGACTACATGGTAACTGAAAAAAGTCAAATCTAAACGAGTGCGAGGTAGTATCTTCAAGTGACGAAAGTGATTTTGAACCAGTTCACCACAAGAAAATACGCGTATTGTCAGACTACGAAGAATAATGGTTATGCATTTTGAAAAGTTTTGTATGTGTAAAATAAGTACAATATAAATAAAACATTTAAAAATGTTCGTATGTGTATTTTCTAAACGAGATTTCTAAATGAGATTCCAGACCAGATTCCAAATAGTTGCCAAGCCTCGTGTCTTCATTTCGTTTAAAAAAGCAATTTCTAGTTATTTCGTAAGGTTTTGAGTTATTTTTTACGTGAGACTTTTTTTTATGCGGTCTCTCTTCACCGCATAAAAAATACTTTTAAATGTGTTGCGAAAAATATTTTTTATAGCTACTCGTGAAGTTTTGGAAGATTTTTTTATGCGTTTTCTTTTATGCGGTCCCTATCCACTGCACAAAAACAGGTTTGAGTGTACCAGAAAAGAAAATTAAATTAGACTATTTATTGTTTCATACATTCTTTTTCTAATGACTTAAAATATTTGTATGCAATACTTCAAATTTTTAAATATTAGTCCAGTTTCTGTACAAAGAATATGCTGCTTTATATGTTATAACCAGGTGGTTCAACCGGAGGTGGAGAATACATATATCGCATACTCTACCTAAGTAATAAATTAAAACCAATTAATTAATTAAACATAAGTAATCACAACACAGATAATTTTAATTATATATAATTCATTAAACCACCATCACAAATTAAACATTCATTAAGTAAAAACTAATTAAACATTCATTAAGTAAAAACTAATTAAACATTCATTAAGTAAAAACTAATTAAACATTCATTAAGTAAAAACTAATTACCCAACTTATTCTTCAACCCATTAATTAAACATTTATTAATTAAACATTTATTAATTAAACATTTATTAATTAAACAATTAATTTTCGAAATATTCAAACGCTTTACTTTTAGATTTGATTTCCTACGCCATAGCACACCCGATTTCAATCCGTTAAAGATGCTATTCACCCCCCTCCCCACACACAAAAACCAACAGGTGGAGAATTTATCCCTTACTATCCGTAAGTAATTAATTAGAAATCAATTAATTAATTAAACATAAATAATCATAACTGATGACGTTTGAATTTCATTAGTTAAACATCATTAATTTCGAAAATTCTCAAATGCTTTGATTTTATAGTTGTTTTCGCCGTATAGCAAGACCCACTTTCAATTCTTAAGGATCCTATCAAACCAATAGTAATAATTAAAAATAATAATCATGACTGATGATGGTTAACGCTGTTTGATTGATTCGTTACTTACGTATAAATAATCATTACTTTTGATGTTTAATGAGATTAATGAATTCATTATTTAAACATAGTTAAATACGAAAATCCTCAAACGCTTTGATTTTATAGTTGTTTTCCTACCTGTGTTTCAATCCGTTAAGTATCTTACTCAAAACAACAAGTGGAGAATTTAATAAGTAATATATCAAAAGCATTTTGTTAATTAAACACAAATAATCATAACTAATTACTGATATTTAAACATAATTTGTGAGCACGTTTGTCAAAAATTTCAAAACCTAACCATTAAAATGTAATGAAACTTATGTAATTCAAATCGTTTCATCATCCATAAGGCACAACAGTGCCATTCTTACGACCCACTTGTGTGCCGCGGTACGTCGTCTCATGTTGAAAATAGATGTTATGGATGTTGATACATTAAAGATTGGTTTTAGAGGCTTTGGTACTATAGCTCTTATAGGGAAATTACTAATATTATTATATTCAAAACACATTATGCAATTCTTTTAAGAAGCAAAAAACCCCCAACAATAGTTTTCCGAGATGTCGGAAGCAACATTAATAACGAATGTAACCTACGTTTCATAAAATCTTTAGAGACAACTTCGATTTTATGATGTGTTCACTTATTGGCAATAGTGCAAGTTATTCGAAACCCAGAATCACGCAAAGCACAAACCTGAGTTCTAGGTTATCATTTTGGAGGTAAACATTTATAAAATGCTTCTTTCGAAAATGGTAACCTAGTAACATTTATTGAGATAGAAAACAGCAGGCACTTTAAGCTAGACTTGTTTGCAGAATTTAATCCGATTTGAGTAAAATGTAAGCTAACAACGAGGAAACCGTCGAACTTGTATTGATACAAAAAGAATGCATTTAAACTCGAAATTCACCTATCTTTCCTTAAGGTATTTATTACCGAGCGGTTTTCGAGAAGAAACGGATATTAAAGTAGAAAACGTAAATGCCCCTCACCAAAAACGCAACCCAATATCATAAATAAAAAGGTTGTTTGTATTTAGGTTGAAGAACAAGCAAAACCGCATTTCCCGGGCATCGACGGAAAGACAAATAACAAGGAAGAGAAAAATAGCTGTGTTTATATACATACTGAAATTTCGGATATATTCTGCTATCAATTTAGTCTTTTGCGTATGCCCCGATTCGGTTACTCAAAATAATAATAAAAGTAAGATAAATATTAAATTTCGTGCGAATCGGAGGATAAAGTATGACAATATACTAGGAAAATAAATATTGTTGGTACTATAAGAAACGTTTGTTTATGAGAAATCCAGGTGATACTATCGGGCGCTTGCAGAATCAGGTGAGAAAAATTCCTTGAGGGATTCGGATATATATTTATATATAACGCACGCGTATATACATTCATGTATTGTATAGCTAGAGAGGTGAAAATTTTTCCAAATCTAAACAGTTCTTAGCATAATAGATGAGTTGGAATTTTGAAAACACATCATTGGTGATAAACGTAAGGGTCAATGGTCTTTGGATATAAACCATACACCTACTAAGACGAATGTCCAGCAGAAAACAGTATGGGAACTCGAAATTCGGAAAATATTTCATCTGTTGTCGTTAATACATGTTTCTTCCACGTAAGAGTAATGTGCAAAAATAGAGATCTAGTTGCATTGTTTACTTGCACGCGAGATGAAATGCAGACAGAAATAGAATCCCTAGGATATTAATACATAATATTTATTCGTTATGACACCCAGTTTTGAGAGACCAATAATTCAATCCTCAAAGCCATAGAGGAAAGTGCGGGGAAGAAAGATGTACATAATATTTGTCCACAAATATATTTTACTAGAAGTAAAAACATGACATTTATCTGATATAAATGCTTTTATTTTATTAGATTTAATTATTTACTGAAACTTATTAGTGGATTACAAATGCGGATTTGCTCTAAAATATGCATACAAATTTTACTGGCCCATATCTTAAAATTTTACATAATGTTTTTGCTAAAACTTTTTTATTTCTCCATTTTATAAATTATTTTAATTAATACAGCCGATGTTCTTTTTATAAGCCGCAAGAGAGTGAGAAAAATTCCTTAAAGGTGGAAAATTTTTTGAAAGAGGATTAAAATTAGTTTTATGACTTTAGGGAGAGATTTGACGAAAGTTTAGAAAATCTCTTGGTTCGTGAAAATTGGAGTTCTTTAAAACGAGCTTCGACTTTGAATACAATACAATAATTATCATCAAAGTTTTTATTTTTATTTAATAAAATAGATGATAGTAAAAGTTTCTAAATTTGTTTCAACTCTCCACGAGTTTCCATCTCGTCCAAAATATGGTACATTTTACTAAGGACGAGAAATTTCGTCGACTCAAAACTGCTCTATTGCTCCAAGGTGGAATGAAATTACACTTAGCTTGCACTTGCATACTTAATATAATAATGTTCAGATCGCTTAAAAATACGTACAAAATGGTGTTCAAATTTGAAATTCGGGTAGCGATAACTACAATACAAATTAATCTTTATCTACAAATAGCGTCTTTCTAAGTGGAGATGTTCTCTGAAATTGAAACTAACTTTAGCCATTGAGCATATCGGGATATACACTCGTGTTCAGAATTAAGACAATTTGCACATTGTGTTTATTTTTACAAGAAGTATTGAACCAAAGGTACTAATTATGCCGCCGAAGAAGAATGCAAACATTCAGTGTCGAATACGTAAGCGTACAGTTGCATGTGGGTGGAGCTATGACCGTGAAGGGAATGATAAACACACGAGGTGTTTTCCGTGATTCGTGAGCTCGAACTTCTCGGCGACATTTGCTGTGCTTCTCGCAAGAGTTGGGGACATTTTATAAGCTATAAGGCAAAATGAGTAGCCAACAAATGTATGGATGACGGAATGAGATGGAGAATCGTCGGTAGATTGGAGGCAGGACAATCACATATGCAGGTGGCTACTGAGCTCCATGTAAAACCCAGAGTCGTCTGCAATGTGTGGAAACTGTTTCATGACACTAGATCCATATCGAGGAGATCGGAAAAAGGTCGTCGAAGAGCCACGACGACTAATGAGGATAATTATTTGGCACTTTCAGCTAGGCGCCATAGGACTGCTACAGCTTCACAGCACTCACGTGAGCTGCATGCTGCCACTGGAACCCGAGTTTCACGGATTACTTTTGCCCGAAGGCTTCATGAGAGAGGGCTTTATGCCAGAAGACCCGCTGTTTGCGTCCCGCTCACTGCAGCACACAAGAGAGTGCGTTTAGCATGGTGCAGACAACATCAGTCTTGGACTAGACTTCAGCACCGTGCTCTTCACAGATGAGTCAAGATTTAGCCTGGACACTGATTATCGACGTACCCTCATCTGGAGTGAGCCTGGGACCCAATACCATCCCTCCCACATCAGGGAAATGGGCCACTATGGTGGTGGAGGTGTCATGGTCTGGGCAGGCATCACGTTGAACTGCTGTACACCCCTCCATGTGCTTGACATGTGAGGGTCCCTGACTGCTATGAGGTATAGAGAGGAGATCTTAAAGCCCTATATTTGACTTTTCAGGGGCGCAGTTGGCCCTCGGTTCCTGTTCATGGACGATAACGCTCGTCCACATCGGGCTCACCTGGTCGACGTTTATCTGGAAAATGAGAATATTTGGCGTATGGATTGGTCAGCAAGATTCCTTAACCTAAACCCTATAGAAGATGTCTGGCACTCTCTTGTAAGGGCAATTGCATCTAGCCATCCCCCTCCGAGAACCATTACGGAGCTGAAAACGACGTAGCTCGATGTAATAACAGTCGATGCTTATGCTCGACTTTGGCGACACCATTCAAAACCCTGATTATGAGGTGTACACCGATAAAAATGAAAACCCAGTTAGAATATTTAAATTTAAAATAAACAGGGACAACTCTGACTTTCAGGTGGAGTTTTCCACCATCTATCAAGCGGTTCTCTGTGCAATAGAAAATAAAGCCAGAATCAACATTTATAGTGACAGCCTGAGCTCGATTCAGGCCTTAAGATCTTCAAAAAATAAATCTTCAGTTCTTATTAACATTAAATCAACAATAGCCCACTATACCAAGAACTTTGGCCGGAGTTGGGTCCGGGCTCATGTCGGCACAGCCGGAAACGAGCTCGTCGACCATTACGCCAAACTTGCCTCGGTCGATGGCGAGGGACTCTCTGTCCCCGTTCCATATTGCATAATCAGACGCAAATTGAAGGATTATATGGTTAATAAATGGCAAGATCATTATAGGGACTCGGGGAAAGACCTTCGTATTAAACATTTTATGCCTAAAGTACATTTAAAAAACCCTGTCACCGACCGGCACATGATCTTGTTGACGGGATATATGACCCGTTTATTGCTTACCTTTTTATATTTGGACTGTGAGATAGTGACCTCTGTTTATGTGGTGGCGTGGGCGACGCCGACCATTACATCTTTGGCTGTCCACGCACCAAGGACTTTCATATTACAAAGCCGTCGAACACAAATAAGTCCGAGTGGATGAATAGGGTTCTTGACAGCCATCTGAAATTATAAAGATTAAAACAATGTGTGTTGGCGGTCGCGGACCCAACCGCTACCTAGGATTTTTATGCTTTCCTGGCTTTTTATCGTAGGGGCTTGAAGCTATGTCCAGGCCCATTTTAATATCAACCTTAATTTTAATTGTAATTTTGGTTTCGTGATTTTAATTCTCTTTAAAAAAATCTGTATTTAAATCTAATTAAAATATTTTATCCCCCTTAAATTTTTCAAATTTTTTTCTTGGCTATTTTCTGGTCAAGGGGTGCCGTCCCCACTTTGCTCTGTCCCTGGGAGGCCTGGTGGTTCCGTGCTCTTCTCGTGCCCCGCCTGCCTAGATTTTATTGTAGGGGCCTAAGACTATGTTCTCGGACCCATTTTAACTTTTTAGAACTTTTTACCTTTTAAACTTCATTGTTTTATTTATTGGAACTGTCATCTGTCGATGTCGTCAATTAATACCATCTTTTAATGTCACCATTTTGTGTTTTTGTGAATGTTCAGTGTTTAGATTCTTGCTTTTGTTTATGTAAGTGTTTGTATTTGTGTTTTTGTCTATATTGAGTGTTTGTCTGTTTTCCTTTCGCACTTCCAGCTGATGTCATACTTCGGTTATTGCTCTGTAGTAACAGTTTGTGCTCCAGTTTGTGTTCTTGTTTTTTTATTGTTGCCACTTGTATGTTAAGGATATTTTTGAGTTTTAATAAATGCGGCGTGCGGGGGCCTTTCCCTTCCCCCGCGTCATAAGACGCTTTAAGCCTCCGGCGAGATCCGTATTGCTATGAATTGAGGAGACATCCCCTGCTTAGATCTGCCAGGGGACCATCTCCCGATTGCTAACGGTTTGGGGGCCGCCCCCGGCCTTGCGACTCCTGTGGTTGCCTTCCTGTGTTTTTCTGTTTTTCTTTGTTCTTGTTCTATCTTTCTCACACTTGTTTTGTTGCGCTGTTTTTAATCACGCTGCACGTCATAAGTGCGAAACGTAAAATATCTCTGAAAATTGCGCTGTGTGGCTCTTTATTGTCTTTACCCGCCCTGCCATTAAAAGCTCTAAGCCTGCGAGCGATCAGACAGGGCGTGAATGTTAAAAACAATTGATGCATATGTAGTCTAAAAATGCTCTTTAAAAAAAAAAAAAAAGAAGCATTTGCAAAATTTAACTCCAAATGGTTTGGACGAGATTCCTCGCCCATCAAGGTTCGACCAATTTTCCTAATGACGAGGTATCTCACCATCAAGATATAGTCGATTGCTGGATGATGACAAGATCAAGATCTGGTCAGTTTAATTCCAATGATGGTATATCTTGTCCATCAAGATCTGGTCAGTTTAATTCCAATGATGGTATATCTTGTCCATCAAGATCTGGTCAGTTTAGTTCCAATGATGGTATATCTTGTCCATCAAGATATGGTCAGTTTAATTCCAATGATGGTATATCTTGTCCATCAAGATAGGTCAGTTTTGCTAATGACATCTCGTCAAGGCAATCACCGGTAAGGTTAACTTTTTCCAAATCCCGAATTTCTCCAATTGATGTTTATTGTTGATCTGACTAATAAGCATCTTTGTACCACTGAAATGGCCATTGATAGTTCAGTTTATTACGAGGGAAAGATGCATTTGACGATGGTTTTAGAACTGACTGAAAGGGCGCTGTTTCAACAACATCGACCAAACAAAATGCAATGTGAAAATAAAACTGGGTAAATAAATATTTTTATTCAAAGGAAATGAAACCCAAATAAATCTTAAAACTGCTTAACAATACTGGTTTGCGGCAGTTTTAAAAAACGTTGCAGCAGAAGGATGCATCATTTTCCTTCATATCAAAAAATAAATACTATTGTCTTGTTTCGTAACAGTTTTTCATCATTTGAAGCGCTTTGAAGAAATCTTGAAACCCTTTTCCTCAGTCTCAAGTAATTGTCTTCAAAAGTCCACTCGGAAGCTTTCCGCTCTCTGTTTTTGAAGTAGCTTCTAACGTAAAAACAGTTTCACAGTTCTCGTTTTTACTTGTCTTCACACAGCTTTCAACTCATAGTAATAGGACTCGGATGTTGTTAGAGCTTAAAACAAACAGACTGCTTTTCCATGATTAAAAAACAACAACCTGAAACAAGTTGATAAATATTTATATTTTAAACTAAAACATCTAATTTTTTTTGCTTTGCTTAAGTCACACTGATCTCCGTGTGTCTTCTAGAAAATAGGAGGGGTCAAAAACCAGAATGATTGTCAGTGGGATGAGTAGACATGCTGGAATTCGTCAGAGTATTTATTATGAAGGTTCTATGGGGATGGAGCCGGTAAGTGTGAATTATAATTTCTCGTGCTAAAGAGGAGAAATCTTTTTCTACTTGAGCGTATGGACATGTGATGAGCGAAGTCCTTGAAGAATCAGAAAGTGGAAGAAGCTACCTCCTCGGACCACGCAGCATCGACTCAGGCACCCCAAAACAGTGACCAATGACACTCTAGTCCAAAAACCAGAGAACCGGTGAGTAGCACTCTTCTAAGACAAGTAGAATTTTGATGGGAGAACCTGGGACAGGAGGCCCTCCAACTCCGGTGAACTTTGAAAGGATCTGAACGCCATTGAGCTTGCAGAACCTTTTTGTAAACGAGGGGAAAATCTCTCCTAAGAGATTTGCCATTAATTTATCTTTGACCCCTCACAACGATTGAACGATCTAAGATATTAAAAACTCATTTTGCGTGGCACCTGCATTCTGCTCTGAACGGTTAAATTACCCTGAATTGCAAGTAAGCAAGTGTGTAGCTATGTATCAGAACTGTAAAGACATTGTATCGACTCTAAATTAAAAACATGAACTGCCAAATTGAAAAAGCAATTACCAGTACATATCACACTACGGATACATAGCCCTATGGCAGAGCCTACTTTTGTTTCTGAGAGAAATTTTTTTTTGTACAACTAAAACAGATTTGTGTCACTATTAATAATATTTGAAACGCGTAATTCATAAACTTCCCTTAGTGTTTGATCCCGAACCGCCGCCAATGACTCGTTGTGTTGCTCCAGTGCGACTTTAATTAAATTACCTACCTACCAAAACTTCCATGCTGATAACTATTTTCCCCATTCGTAGAAGGATATCATAGACACGATCTAACAAGTGAAATTTAAAAGCACTGGTAAATTTATCCCAATACTTTGCTTTTAGAGTACTATTTTTGATATAAATTTTAAATTACAGCTAGTAAACATTTAGAAAAGTAATTGGACCTTTCAAACTTTTAAGAAGAAAAACATGGTGTATCAATAACATTTATATATATGACAATTAAATAGCATAACTCACGGTAATGTCTAGAATTTTGTACTTAAATCATTTTTTAACTCGACGATGAATGATCCACAACTTTTCCTGTATCTCGAAATTTTTCTTGATTGAAGCTGTAACTTTCAAATTCTAACGCACGCTAGTGGTGCCGCCGTCACCCGCATCTGGTAACGCATAGCCACTTTACTATACCAGTGAATCATTTCATAGACCTAGTTACTATTGTTCAAACCTTTTGGACGAACTTTAGCCTGCATATGGTGTAGTATTTAGATCAGGCCTCGAAATAGATTTTTTAATACAGGTGCACCTTGTGCACCTAAGTTTTTAAATTAGGTGCATTGATTCTATTTTAGGTACACATTAAAAAAAACGTTATATGAAAGTATAAATGTAATGTAAACTACTTTATTAGTTCGGTATGTTTATATAGGTTCGTAGTAGTTCAACAGAGCCATCAGGAAAATGTCTCGATCATCGGAAAGTTCAGGTGGCAGAGACACAAGTAAACCTTCTTCCTGTATAAACCTGTTATGGCCCAACGATTTTGTTTTCAAATAGTGTGTAATTAGGAATTTTAATTACGTTCTTTTATAGCGAGGGAGGTCGATACTATTATGTTCAAACATCAAAATAACATAAAACACGTTCCCCTCTTCCTTTTTTTAACGTTAGGTGCACTGCGTTCACCTAGCGGGAAAAAAATTAGATGCACAATTTTATTTTCATGTGCACAGTGCACCTGTGCACCGGGTATTTCGAGCTCTGATTTAGATAATATATTGGTTACGTGTCTCGAAAGTAAAAAGTACGCCAGTTAATAAAGGAAAGGATATAACTTTGAAAAGGCAAACCTAGTGTTATGGCAGTAAAAGACAAAGGAAATGCATAAAATCTAAAGTGGCTTAAAATTCTCGGTAAATTATGAGGGGGATTTTCAGTGCAAAACTTAACATACCAGATATTACTTCATCTCCACAAATGCTCACGCACGATACAGATCAGGGATACTGTAGAATGTATTTTATCGCCATTTTGACGACGTTCGCCGTTTAATATAATCTGTAATATAATCGATAATCAACTATCAATTCAAAATTCGTTCATTGGAAATTTTATTGGCGAAGTGCTGAAAAGACTTCATGTTCCGAAAATGTAGAGGATGAACAGGAAACACTACCACCACTTACATTTATTTTGGAAGAAAATGGCAGGCTTTCTAGAAAATTTGGGGATCAAAATTTCATAGCACTTAGTCAAGAGAACAACGTGCATGTGTTTTTTACCTACTGGGTTAAACTACGTAACAAAGTTTTTTATTTCAAACAAATAGCAGTGCTTTCAAGGCAAGCAGAAAGAAAAAAACTGCACTTGGAACAATATTAAAAAAAATATGCTCGTGTCAGTTTATTAAATCGAATGCAATGCTTAAACAATGTGATATATCGAACATTTAAACGCAAACTCATTTATTTTCACTGGGTGAAATACGCAAAAGAATCGTATATTTATTTGACGACAGTTGAAAATATTTTATCTTATCCAATTTTTGCTATGTGTGGTTCTCTTTTTCTTCGTTTTTAGGACTTCTGATATTTCAAAACATGAATCAGAAATATTATACGAAGAAATACGATTGGGATAACTCTGAAAACTTATCGAATTCACCGCTCCTATTTAACCGTATACGAAACAGCTAGTCTATATAAATAAGAATGGAGTGTTTGTACATTGAATATTTTCCACCCATTTCATGTTTTCTATCCGTTTTGGACCCTTATAATGCCAAATCCGCCTTTTACGCGTTTGGTATCTGTCTGTCCATCTGTGTGTTCCCTATATACCGCCCACACGGTTTAAAATATTTTCAGGAAACTTGCATACTGTGAATACTTATTTTCATTTAGTGACTGAACTTGGTTGCGTAAGTCTGTCTGTCCGTCGTCTTTCTGTTCTATGTTCGATTCTAAAATATAACCTGTGCACCTAATTTCAAAACTTAGGTGCACAAGGTGCACCTGCATTAAAAAATCTATTTCGAGGCCTGGTTTAGTGAATGCAATATTAAACATTTATTTATTATTATATTTAGATAACTTTCATGCTAAAACACCTGAGTAAGTACTTTAATCTACCATAATTTGATAGCTTTGGAAAAACTGGAATGTACACTGACGAGCAATTGAATTAGGATTACTTGTCTAGTGGAGCTTAGCAACACTTTTCGCCTTGATGACGGCAGGGATTCGTCTTGGTATGGACTCGACAAGATACTGGAAGCGATGGGAAGCCATATGTATCCACGACTCCTGTACAATTTCCCACAATTCACGTTGATTAGATGGAAGGTGGTCTGAGGGTAGGACATCTCTCTCAATTGCACCCCAGATGTGATCGATTGGATTGAGGTCAGGTGACCTCGATGGCCAGAAAAGCACGTGCAGGTCTGTGGAATGTTCATCCAACCATTCGGATACAATTCGGGAGCGATGGCACTGTGCACTGTCTTCCTGAAAGACAATCTCTGTAAGTGGGCTGTCGTAAACAAACATACTATAGCAGATGGTCGTCAAGTATATCCCGGTAACCTTCACCTGTGAGAGACGATATCACACGTACCAGGAGTCCCATTCCAATCCATGTAAATAGTCCCCAGTTGAGAATGCCACCTCCACCAGCTTGAAGAGTCCCCTGCTGGCAGGAAGGATCCATCGCTTCATGGGTTTTACGCCGTACTCGTACTCTGCCATCGGTATATACCAAAGTGAAACTCCAGGCAACATTTTCACACATCTCAACGGTCCATTGGCTATGCTCCTGTGCCCATGCTAATCGTTGCGCCCTGTGTTGTGCAGACAACAGAGGGACTCTCATGGGGCGATGGCTTCTGTAGCCATCCAGCTGCAGAGAGGAAATGCTTTTGGATTGCGTGGCAGCTTACACGTTGCTGTGCACCAGCGTTAAATAGATCGGTGATCTGTTGCACTGTGGCACGTCTATCCGCTGTTACAATACGGGTTAGTCGTCGACGACGACGACGACCTGGCTCATCCACACGCTGTTGTCCGCGGCAGTTGACTCTGGCAGGGATGGTTTACCTGAATCGACGTACTCACTGTACACCCTTAACACAGTGGTGTGTGAAAATCCGAGTGTCTGAACTACTTCCGAGATGGAGTGACCATTCGTCGGGCTCCGACTATTTGCTCACGATCAAATGCGCTTAGATCCGCAATCTTACCCATACGGCTTTTGATTATTACTGATACCGTGAGCAGCACTCCTTACTTTGTCAAACAGCTGCTTACGTCATTTGCAAGCCGCTTCTTGGCCTTGCGCACAGCCCCAAATTTGCATAATGCCAGCTATCTATAATTCAATTGGTCTTCTGATGAAAAAGCAATTATTTTAACACAAATTATTATTTTTATGGAATTTTAGCTCTGATACTTCATTTATTTCAAGTCTTATTTTGTTCTTTACGTAATGTAAACGATTTATGAATATTTGGGACAGACGATATTTTTCAGCGAACAGGAATGAAACCGAAACTCGTGTTTGTTGATCGCGTGCAGTGATATTTTCTGTTTCATTCGCTCTGAATTAATTTCGCATTTCTAAATTTCGTACACTTTTTAGTCGTAAGTGGCAACTGTGCAAGATCAAGAGATAAAAAAAAGACTCACGAATTAATATAATTAAAACAACTTTTTTCCCAACTTTTATTTTGTTTTATTTCGCTGTTTTCTTTTTTTTCTGTTTTAAATATTCATTATTTTAATATATTGCATTTCCTGTTTATCACATGTAACACAACTACAAAGTATTCGACTCAAAGTGGCAGGTAAGTAAGAATAAAACAAATTTTAAGTGTAACTATTCCGTTATTGAAAGAATAATGCCGTTATTCAAAGAATAATAATGTTTAAAAAATCCAAACTAGAACTTTTCAAGCATTAAAAAAATTCTTTGCCATATTGACATGAGAATATTGGGAAATTGCACAATGTCACATGCCTGATGCAAGAGTGTCACAATTAAAAAACTATTGTTTTGTTGAGTATGAGTGCAAGAGTATTCGCTGTAAATCGTCATTTGTATTAAATGAGTTGAACATGAAAAGAACTTAAGGGAATTGCAAATCTTCCTCAAAATAGTCTTTTGTAGTAGTAATATTAGGGTCACTTTTCGTCATTTTGTAGCTTTGTCATACAGCAAGGGTGCGATGTATGTGAAATGTATTACTTTAATGGATATACATGTGTAGGATTTGTGTCCAAAGTAAGTTGCAGAAATTATAAAGAAGGTGAAATTGTTAAAATATTATTTTACTATACGAAAGACATAAATCATTATACACTCACTGCCAAAAGTTAAGCACGGAGAGAAAAAATGTTAATTTCCAGAAGCCAATCTAAATTTTAGAGTCTGCAGTTTGCTGCAGAAGTAGATGGAACTATGCAAATGTGTTATGTAACAGCCAATCACGGGTTCGTGTCGAGAAATATACAAAACAGGTAGTCGTTTAAGAAGTAATACATTGTGAAGGGTTAGAGGAGTTGCATGGAAGTGCTGACAAAAAGTGTTAAGAACTTTTGTACGATTAGTTTTCAAGACAGACGTGTTTCTATGGCTTCCAAAAGACGAATGGCAGATAGTGAGCTCTGGCATTTCTGTGGGACGCCTTCAAGAAGGGCAATTAATCACTGATGTTGCTCTTTTCTTCGGTGTGCATCATTCTTTCATTTTACGATTATGGAAATTATTTCAAACAAGGCAACAGTTGTCCGAAGACCTGTAGCCGACCGCCCAAGGGTTACGACCCCCACGGAAGATCGATATATTGCTGTTGTAGCGAAGCAAAATCGAAGAGCGACCTCCACATGTGTGACATCTATGGTTGCAGCGTCCATTGGTAAGATATCTTCCACTACTGTGCGCCAAAGGCTACACATAAATGGACTGTACCCCCGGGTACCACGAGTTTGCGTTCCTCTAACCGTCCAATCCAGAGGGGCACGATTAAAGTGGTGTCGGCGGCATGTGAATTGGACGGTGTTTGATTGGGCTAATGTTATGTTCACGGAGGAGTCTAGATTTTTTCTGGAGCCAGATGACGAACGTATAAGGGTCTGGATAGAACAAGGCACACGTAATCGGCCTCGGAACGTCATCGAACAGTACGAATTCCGAGGTGGAAGCATAATGGTGTGGGCCGGGAATTCGTTGGGATATCGCACCGACCAGCACATCTATAGACGGAGATCTGTGACGGCTGTCTGGTATCGGAATGAAGTCCTAGAACCCACTGTGAGATTGTACGCTGCAGCAGTTGGTCCTTCTTTTGTTTTAATGGATGTTAAAGCGTGTCCGCATAGAGCTGGCATCGTCAACGACTACCTGGAGAGGGAGGGGATTGCGCGTATGTTTTGGCCGGCTTACTCGTTCAACCTTAATCCCATTGAAAATCAATCTTTGGGATGCCCTCGGTCGTGCTGTGTCTTGCACGTTTCCCACCCCCAGCTACTCTCACAGAGTTGCAAACTGCTCTACAGGAGGAATGGCGATTACTTGACTCTGGGTGGTTGATCCTCTCATGGAAAGCATGGTCACATGCTGTAAACTTTGTATGAGGATGAGGGGTGTTCTCCATTAATCTCGGTTTTGTTTATTTGTTTCGGATTTAAACATCATTTTGTTAATGACTCTAATATGACTTTATCTTATAGTTTATGAAAATTCAATATTGTTTTAATCTTTGTATTTAATTCGTTGTTTTGTTTGATGCATTAACCTATTTGCCACTTTCCTGCCGCATTTCGTGTCAATCAAAGCTGTACTTGTCGTTTTTTCGCATTTTACTTCGTGCTTAACTTCTGGCAGTGAGTGTATATTTTCATCATGCCTTCAATCTTGAGTAAGCCAATTTCAAACCGAGTAAGGTCGGGTATTATATTAATAATAAATAAATTGCGAAGTAATGCAAATGGACCGTTATTTTACGCTTAGAATATAATGTCTAAGGTTTAGAATTAAATTTTTTTTGCAGTGCGGAGTTCAAGGATAACACAAAAGGCCACAGGAAGTATATTAAAAAATCAATAGCAGGACTCGCCATAAAACTCTTAAATAAAATATAAAAGAATGAATAGTTAAATTAAAAATTTAAACTCCTAATTTCTCTTTAATCCGCTAGTGGTTGTTTTGACAAGGTATCTCGCCATTAGCATCTTGCTATTCATTTGATTACTTGCTATTCATTAGATTACTTGCTATTCATTAGATTACTTGCTATTCATTAGAACGGACCAGATCTTGATGGACGAAATATATCGTCATTCGAAGAACCTGATGTTGATCTCATCATTATTAAAAAAATAGGCAATATCTTGATGATGAGATATATCGTCATTCGAAGAACCTGATCTTGATCTCATCATTATTAAAAAAATAGGCAATATCTTGATGATGAGATATATCGTCATTCGAAGAAACTGATCTTGATCTCATCATTATTAAAAAAATAGGCAATATCTTGATGATGAGATATATCGTCATTCGAAGAACCTGATCTTGATCTCATCATTATTAAAAAAATAGGCAATATCTTGATGATGAGATATCTTGTCATTAGCAAAATTGATCACATCTTGATGGACGAGATATCTCGTCGAATCCACTTAAAGTGTTAAGAATAAATCATCTAAAGTGAGGTCTCATATACTTTGATATTGATTATGCCTGGCATCTAAGTTTAATCATTTTATCATAATTACAGTAATATATATCATTTTTGACTGCATATTAGTTTTTGATTTAACTCAGTGAAGTAATGTTACTCAATACAAAAAAAAAATAACGAGATTAAAATGAATTCGATTCGAAAACTTTATTTTAGTGAAAAAGTTACAATAACGAAATCACAAAATGTCTCTTCATTAAAACAATCCAGCCTAATTTAATTTCTGTAAGAGAGAGAGAGAGAGAGAGAGAGAGAGAGAGAGAGAGAGAGAGAGAGAGAGAGAGAGAGAGAGAGAGAGAGAGAGAGAGAGAGAGAGAGAGAGAGAGAGAGAGAGTGCAAGTTTAAAATATAATCAACAACCTGAAGGTATTGATTTTCGCTCAAAAACTAATTTCCTTTCTTGGAAGAGAGTTGAATAATAAAACTCCTATCTAAGGTTTTTTGATGAACTCTTGAAGGAAAGTATTCGGAAGAATTTAGATTTGTATTTAGAAAGCTTCATCGCCAATTATGAAGAGCATTAATTTTAACTGAACAACGTTAAGATATTTTTTCTTGTTTATCCAGAATTTTTATTAATCTTTATTAAAATTATAGAGTTTGTTTAATTATTAAGATACGAATAAGAGATGCAGAAATATGCTTTAAGGTTTCAACTATGGAACTTAGTTTTATGAGGAATAAGGCTTAATTTTCGTACATACTATGACGCTAAAGAAAAAATAAAGCTACTTTAATCCAAAATTTCTACTATAAGCACTAGATTTAGATAGTTTGATAAACAAACAATAAATATTTGTGAAGAAATTTTACTGTATATATATATAGAGAGAGAAAATTGAATGGATATTAAAAAAGCTTTTTTTTATCGTAAATTATGGCGAGCATTAATTTTAACTGAACAACGTTAAAATATTTGTTTTCTGATTATCCAGAATTTTTATTCATTCTTTTGAGAATTATCGAGTATATTTGATTATTGATATACTATAAAAAATGTAGAAATATGTTAAAACGTTTAACTATGAAAACTTAGTTTTATGAGAGATAATGCTTAATTTACGTACATACTATATTGACCCCAAAGAAAAGTAAAGCTGCTTTAATCCAATGTTTCTACTATAAGTACTAGATTTAGATAGTTTGATAAACAAGTAATAAATATCTGTGAAGAAATTCACTGTAAAAAATTGACGGGATATTAAGAAAGCTTTTTTATCGTCTATTATGAAGAGCATTATTTTTAACTGAACAACCTTAAAATATTATTCTTTTGTTTATCCATACTTTTTATTCATGCTTATGATAATTATAGAGTAGGTATCTGATTATGCAGATACAATAAAAGATGTATAACTATTTTTTAAAAGTTTTAGCAATAAAAAATTAGTTTTATGAGGCAGATAACTTATTTTTACTACATACTATTATAATACTAAAGGATAATTAAAATTTCCGCAGAAATCTGACATTTTTCTACTATAAACACTAATCTAAAAAGTTTGATAAATTAGTAATAAATATTAAAACATATTTGTGAAGAAAGTTTGTTTTAATCCTCTGGGATTTTACTTAAAAGTTTCAGACATAAATTTTACTACAAAAGCACAGCTCAGTGAAATTTCTTTTCATGGTCACAATCATGTCAGACTTCTTCATTAGCAATAAATTGCAGTGAAGGCATGGCAAAAATATTTTTCTTACCATGTCAATTTTAAGTGCATCAATAAATGTGAAAACCTTATCCTAACCACAAAACTGGTAAAAGAAACTTGTTTTTTATTATTTTATCAGTAAATTTTGTTTTACATAAGCACATACTAAATCATTTTACTTATGAAATAAATATATTACATTCTGAAATTTTCAATGTAGCTTGGAAACAGATAATTTACGATCCGCTGTTGTACGTAGGGACAGCAGCGTATTTTGTCCGTAGGTACAACAGCTGCAAATTTAGAATTTTATCGCCAATATGGCAGGGTTGAAGTTGGGTGAAAGATCCAAATAAATACGAATGAACTCTTGAAAAGTAGTAGCATTGATTTATAAACAGTGTGTGTCTGTAAAGTACACTGAAGAATGATGAAAAATCGAGAAACCTACTTCAAAATCTTACTTCATGCAGGCAAAAATAGATAAATGCAAAATACGACTCATCTGTTGAAGTTGCTACCTTCAAACATCATGAGTGACTAACGCCATCCTATCCCAGTGTTGCCAACCTGTTCAAACAAAATTCTCTAATCTTCTACTAGCCACTGTGTGGCCAACACGGCGTTGTACGTAACAGTTCTTTTCGTGGGGTAATGTGTGACCACTGCTCGTTAACGCTAACCCCCCCCCCCGCCCGATTGCTACGCATTCCCATTCAATTGCAAAGAATTCCAACACGCGAGGTCAACCGAAGTACGGGTGACGTCACATTTCGGAGTGAAAAACGGAAGGTGAAAAATAATTGGCATGGTTCCAATAGCTGACGTCAGTGGGTGAAAATCGCAAAACCTGGTTGCTTCTTCTTTTTCCGGAACAAAAGAAAGAAAGAAAGGTGCAAAAAACTAATAAATTCATTTAAAAATGTTCTAGATAAAATTTTAAAATTCGGACGACCTGTGTGCTAAATCTCATTATTGTAAATTTCATAGATTTGTCAGTACATAGAGACACGCAGACACACAGACAAACACTTCCTATTATAATAGTAGAGATTACTTAAGGCGACTGTCTCTATGTATGACTGTACCTTAGGCACAACAGGGAATTATTAGGGAACTGTAGGAAACTAATTAGCTAAACACAACAGTTAAATGTTGAAATTTATTTTGTCAAAGTGGTTATCTCGCCATTGACGAAACTGATCAGATCAAAGAAGAAAACTCACCAGATGTTGATCTATTCAACATAAAACCGGCACTATCTTGATTAGAGGTATCTCGTAATTTACAAAATTAGTCAGATCTTGATGAATGAGATGTCTGGTTAACCTTTAGACTACGGCTGGTACACCAGTTGTACCATGATCGTACTAAGGAAGAATTGAGACAATGGCTAGTACATCAGTTGCACCTTGAAAGTTAAAAGAATCGCACCAAGTAAGAATTTAGACTACGGCAGTTACAGTAGTTGTACCTTGAAAGTTATAAGAATCACGCCAAGAATGAATTGCGCTTGTTATATTATATTTATAGCCGTAGTCAAAAGGTTAAAGACACATGGAGGGTGGAGATCATGGGTGTACTTCCGCATGTGTGGTCGTGCAATGGATGATAGCGACTATGTAACTGTCCAGCGTTACTTTTAGCAGACTTGTATAAAACGAATTGGAATAGGTTTTTGGTAGATTACGGGCAAGTATAAAGGGCTCAATGGCAAGTATATATGCATTTTCGGTATAGAATAAGAAACTAAAACAGTGTATGTCAAATATGTAAAGTAGTTTCACATTAAATACGAGTTATAAATAACTAGCCACTGCGTGGCAACGCCGTGATGTAAGGTATTAGTCTGGTGTAAAATTTATCGCAGATTTCAAATCCGTTGAAGATATATTCAATTTAAAAATTATTTATCTAAAGAAAATCATATTTTTAGGTATCAATCTAAAGTGAAATTTTCCGCAGATTTCAAATCCGGTGAAATTTTTAATCTATCTTTAGCGCTACCGATTTTACGAAAAAAACTTAACAATCCCAGTCAATATGTTTTTTATTTCTTGCTCTCATTGGCGGAAATGGAATGAGACAGGAAATGTAATCTGTTTATTTTTTTAACGCGAAAGGGCAGAAGATGGCAATCTGTTTTTTTTTTCTTTTTGGAAAGAAAAAGTTCACGTGACGTCACAATCTCTTGTGAAAATATAAAAGAAGGTCACGTGGGTAGCAGAAGTCCATTTTCAGGGGTTTCTTCTTTTTTCGAACCAGTTTGAAGAACCAGGTAGAGAATAAAACTATTAAATTCATTTAAAAATCTTCTAGATTGAATTTTAAAATTCGCCGCGACCCCAAAATTGCATAAAATTCGGACTACCTGTGTGCCAAATCTCATTGCTGTAAGTGCCATAGATCGTCAGGATTTTGCGGCCGCGAAACAAACAAACAAACAAACAAACAAACAAACAAACAGACAGACAGACAGACAAACAAACAAGCACTTCCTTTTATAATATTAGAGAAAAGTTTACAATCGTGCGAATGTACATCTACTACTTACAAAACTTAAGCTTTAACTTGCTCGAATGCCAGAATTTGGTCCCTTGCACTTCAGTTAGGTATATAAGTATTATTGTGAAAAGGTATTACACCC
The DNA here is from genome assembly GCA_947359465.1 of Metellina segmentata. Classification (NCBI taxonomy): domain Eukaryota; kingdom Metazoa; phylum Arthropoda; class Arachnida; order Araneae; family Tetragnathidae; genus Metellina; species Metellina segmentata. Next base: position 50,656,795 of record OX375884.1, on the reverse strand, counting down.
GATGATGGACTGACTGTTTAAATGTTCTCTAATGATTCACAGACACATAAATATCTATATTTAAACTTTTTAATGGTAAATACCTGGGAAAATAATAGGGTCGGTTAAAAGAATAACGGATTAGCAAACGCAGAGTTGCGATTTTGAATCAAACCAGAGACTGTCGTGTACGAGGGGGGCTGGTGCACGGTAATTTTTCGGGCCTCATATATCCTCACGTTGGTGTGTTGTGAAAGTCTGGAGAGTGGTGTGACATCTCAGGGTAGTCTGTCCTTGTTTCAAAATTACGCGGTGTTTTCCTCGGATCATTCCTTTTGGGTTTGATCTTGGACCGTTGCCTTTAGACCAGTGTATTGCTCCAGTTCGACGTTAAATAAATACTTTCCTATCTGTAAAATAAAACAAATTGATCAGATTTTACTATCAGCGTTAATATTAGCAACAGATTATTAACTTTTCTGAGGTAAGTGAAAGAGAAAAGTTAGCAATTTATAATTTTTGTATGTCTAACTGTTCTTTTGAGAATAGAATCCCTTTCTAATTATTTGCTTTCCCTTTACACTTATAACTGCATTCCCTTACTTCTACTTTCTATTTTTATAAGGGTCCCTTCTTTTGTCTTCGAAGTCGGTGTAGCAGGATTTCATTAGTTTTCTTGGTATGAGAGGAATGTTTGTTTTCAATTAAATGGTAAGTTGTTTTGTCTTTTAATCCTGATAGTCGCTAAATCCTCCGAGCGGAGGACAGATGCCTCACACCCTTTAGCATGGATCTAATACGAATATAATTGAACTATATCTTTAAGTGATACATAAACGGCATTTGTGATACAATTTGGGTCGTGTGGAACACCTAACTAAAGCTTTTCAACTTTTTTAAACTTGTGATACAAATTTAAGACATGTAGAACGTTTAAGTTTTAAGTTTGTTGTTTAAAGTTAGCTAGTTGTTAACGATGATGTTTAAGATGCTAGATGTTTAATTTCCAGCATTATAGTGCTCTATTTCAGATTGAAGTTTGTGATCTAGTCAATTAAGTTAACCCTCCAAGTCGTTTCGACGAGACATCTCGTCCATCAACTTCTGTCTAATTTTGCTAATGACGAGATGCTTTGTTATCACGATACTGCCGATTGTTGGTTATGACTAGATCAGGATCCGATTCATGTTTTCTTCCAATGACGATATCTCGTCCAAAAAGATCTGTTTAGTATTGCTAATGACAAGATACCTCGTCGAGACAACCACCAGGAGGACTAGGTTCATTAGTGTTACTTGATTTCTTCTAATGATGATATCTCGTCCAACAAGATCTGTTCAGTTTTGCTAATGACAAGATACCGCGTCGAGACAACCACCAGGAAGACTAGGTTCTTTAGCTTTACTTGATTTCTTCTAATGACGATATCTCGTCCAACAAGATCTGTTCAGTTTTGCTAATGACAAGATACCACGTCGAGACAACCACCAGGAGGACTAGGTTCATTATGATCGATGTTTATACCTGTCGATGTTTTTACGTTGTGGATGTTTTATTTTTAAATGAAAAAAGTATCGTTATAAAAATTTAAAAAATAACCAAGAAGCATAATTTTTATAATCAGCAAATTTAACATACTCTTAGACCAAAGTGGCCAAGGGTGAAGGGTCTGAAAAGTAGGGATGCTACATCGACAGCAAAACATCGATGTTCAAATTAAAACATCGATGTTGATAATACATCGAACCCGAAGCATCGATGTTTTTAAAATTCAGTGTATTTAAACTATTTTCCCATTTCTTAAAACTAGCTTAGCAATTAGTGATGCGACATCGGCTTTTATATATCGATGTTTTTTATGAAACATCAACATCTATGTCGCATCCCTACTTTTCAGACCCTTCACCCTTGGCCACTTTGGTCTAAAAGTATGTTCAATTTGCTGATTATAAAAATTATGCTTCTTGGTTATTTTTTAAATTGCTAGATGTTTAATTTCCAGCATTCTAGTGCTCTGTTTCAGATTGAAGTTTGTGATCTAATCAATTAAGTTAACCCTCCAAGCCGTTTCGACGAGATATCTCGTCCATCAATTTCTGTCTAATTTTGCTAATGACGAGATGCTTTGTTATCACGATACTGCCGATTGTTGGTTATGACTAGATCAGGATCCGATTCATGTTTTCTTACAATGACGATATCTCGTCCAACAAGATCTGTTTAGTATTGCTAATGACAAGTTACCTCGTTGAGACAACCACCAGGAGGACTAGGTTCATTAGCGTTACTTGATTTCTTCTAATGACGATATCTCGTCCAACAAGATCTGTTCAGTTTTGCTAATGACAAGATACCTCGTCGAGACAACCACCAGGAGGACTAGGCTCATTAGCGTTACTTGATTTCTTCTAATGACGATATCTCGTCCAACAAGATCTGTTCAGTTTTGCTAATGACAAGATACCGCGTCGAGACAACCACCAGGAGGACTAGGTTCATTAGCTTTACTTGATTTCTTCTAATGACGGTATCTTGTCCAACAAGATCTGTTCAGTTTTGCTAATGACAAGATACCGCGTCGAGACGACCTCCAGGAGGACTAGGTTCATTAGTTTTACTTGATTCTGTAAGACTAAACAATCTGGAACTTTCACAAATGCTTTATTTCGCTGCAATATAATGAAGTAAAAAGCAGGTAAATTTTAAAGCGTATCTGAAAACTAAAGTCTTAAATTTCTAGTTTAAAGATAACTAGCTAAAAGGGTCTAGTTTCCAACATTTTAATAGTTTTTTCAAATTGAAATCAGTCTTCTCCGTCATGTTAAGCCCATTTGATTATTGAAGCTTATACCATCTGATTCTTTAACGTTAGTTCATCTGAATTACTTTGCAAGATTACTTTTATAGTTAAAATGAGCTGTATAGCATATATACTTTAAGTCCGAATCGACGCACCAAGAAGGAGTTGTCCGATTGCAATACAAATTGGTGGATGTGAAGAATATACATTGAAAAACAACGATTAAAGTTTCGGAAATAGTGAATGATTTATTTCAGAGTTTGATCTTTACAAAGGGAGGAAGTCAGTAAGGCGTTGGTCCACCTCTGGCATGGATGTAAGCTGCCACCCCTCGTGGCATAGACTAAAAAAGTTCCGGAATGGTGTCCCTCGGAATTTCTAACCAAATTGTGTCCAACTGTCGGGTTAAATGGTCAACATTCCGGGATAGTTGCAATTGCCTACCCATAACGTCCCAAATGTGCTATATGGGAGAGCGATCAGGACTAGGGATGCGATATCGATGTCAATGTTTTCAAAACATCGATGTATTGGAGTCGATGGTTTTGTAACATCGATGTTTATACTTGTCGATGTTTTTACGTTGTGGATGTTTTATTTTTAAATGAAAAAAGTACCGTTATAAAAATTTAAAAAATAACCAAGAAGCATAATTTTTATAATCAGCAAATTGAACATACTTTTAGACCAAAGTGGCCAAGGGTGAAGGGTCTGAAAAGTAGGGATGCGACATAGATGTTGATGTTTCATAAAAAACATCGATATATAAAAGCCGATGTCGCATCACTAATTGCTAAACTAGTTTTAAGAAATGGGAAAATAGTTTAAATACACTGAATTTTAAAAACATCGATGGTTTGGGTTCGATGTATTATCAACAGCGATGTTTTAATATGAACATCGATGTTTTGCTGTCGATGTAGCATCAATAGGTGCTAATTAAGAAATGGGGGAAAAAGTTTAAATACACTGAATATTAAAAACATCGCTGTTTAAAAACATCGATGTTTTGCTGTCGATATAGATCACTAATCAGGACACCTAGCTGGCCAAGGAAGTTTTGGGAAAGTTTGAAAAGAATTCATAGCAACACGGTGCCTTGTGCGGCCGGGCATTATCTTGTTGAAAAGTAAATCCGGGGTTTCGCAAAAGGAACGGTAACACAACCGATAGTAGAATGCCGTCTACGTTCCGCTGTGCTGTAAGTGTGTCAATTATGACTATCAAAGGGGTGCGGTTGTCAAATAGTGTTGCTACATCGATAGCAAAACATCGATGTTCAAAATTAAAATATCGTTGTTGATAATACATCGCAACAAAAACATCGATGCTTTTAAATTCAGTGTATTTAAACTTTTTCCCTCATTTCTTAAAACTGGTTTAGCAACTAGTGATGCGACATCGACAGCAAAACATAGATGTTTTGAAACATCGATGTTCAAAATTAAAACATCGATGTTCAAAATTAAAATATCGATGTTGATAATACATCGAACCCAAACCATCGATGTTTTTAAAATTCAGTGTATTTTATATTTTCCCCCATTTCTTAAAACTGGTTTAGCAACTAGTGATGCGATATCGGCTCCAATACGTCGATGTTTTTTTTATAAAACATCGACATAGATGTCGTATCCCTGCTTTTCAGACCCTTCACCCTTGGCCACTTTGATCTAAAAGTATGTTCAATTTGCTGATTATAAAAATTATGCTACTTGGTTATTTTTAAAATTCTTATAACGGAACTTTTTTTTATTTAAAAATAAAACATCAACAACGTAAAAACATAGACCAGTATAAACATCAATGTTACAAAAACATCGATTCCAATACATCGATGTTAAAAACATTGACATCGATGTCGCATCTCTACCGTCAAATTAGATTGCACCCCAGACCATAACGCCCTGTTGTAAGCATGTGTGGCGTGCGATGGTAAGTGCAGTATCCCCACGCTGCCCTGGACGTCTCCAGACAAGTCTGCAGTTGTCGTCAGGACACAGTTGGAAACGGGATTAGTCACTTAAAACTATACGTCCCCAGTCAGCGCCGTTCCTAGTTGATCGAGTCCTGCACCACCGTAATTCTGCTCCTTCTTGTGTCGATTTTTTTTGTTATATATATATACGCCTGATATGTATACACTCTATAACAAAAAAAAATCGACGCACCAAGAAGGAGTAGTCCGATTTAGACAAAAATTGGTGGATAGGAAAATTATGTACAGAATAGAAAATGATTAAAATTTCAGAACAATTGAATGATTTATTTCAAAGTTACAGTAACGAGCTCAATAAGGTGTTGACCCGCCTCTAGCCTGGATGCAAGCTGCCACACGGCGTGGCATTGACCGATAAAGCTCCCGGATGGTCTCCTGCGGTATTTCTTGCCAAATTTGCTCCAATTGTCGGACTACGTCATCAACATTCCCTGCCGGATGCAGTCGCCTTCCCATCATATCCCAGACATGCTCGATGGGAGAGAGATCTGGTGATCTGGCTGGCCAAGGAAGTGTTTGACAAGCTTGAAGACAGTTCATAGCAACACGTGCCGTATGTGGTCTGGCATTGTCTTGCTGAAAAATAAGCCCAGGGTACTGCGAAAGGAACGGTAGCAAAACAGGTCTCAGAATGTCGTCAACGTACCGCTGTGCAGTAAGTGTACCTTTAATGACGACCAAAGGGGTCCGGCTATCAAGGGAAATGGCACCCCAGGCCATAACTCCTTGTTGAGGGCCTGTGTGGCGTGCAATAGTGAAAGCAGGATCGGCACGCTGCCCTGGGCGTCTCAAGACACGTCTTCGATGATCGTCAGGACACAGTTGGAAGCGGGATTCGTCGCTAAAGACTATACTTCCCCAGTCAGCATCATTCCAGCCTGATCGAGCCAAGCACCACTGTAATCGGGCTCGACGGTGTTCAAGCGTGAGTTTCAGGTGGCGTAACGGTCGGTACGAGCGTAGATTTCGCTCTCTCAGCCGTCTGTGAATGGTCATGGTGGACACTCGTGTGTGGGTCGCACGACTGATGGTTGATAGCGATGAATCAGGCGCTGTGACAGCTGATACGACAATCAGTCTGTCCTTGCGATCTGTTGTGGCCCTACGTTGACCGCTACCATCATGACGCTGAAATCTGCCATTGTCCACCCACTCTTGCCAGCATCTTCTAATCGCCGCATCGCTTCGGCTCACATGACGAGCGATTCTCCGATTTGCTCGACCTGCCTCTTTCAATCCAGTGATACGACCTCTTTCAAACTCAGAAAGTTGCTCGTAATGAGCTCGAATCCTGCGGCGAGGCATTTTTTCAGTCGTTGAAAGGTATCCTAAATCGCAATGCAGCAGAAATTTGTAACAACAGTTCAAGAACAACTCCTTATATACATCTGCTGAATGCGCAGTTCCGATGCGCTGGAGATCGGATTATTCATTCATTGGACACCAAATTTTAATCATTTGCATATTTGGTCAAAACATTTTTGCATACGAAATTTCATAGCAATCGGATGATTCCTTCTTGGTGCGTCGATTTTTTTGTTATAGAGTGTAATACATAAAGACAATATCCGGAAAAAGAAAGCAATATTTCAATAAAAATTAACACTTTATTGCATTAAATGAAAATGAGTTTTAAAATTCCTATCAAATTAAAATCCTCATAAAACATCAGAATTATCTGAAAACATTGTACACTAAATCGTTTGTTTGTATCCGATATTTAGTGCAAAGCATTGAATTGAACATTACACCGGAAGTATGAGAGAGACTTTTAGTGTAAATATATACAAATAAACTCCTAGAAAGCAGAAAGTTCTTCGTGTTAAGAATTAATCTAATTTGTCACTTTTTTTACGATGCCTTACTTTAACTTTTACTTCACATGAAACACATTTACGTTCAAAAATATAGTTATGAGAAAATGGTGGATGAAAATATTCTATTCCTTAAATTTCACTCACTGAATATGTTTCTCAAGAAGAAATCTAACCTCCTTGCAAATTAGAAATAACTTAGTGAACACACAGACTTCATCAGTCTAAAGATCACCACTTTATGGTCTAGAAATTATCATATCTTGAAAATTTTGGCAGTGCGTTTCATTTGTATGTGGACGATATGCTGAAATTACATTGGAATTCTCCAAAAGTTTACAAAAAACATTAGGTCCTCTACATTTAGCTTTACAGAAAACCTATAACATCCAAACCCATCTTATTGATTAGATTTTTTTGAGTTCTTCCAGATTAAGTTTTGATCAGGTTTTTGGGATGAATATCCAAATTTTCATGGGAATATATTTATGAGAAGAGAGATTGGATATCTCTCCAATAAGAATTGAAAATTAATTAATTATCTTCCCAATTTACAGTAAGTGTGCAAAAGAACACCTATCACACAACGTATGGAAGATTATCTTCTTTTGCTTTGTTCACTTGGATGACTTTTGAAGGTAATTAAATCTTAAATTTTATATTTTAATCTATACGCTTGTCGGAGATAAAAAGAATTTAGCTATAACACTTAGGTTATCTTCTTTTGCTTTGTTCACTTGGATAACTTTTGAATAAATCGTACATTTTATATTTTAATCTATACCCTTGTCGAGATCAAAAGAATTTAGCTTTAATCAATTTATTTTTTATTGATGGAGATCGTAAAATATCCGCTTCTTTCCTGGGTAAAAAGTTGGAACTTAATATTAGAGTGGGTGGTGAAAAATTACATAAAAAATATCGATTAGTAGTATAAAAAGTTTGGGAAAAACGATTTAAACTATTTACTTCTTTCTTACGTTACATGGATGCTTCTAGATTTTAATTTTTCATTGTAGAAAATTCTTTTAACCATTCAAATGGGTTTGACGAGTTGTTTAGTTCACTAATAGTTAGATAGACGAGATATTTAGTCTGACTAATTTTGATAATGTGACAAGTTACCTCGTCATTAAAGTATTGCAATTGTTTTATGATGCCACGATCAAAATGTGATAAGTTTTCCTCTAATGACGAGATATTTCGTCCATCAAGTTCTGAACAGTTTTAGGTATTGACGAGGTATCTCTTTGAGATAACCACACCAAGAGAAGTAAAGTATTTCTCAAGTCGATAGTTTAAGCTTGAAAAAGGGAACGAATAATTTCATACTATGAAGAAATTTAATTTTCTTAGATCATTTCTTGAGTTTTGAGAAGCATTACATTAACTTGTAATTTTAATGAAAAACAGTTTTTTAAGGGGACTAAACTCAAAATATGAAAAAAGTACAATTTGTTTATTATCTTAAAAAATAATATAGATTTTTCTGAATAAAATGACACCTAAATTTTGTTTCTACCGTCAGTAGAACCGGAAATATTAAACTTTTTATAAACATGACAGCTGCAAATCAAACTAGCCTTCATAATTTTAAACGCTCTTTTTCTCCTTTTGTGTTAAATAAGGATTTCAATAGTGAAAAATGGGTATAACTTAAACAACTTGTCATAAACGAATGAAAATTTCTGCATTTACTTTTCAAATATATTTCTTTAGTTTGTCTTCAGCAATATTGTGTATGTATATACTATATATAATATGTTTTCTATAATTTTTCGAATTTTGTATACTATTTGTTTTATGTAATTTTTGAACAAAATATTTTTAAAAATTTCTTCTAATTGTCTTAGCCAATAATCATGAAAACAATTTATAGTATTAACTTTTAGGAGCTAATTAATGCAAAAAAAATGAAGTGATTTGTTTATAAAATATTTTAAGATATATCAATTTTGCCCATCGTCAAAATTTTTTCAATTTTAATAAAAACATAAAAATGTTATTATAATTGTAAAATACAATGTATACCTACAGAAAAAAATTTCAGAACAAAAACTTTAAAATTGAAGATTTTAGAATTTTGAGTCCCGGACCTCTTAATGGACTGTATTACTTTAACGTTTAAATCACACATAAATATGAAGGTTTGAGTTGGAGGTTTTATGTTTTTAGTCATACGTAAACATTAAAATAGGTCATTTGAATCTAAAAGTCATGATAAGATTTCATCCTGTTTGCACAATCTATTATGTAGGTCACAATAGTTTTGTTGACTGATTTACTGTCTGACATTTAATTGGTAATTTCGTAATTCTGTAATTTTTAATGAACGTCATTTTAGAGTCACTCTCTCACTCTCTGAATGGAAGCAGACCCCTCCGCACCAAGTTGCCGAAAACCCACAAAGGATAGAGCAACACAGCGGGTTATTGACGACGGTCCGGGATGAATCCTCTAAGGGAAAGATACGAGGACAACACCGTGTAATTGCAAACCACGGTCTAATAACGAGGCAACACCTGAGCTGTCATTTAATTGGAAAACATGTAAAACAAAAGTTCTTCAATTTATATTAATGACTAAGTTCTTAAAAATTGTATTAAAGCTAATACTCATGTCTGCAAAATGAGAAGTTGAAAGAAGTTTACACTATATTACATTTAATTACTCATGGTTAACAAATTTAATAAATTATTTTTGAATTAACGGGACTAATTTATGCTTCTACCCAGATTGCAAAGTAATAATATCGGTTAATTTTAAACTGATACATTCGACACATCATTCGTACTATTCATTGAGAGTTTTAAGACTAATACTTTTCTTGATATCTCGCTAAATTAGTTCATTTTGTAAAGAAGGCTTAGTAACTTTTAGGGATACGACATCGATGTCGATGTTTTTAACATCGATTTTTTTAACATCGATGTTTTTGTAACATCGATGTTTATACTTATTGATGTTTTTACGTTGTCGATGTTTTATTTTTAAATGAAAAAGTACTGCTATAAATATTTAAAAAATAACCAAGTAGCATAACTTTTATAATCAGCAAATTGAAATACTTTTAGACCAAAGTGGCCAAGGGTGAATGGTCTGAAAAGTAGGGATGCGACATCGATGTCGAGGTTTTCAAAACATTGATGTTTAAAAAAAAACATCGATGTATTGAAGCCGATGTCGCATCACTAGTTGCTAAGCCAGTTTTAAGAAATGGGGATAAAAGTTTAAATACACTTAATTTTAAAAACATCGATGTTTAAAAGCATCGATGTTTTTGGGGCGATGTATTATCAACATCGATGTTTTAATTTTGAACATCTATGTTTCAAAACATCGATGTTTTGCTGTCGATGTCGCATCACTAGTAGCTTTCTGCTTGTTTACAATCTCTAGAAGTCTCTTTTCAAGAAGCAAAAGTATTCTTCGATTATAGCAACATTCCCAATCGCTGACACCTTTCCTATATTTCTAATATCTTGCATGAACCGCTTTCTTTACAGTTCACTAACACCGCTTTTTTTAAAACAATAGAGTTAGTGAAAAGTAAGTGAGTTTCTGAACTTCTTTGTAATCTTGTTTCGAAAATCCCTGTATAAATTTTCCTCTGTGATTTTTATAATAAAGGTATAAAAAGTTTCCCAGAAAAAAATACATTCGTCTAATTTTTCTTGAATCTGTCATTACGGATGTAGAAATTTTTTGAAATTATGAGAGATTGGGGTTTAACAAATTAATGCATGAAAAAAAGCATTATTAAACGTAAAGAAAATGTTATAAATTTTCACTGGCTGATTGAGATACATTTGCAATGACTCCCTTCTAAAGTGGACATCAATAAAATGACAAATAGATAAAACCGAGGTTTTCTCTTGTTATCACAATTTTCAAAAGCTCAGTGTACTTGCACGACTCTTTTAGAGAATATTAAATGTAATTGGTAATCTACTGTAATGAAAGTAATCTAAGAAATTTTATTTCAATAGCTAGATTTTCTCATGGTGCCACAATTTTCACAAACGTAATGTATTTACACGAGTCATGAGTCTTTGGAAGAATAGTAGATGCAATCTGCTATCTACTGTTATGACAGTAATCAAATAAATTTTATTTGAATAGCGAGATTTTTACTGGTCTCAATATGTAGAGGAGACAGAAGGAGCGATGAAGAGATACAGAAAAAAGAGAGGTAGATATGTAGAGGAGACAGAAGGAGAGATGAAGAGATAAAGAGGAGAGAGAAAGGGAGATACGTTGAGGAGACAAGGAGCGATGGATAGATACAGAGGAGAGAGAGAGAGATATGTAGCGGGGTCAGAAAGAACGATGTAGAGATACCGAGGAGCGATATGAATATACGCAGAGGAGACATAAGGAGAGATACAGAGGAGAGAGAGAGGGATATAAGTAGAAGAGACAGAAGGAGCGAAGGAGAGATACAGAGGAGAGACAGAGAGTGAGATATGTAGAGGAGACAGAAGGAGAGATGAAGAGATAAAGAGGAGAGAGAGGGAAATATGTAGAGGAGACAGAAGGAGATATGAAGAGATACAGAGGAGAGAGGGAGATATGTAGACGATACAAAAGGAGAGATGAAGAGATAAAGAGAAGAGAGAGGGAAATACGTAGAGGAAACAGAAGGAGAGATAATGAGATACAGAGGAGAGGGAGATATGTAGAGGAGACAGAAGGAGCGATGGAGAGTTGCAGAGGAGAAAGGAGAGATACAGAGAAGAGAGAGGGTAAGATAGAGCGAGAAGCAGAAGAGATACACAGAAACAAAGAAGACATAAGAGAGACATAGAGAGGGGGAGAGATTGAGAGAGACAGAGAAGATAGAGAGAGTTGCAGTGTTGAGAGATGGAGAGATTGGCAAGTATTTTAGTTAACGTCTCACTGAAGCAATACAACGGGCTATTGGTGACAGTCCGGGATCAAAACCAAAGTGAAAGAGCAACACAAAGTTTTAGAACCGTAGTCAGACGAAGAGATCACTTCTGAGCTGGCACCCCACTCTACAAACTTCCACACACCACCAACACGAGGACAATTGAGGCCACGTCATGTTTAAAGAAAACCAGCCCTATGTCTTGACGACGGTCTTTGGTTGGATTCAAACTCGCAACCCGCCGATTGCTAGACCGTTACTCAAACAGCAGGGAAGAAAAAGATAGTGAAAAGTCTAACATATACTTTCCGATGAATCGGTCTGAAGGGGTCCTCTAGATCGGAAGGCTCCTGGTTCGAATCCGTGTCAATGCATGGATATTTGTAAGCATATGGTGTAGATGCGGCTGGCGCACCTTAAATTTGTCGTGGCCGAAAGTACTCACGTTGGGTTGGCGTGGAAGTTTGGAGAGTGGGGTGCCAGCTCAGGTGTTGTTTCGTCCTCTGACCGTGGTTCAAAAATACGAAGTGTTGTCCTCGGATCTTTCCCTTGAGGGACTGATCCCGGACCGTCGTCAATAGCCCGTTGTGTTGCTCTACTACGATGTTAACTAAAAATTACCAATTACCCGGATCGTCGTCAATAGCCCTTTGTGTTACTCTAGTACGACTTTATTTAAAAATTACCTTGCATACCATATACTTATAAAAAGATACAGGATGTACTTTCTACTGTTCGCATTACTTACGCTTGTGTTAAGTTCTGCACATGACTCGAACGTGTGAGCTTCGATTTTAAACAAAAAATAAACCTGAATAAACGGATGCTAATTACGGAAGGGGGTAATAAATTAATTTAGAGATGATTTAAAGTTAAAAGGAAAAATTATTTCTCCTGAGATGGTAATGGTAATGGTAATGGTAATTTTTAGTTAACGTCGTACTAGAGCAACACAACGGGCTATTGACGACGGTCCGGAATCAGTCCCTTAAGGGAAAGATTCGAGGACAACACCTCGTAATTTTGAACCACGGTCAGATGACGAAGCAACACCTGAGCTGGCACCCCACTCTCAAAACTTCCACGCCAACCCAACGTGAGGACTTTCGGCCACGACAGATTTAAGGTGCACCAGCCGCCTCTACACCATACGTTTACAAACATCCATGCCCGCACCCGGATTCGAACCAGGAACCTTCCGATCTAGAGGCTAACACCTTAACCACTATACCGATTCTCCTGAGATGGTAATGGTAATGTTAATTTTAGTTAACGTCGTACTAGAACAACACAACGGGCTATTGACGACGGTCCGGGATCAGTCCCTTAAGGGAAAGATCCGAGGACAACACCTAGTAATTTTGAACCACGGTCGGTAATTTTTTGGTAATTTTAGTTAACGTCGTACTAGAGCAACACAACGGGCTATTGACGACGGTCCGGAATCAGTCCCTTAAGGGAAAGATTCGAGGACAACACCTCGTAATTTTGAACCACGGTCAGATGACGAAGCAACACCTGAGCTGGCACCCTACTCTCTAAACTTCCACGCCAACCCAACGTGAGGACTTTCGGCCACGACAGATTTAAGGTGCACCAGCCGCCTCTACACCATACGTTTACAAACATCCATGCCCGCACCCGGATTCGAACCAGGAACCTTCCGATCTAGAGGCTAACACCTTAACCACTATACCGGTTCTCCTGAGATGGTAATGGTAATGTTAATTTTAGTTAACGTCGTACTAGAGCAACACAACGGGCTATTGACGACGGTCCGGGATCAGTCCCTTAAGGGAAAGATCCGAGGACAACACCTCGTAATTTTGAACCACGGTCAGATGACGAAGCAACACCTGAGCTGGTACCCCACTCTTCAAACTTCCACGCCAACCCAACGTGAGGACTTTCGGTAATTGGTAATTTTTAGTTAACGTCGTACTAGATCAACACAACGGGCTATTGACGACGGTCCGGGATCAGTCCCTTAAGGGAAAGATTCGAGGACAACACCTAGTAATTTTGAACCACGGTCAGATGACGAAGCAACATCTGAACTGGTACCCCACTCTTCAAACTTAAACGCCAACCCAACGTGAGGACTTTCGGTAATTGGTAATTTTATAATTTTTAGTTAACGTCGTACTAGAGCAACACAATGGGCTATTGACGACGGTCCGGGTAATGGTAATGGTAATTTTAGTTAACGTCGTACTAGAGCAACACATCGGGCTATTGACGACGGTCCGGGATCAGTCCCTTAAGGGAAAGATCCGAGGACAACACCTCGTAATTTTGAACCACGGTCAGATGACGAAGCAACACCTGAGCTGGCACCCTACTCTCTAAACTTCCACGCCAACCCAACGTGAGGACTTTCGGCCACGACAGATTTAAGGTGCACCAGCCGCCTCTACACCATACGTTTACAAACATCCATGCCCGCACCCGGATTCGAACCAGGAACCTTCCGATCTAGAGGCTAACACCTTAACCACTATACCGGTTCTCCTGAGATGGTAATGGTAATGTTAATTTTAGTTAACGTCGTACTAGAGCAACACAACGGGCTATTGACGACGGTCCGGGATCAGTCCCTTAAGGGAAAGATCCGAGGACAACACCTCGTAATTTTGAACCACGGTCAGATGACGAAGCAACACCTGAGCTGGTACCCCACTCTTCAAACTTCCACGCCAACCCAACGTGAGGACTTTCGGTAATTGGTAATTTTTAGTTAACGTCGTACTAGATCAACACAACGGGCTATTGACGACGGTCCGGGATCAGTCCCTTAAGGGAAAGAATCGAGGACAACACCTAGTAATTTTGAACCACGGTCAGATGACGAAGCAACATCTGAACTGGTACCCCACTCTTCAAACTTAAACGCCAACCCAACGTGAGGACTTTCGGTAATTGGTAATTTTATAATTTTTAGTTAACGTCGTACTAGAGCAACACAATGGGCTATTGACGACGGTCCGGGTAATGGTAATGGTAATTTTAGTTAACGTCGTACTAGAGCAACACATCGGGCTATTGACGACGGTCCGGGATCAGTCCCTTAAGGGAAAGATCCGAGGACAACACCTCGTAATTTTGAACCACGGTCAGATGACGAAGCAACACCTGAGCTGGTACCCCACTCTTCAAACTTCCACGCCAACCCAACGTGATGACATTCGGCCACGACAGATTTAAGGTGCAGCAGCCGCCTCTACACCATACGCTTACAAACATCCATGCCCGGGCCCGGATTCGAACCAGGAACCTTACGATCTAGAGACTAACACTTTAACCACATACCGGTTGGTCGGCAATATTTCTCCTGAGAATTACAATATTTCTTACAAGGCCAAATACAAGGCTAAGGTTGCATGTTTTTTTACGCTAGCGACAGAACTTTTTGAACTTTTGTTGCACAGATGACTGGATAACTGAAACTAAAAATGTGGCTTCCAGAGAACACATGTGAGCGAAGAAGATAGCTAAAGGAATCCGCTCTTGTACAAAATGTCCCCTGTGTTAAATTTTCAACATATGATGGATCACACCATTGGGAATGGGGGATTCGTAACACGACAGCATAATTACGCTGTGAGTGTACGTGAAGAAAAAGATATGTTATTGAAATTTCCGAATACTGAAGGACAAGCTACTAGGGAATTATAAATAAAGTGTCTATATGAGAAAATGTATTTTCACGCTCCAATGTTTCTTGAGTTATAGGAATTATGAAAACCATCACACACATCTAAAAATACATTTTTAAAATGCTATCGAAGCAGAACTATGATGAAAATATTGTTTACGATCGAATGAATTGGATTATATGCTCTGTTTACTTCGTGTATGCACGTCCTTCCACGAGGTATTCCTTTTTATTCAGTTTAAATCATTTAGTGTAACGTAGCTATTTTATCGCTTTAAAATTTCTCTCTCATTTTTCGTTTCTAGGTGTAGACATAATTTAACCACTGATCAAAACAAAGACCAATTATAGCCCGTTGTGTTGCTCTAGTACGACGTTAACTAAAATGACCAAAACAAAGACGTTTTGTTCTCGTACTTTCCCCTATGGTATTGACTCCGGACGATCGCCGCCGACTAACCTGTATAGTGTATAAGGTGTTAGCCCCTAGATCGGAAGGTTCCTGGTTCGAATCCGTTTCCGGGCATGGATGTTTGTAAACGTATGGTGTAGAGGCGGCTGGTGCACCTTAAATCTGTCGTGGCCGAAAGTCCTCACGTTGGGTTGGCGTGGAAGTTTGGAGAGTGGGGTGCCAGCTCAGGTGTTAGTCATAGTCATAGTCATATAGAGTGGGGAGGTCAGGAAAGCCCTAGGTGCTGATTCCACTAGGGAATATTGCACCAAACCCCATTGTTTTTCGATATTCCTGTCAGAGAAAGCCAGATTCCTTGAGAAAGAAGGCTTTTGACAGGTTCTTCGTGAATTGTATCAAGTTCTGTTCCAAGACCTAGACTTGAGTGCCTTATGTGAAGCAGAGCTTCGCATTCAAAAAGTATGTGGTGGGCAGTTTCCTCCACCATATTGCATTTTCTGCATAGAGGTTCTTCTTTAAAGATTCCCATCCTATGAAGGTGTTTTCTTAGGTGATAGTGGCCTGTGAGAAATCCAACTATCACCCTCATCTTACCCCTGCTAAGACGAAGGATCTGAGAAGATGTTTTCATAGAAGGTTCTTGAATCATAAGCCTTGCATGTTTTTGATCGGTGGTTTGCTTCCACTTTTTTGTAGTTTCTTTAAGCATTCTTTCTCCTATCACCCTTTTTGCGGTAGTCTTAGAGATCCCGCAAAAAGGCTCAGGGCTTAAAGGTAGGTCTGCAGTCCCCAGTTTGGCTAACTTATCTGCATTTTCGTTTCCTTCTACACCAGTATGCCCTGGTACCCAAGTAAGAAAGATCCTATTATGGGTCCCCAAGTCATGTAGAAGGTTCCTACATTTCCAAACAAGTTTGGAGCTTATTTGGAATGAGTTTATTGCCTTTAAGGCTGCTTGACTGTCACTGAATATGTAGATTTTCCTATTTGAGTAGGATCTTCTAGAACATTCTTGTAGACAGTAGATGATAGCAAGCAGTTCCGCTTGAAATACTGTGGCATGTTTTCCTAATTTTCGGGAAATCCTTGCCTTAGGTCTGATCCCACATATTCCAGCACCTGCCTTTTCGTTTTGTCTGGAGCCATCTGTGTACCACACAATGTCTCCATTTGTGAGCTTGTAGTTTTCCTCTTTCCATTCCTCTCTTAGGTCAATAAGTACCTCAAAGGGTCTTTGAAAGAGGAATCTTGTCTCCATGATGTCAGAGGGCATCAAAAGTATAGGGTCAAAGAATTTTTGGTTAATACTGGTGTGGGACTTTTGGCTGGCAAAATCCATCCACAGTCCAGCGTTTTCCAGTCTGTAGGAACTTATTCTGGCAGCACCGCTAATAAAGATATCAAGTGGGACGACAGATAGAATAATTTCCATGGCTCTGGTGGGAGTGGAGGACATAGCACCTGTTATACTCAGGCAGGCAGCTCTTTGAAGACTGTCTAGCTTGGTCTTAACAGTCAATTGTTCCGTCTTTTTCCACCAGACCACAGCCGCATAGGTCACAATGGGTCTAATAGCCATAGTGTATAGCCAATAGGTCATCTTTGGCCTTAGACCCCATGATTTACCAAGAACTCTTCTACATCGTAGAAGTCCAACTTTTGCTTGTTTAATTTTACTTTTCAAATGCTGATTCCAGGTTAATTTAGTGTCCAGTATAACTCCCAGATATTTAACCTCGCTCAGCATATTTACTTTTACCCCTAGTAGGGTAGGTATATCACTTTTGTCAATGCAGGTTCTTCTTCGTGTAAATGGGACAAGAGTAGTCTTTTGAGGATTTACTCTCAAATTCTTTTCACAGCACCATCTTGCGATTCTGTTCAGGGTCCCCTGCATGATATTTATCACCGTTTTCTCATCCATGCCCGATATGTAGACGACAATGTCATCTGCATATCCCTGGGCATAAATGCCGCTTTGATTGAGGTCTGCAATAAGGTCATCAACCACCAGATTCCACAACAGAGGGGAGAGAACTCATCCCTGAGGGCAGCCTCTAGTGGGTCTAGCCTGAAGTGTTGCCCCAAACAACTGTGTTGTAATAATTCTGTCTGCTAACAAGGAGTTTATCCATTTGCAGACCTGTGGTTCAATAGCTCTGCTGGCAGCAGCAGCAGCGATTGAGTTAAAAGAGGTATTATCGAAAGCACCCTCAATATCAAGAAAAGCTGCCAAAGCCATTTCCTTGCACTCCAGGGTCTTCTCAATCTTTACAACCAGGTGTTGCAAAGCCACCTCTGTAGATTTACCGGGTTGATAGGCAAATTGGTTTTTGTGAAGAGGTCTGGTACTCCTCATTACATCCCTAATGTGTCTATCAATTATTTTTTCCATACACTTAAGTATGAAAGATGATAGACTGATAGGACGAAAGTTCTTAGCCTGGTCATATTGGCTTTTTCCAGGTTTGGGCAGAAAGACTACCCTTGCCTTTCTCCATGGTCTGGGGATATATTCAAGAGCTAGACTAGCTCTGAACATTTTACACAAGACCCGTGAGATGAGATCGGCCGATTTCTGAAGCATAATCGGTATTATCCCATCTGGTCCTGGAGTTTTATATGGTTCAAACGAGTTGATAGCCCATAGTACTTGTTTAACAGTAAAAATTTTCTTGGCAACTATCCAGTTTTCCCTTCTCACCCTTATTGGATATCCCAGGGGAGAAGGGTTTAACTCATTAGGTACCAAGTTGGAGTTTGGAAAATGTGTCTCAACCAGAGTCTCTATAACTTCTCTGCCAGTTTTGGTATAGCCACCGGAATTATTCTTAAGGGTCCCCACCAATATTGGTGTATCTCATTTAAGAATTTTGTGGTGTCTAGCGCCCTCAGCGGTACTTTCAACCGAATCACAGAACTTCCTCCATGAATTCCTTTTGGCCATTCGAACAGCTTTGTTGTATTCTGAAAAGTTTTATTACTGTCTTCCTCTGCCTCATAAGGTCTTGGTTCCACCATGAGTTAGGTTGTTTGCCTTTCCTTAGAAGCAGGGGACAGTTATTTGTATATGAAATATAGATTGCCTGCTGCAGGCCGTCTGCGAACAGTTCTAGATCGTAAGTATCATAGATTTTCCGAGAGAAGTCCTCCAGGTAATTCTGGAGTTCATTGTAAAAAAAGGACCAGTTCGTCCTTTTGGGATCTCTGAACGTCTTCTCCCAGTGATATTCAGATTTCAGTGAGAAGTGGATAAATTGATGGTCTGCCATTGAAGGCTTCTCATCAACATGCCAATTGTGAATATAACTACTTAGTTCAGGGCTGGCTAAGGTTATATCAAGTACTTCCTTTCTTACACTAGTTATAAAGGTCGGTTTGTTTCCTACATTTAAGATATCTAGGTTATTTTCAAGTACAAAGTCTAAAAGAGCTTCACCTCTGTCATTGATATTGGAGCTGCCCCAGATTGTGTGGTGTGCATTCACATCACAACCGATAATCAATCCCGATTGCTGTTCTGCACACGCTGTCAACAATCTCTTCAGCTCTGCACTTACAGGATCTTTTTCCTCATATGGCAGGTACCCAGAGCCTATCAAGATTTCTCTGGTTCTCCCGCCATTATGAAGAGTTATCTTTGCTACTGCCAAATCCCTAGAACAAAGTTCATGGATCGGCATTGCATCGATGTTGTTGTTAATAAGTAAGCAAGCTCTTGGAGAGGAGCTTGCAAAATCATAAATTAACTTACCTCCACTGTCCTTTAATCCCCTGATGCCTTCTTTGTACAGCCAGGGTTCTTGGATTAGGGCAATGTGGATTCCCTCAGTCCGGAAAACCCCACTGAGGTTGGCTGCAGTAAGTCGTTTATGCTGCAGGTTGGCCTGCAGGAGCTTCATTGACATTGTCAGTGGAAGCAGTAGCAGGTTTTTCCAGAGCCCTAGCCTGCACTTGGGTAAAGCCTATGTAGAATTTACATTCTCTACCCATCAAGGTCTTGGCATCTTGTTCTGGAATACTTACCACAATGGTTCTACCCTCATTACCAGATTTTTGGTTGAGGATTCCCCATTCTGTGGCAGTTAGTCCTCCGTTCTGAGCTTCTACTTTTTGTAGAATCTCTTTACCGGAGAACTTGTTGTATATAGCTGGGATCTTGGCTATAAATTTTTTGGTTTTAACTATTTTACGTGCCTCGTCAACAAGGAGGGACAAGCCGTTCCATGGTGACATTTCTCTAACAGTTCTGGTCAGCCATTGGCTGCTGTTAGAGTCGGCACAGAGGATAATTATAGCTCCTCCTTCCAGACGACAATATTTGAATTGAGGTCCTGTTCCCGGAGGAACGCCCTCAATCTTAGACATTGCGTCTAGTTGGAAGGTCATCAGCTGTTCTTCTGACAGTTTCTGGTCTGGATATCCTTCCACGACAACTGCCATCTTCACAGCCGATAAGGTGTCACTATAACTAGGGTCTGCCCCGTTTCCGGGTTTAGCCCTCTTTGTTGACATTTTCTCCTGAGAGTGGGGAGTACTACCATCCGACCTTGGCCTCTTGGTAGAGGGCCTTATCGGGGTCTGTAACTCCTTTCCCTTTGGAGTGGTTTTGGCTTTTGGTTTGGGTCTGTTCTCTACCCATGTACCCTCAGCTAACTTCCTTTCTTTGATCAGGCTTTTTTTGGCAGCCCCAGAGATTTTTTTCCTCTGTATATCAATCCTGTCAAGCCCCAAGACTATCTTTTGGAGATCTCGATCTCCTTCAAGGTCTGTCTGTGGGGTTGCAGGGCCTGATCCTGAGGATTGGGTCTCCATCAAGGTCTGATTATCTTCCTCTTTGGAGTCGGTGGTTTGGTTTTTGTTTTCATTATTTTTTTCCATAGATTGGTGTATATACCGCAGGAATTATGCAGTCCACCCCGCCAGAGCCTGCATACCAGGGTAAGGCAAATTACTCCTAGAGGTCGCCAAGCACTTTAGGAGGCTCCGTAAAAGGCACCAATTAACCGTCGGTACCATACACCCATCAGCACGGGTCGCATAACACTTTGGGTTAACGGAAGCTGGTCCGCGCCCCCTTATTCAATATTCGGGGATATCCTGAGTATGTTTCGGCTCAGGACTTTCGGCTATCCGCCACCTGCCGACGCGCCCGGTAGCAGAGCTCATGCCCCGGGAGCTCAGGTGTTGCTTCGTCATCTGACCGTGGTTCAAAATTACGAAATGTTGTCCTCGGGTCTTTCCCTTAAGGGACTGATCCCGGACCGTCGTCAATAGCCCGTTGTGTTGCTCTAGTACGACGTTAACAAAAAATTACCAATTTCCGGACCGTCGTGAATAGCCCGTTGTGTTGCTCTAGTACGACGTTAACTAAAAATTACCAATTACCCTTAAGGGTAATGGTAATTTTAGTTAACGTCGTACTAGAGCAACACAACGGGCTATTGACGACGGTCCGGGATCAGTCCCTTAAGGGAAAGATCCGAGGACAACACCTCGTAATTTTGAACCACGGTCAGATGACGAAGCAACACCTGAGCTGGCACCCCACTCTCCAAACTTCCACGCCAACCCAACGTGAGGACTTTCGGCCACGACAGATTTAAGGTGCACCAGCCGCCTCTACACCATACGCTTACAAACATCCATGCCCGGACCCGGATTCGAACCAGGAACCTTCCGATCTAGAAGCTAACACCTTAACCACTATACCGGTTGGTCGGCTGAAATATCCGAGGACAAACATCACGTAATTTTGAAACACGGTCAGATGACGAGGCAACACCTGAGCTGCTTTATAGACCTACCTCAATAAAGAATTTTCGGACCAACCTGTCTGGTGTTTAACGTATAAGCCTCTAGATCGGAGTTGGGTTGGTGTGGAAGTTTGGAGAGTGGGGTGCCAGCTCAGGTGTTGCTTCGTCATTTGACCGTGGTTCAAAATTACGAGGTGTTGTCCTCGGATCTTTCCCTTGAGGACTGATCCCGGACCGTCGTCAATAGCCCGTTGTGTTGCTCTAGTACGACGTTAACAAAAAATTACCAATTACCAATCTAGATCGGAGATTCTTGGTTCGAATCGCCGACCAACCGGTATAGTGGTTAAGGTGTTAGCCTCTAGATCGGAAGGTTCCTGGTTCGAATACGGGTCCGAGCATGGATGTTTGTAAGCGTATGGTGTAGAGGCGGCTGGTGCACCTTAAATCTGTCGTGGCCGAAAGTCCTCACATTGGTTTGGTGTGGAAGTTTGGAGAGTGGGGTGCCAGCTCAGGTGTTGCTTCGTCATCTGACCGTGGTTCAAAATCACGAGGTGTTGTCCTCGGATCTTTCCCTTAAGGGACTGATCCCGGACCATCGTCAATAGCTCGTTTTGTTGCTCTAGTACGACGTTAACAAAAATTACCATTACCATTACCTTGGTTCGAATCTGGGTCAGTACATGGATATTTGTAAGCGGGTAATTGGTAATTGGTAATTTTTTAGTTAACGTCGTACTAGAGCAACACAACGGGCTATTGACGACGGTCCGGGATCAGTCCCTTAAGGGAAAGATCCGAGGACAACACCTCGTAATTTTGAACCACGGTCAGATGACGAAGCAACACCTGAGCTGGCACCCCACTCTCCAAACTTCCACGCCAACCCAACGTGAGGACTTTCGGCCACGACAGATTTAAGGTGCACCAGCCGCCTCTACACCATACGTTTACAAACATCCATGCCCGGGCCCGAATTCGAACCAGGAACCTTCCGATCTAGAGGCTAACACCTTAACCACTATACCGGTTGGTCGGCTATTTGTAAGCGGGTGTAGAGACGGTTGATACACCTTAAACCTTTCGTGGCCTCAAACGTACATACTTTGGGGTGGTGTGGAAGTTTAGTGAGTGGGGTGACACCTCAGGTGTTGACCTCGTCACCTGACTTTGGTTTAAAATTACGTGATGGTATCTTCGGTTCTTTCCCTTCGGGATTGATCCCGGACCGTCAACAATAGCCCGTTGTGTTGCTGCAGTACGACGTTAATAAAATTATCTACCTTCTTAACGACGTGAAAAAAATGTAACACTCACAAATAGTCATAACTAACTGTAGCATTTCACGATAAAATAAGGCAGATGAGAAAATTGTATATAAGGTTGCAAAATCATTCCACGAAGAAAAAAATAGCGTGAATTGAAAACAGCTGAATATTGATTTTGTTTTCCCTATCTTCTGGGTCGATATAATACTTCAATTTGCACCCATTAATAACTTTTCAATCAGTCGTAATGTTTGATTAAATTGAAATTTCGCGAAACGCGAAACTGTCTGAGGATTATGGATTTTCAATACTTTGAAAATATGCCTATGACAAATAGTATTTCAGAAAATCTACCTTTTCTCTTAACTGTCTAAAGGAGTTAACTAATTTCAAAACTAATTTATACCCTTCGAAATTTTCTTCGTTACTCATACCTATTGTAATCCTATTTGATTTAAACCCCGCTTTTTATCAATCTACATCGACCAGGCCCGAAATATTAATCTTACTTTAAAACGTTTTATTATAAAACAACAGATTATGACATTTAGGAAAGAAAATGAATGAGTATAGTAGATTCAATCTTGAAATAGCCGACCAATTGGTATAGTGGTTAAGATGTTAGCCTCTAGATAGGAAGGTTCCCGGTTTGGATCCGGGTCAGTGTATGGATGTTTGTAAGCGTATGGTGTAGAGGCGGCTGGTTCACCTTAAATCTGTCGTGGCCGAAAGTCCTCACGTTGGGTTGGTGTGGAAGTTAGGGAATTATAAATAAAATGTCTGTATGGGAAAATGTATTTTCACGCTTCTTGAGTTATATAAAACTATCACACACATCTAAAAATACATTTTAAAAATGCTATCGAAGCAGAACTATGATGAAAATATTGTTTACGATCGAATGAATTGGATTATATGCTCTGTTTACTTCGTGTATGCACGTCATGCCTAAGAGATATTCCTTTTTATTCAGTTTAAATCGTTTAGTGTAACGTAGCTATTTTATCACTTTAAAATTTCTCTCTAATTTTTCGTTTCTTGGTGTAGACATCATAATTTGACCACGGATCAAAACAAAGACCGTCAATAGCCCGTTGTGTTGCTCTAGTACGACGTTAACTAAAATGACCAAATGACCAAAACAAACGATCGCCGCCGACTAACCGGTATAAGGTATAAGGTGCCCCTAGAGCGGAAGGTCCCTGGTTCGAATCCGGGTCCGGGCATGGATGTTTTTAAGCGTATAGTGTAGAGGCGGCTGGTGCACCTTAAATCTGTCGTGGCCTAAAGTCCTCACTTTGGGTTGGTGTGGAAGTTTGGAGAGTTGGTTGCCAGCTCAGGTGTTGCCTCGCCATCTGACCGTGGTTCAAAATTACGTGATGTTGTACTGGGATTTTTCCCTTAGGGGATTGATCCCGGACCGTTGTAAATAGCCGTTGTTTTGCTCTAGTACGATGTTAATTAAGATCACCTTGCCTGTCTATAAATATTGGTTTTATTCGTACTTAATTTACCTACTACAATAATGTATAAATTTAAGACCAGTATAGTCCAAAAATATCGATTTGACTCAAGATACTAATTTATTTCTCAATGTAAAATTACTAATACTATTCGGGAGTGACTTCATGAAGATAATGAACTTCATTTCATTTTCAGAGTGCTAACGCTATTCAAAGCAATAATGCCTGTTTCACCGCTGACATCTGGGATTAAGTATAACATGTGCAGATAATTCCGCATTTACCCTTCTTAGTTATTCATAGTTTTTAAAAAAGTTTTATCCCACGTGATTAGTTTCATTAAAAAAAAATCTTTGAGGGGCGTTGTAAATATAAGTCTTCAAAGCTGGAAATAGCTAACTTACACGCAGACTAAAACACATTCGTGCTCGTCCGTTATCTCTGAATATTTCAAACACTCTTTGCTGAGGAACTGTGTTTAAGCACGGAAAAATGGACACTTGAGTAAACTGGTAATGATTCTTTTTGAAATGTTTCAAGGTTTGAAAAGATGTTAGATGCGTAAGTTGAGTTTTTAAATGAGGCACAAGTGGATGCATGTCAAGAGGGAATGAGTCATTTTCCCAACGGTACGAATTGGTAAACAGTCGTTGGTCGCTAAGTTATTTTATTTTTTCAGATAAGTTATATTGTTTTTTCAGATAAGTTACATTGTTTTTTCAGATAAGTTACATTGTTTTTCAGATAAGTTACATTGTTTTTTCAGATAAGTTACATTGTTTTTTTAGATAAGTTATATTGTTTTTTCAGATAAGTTATATTGTTTTTTCAGATAAGTTATATTGTTTTTTCAGATAAGTTATATTGTTTTTTCAGATAAGTTATATTGTTTTTTCAGATAAGTTATATTGTTTTTTCAGATAAGTTATATTGTTTTTTCAGATAAGTTATATTGTTTTTTCAGATAAGTTATATTGTTTTTTCAGATAAGTTATATTGTTTTTTCAGATAAGTTATATTGTTTTTTCAGAAAGATTTCATAATCGTTTTCTGAGACCCGTAGATACAGGCGGGTGTAGCTGATATAATAGTATGGAGGCCGATGGATAAAGGCTTAAGACCTGCACAAATTTCCGGATTTTCCGGCAGTCTCTTGGAAAAAGATTTGGTTTTCTGTTAAAAAAAATATCTATTTTTCTTTTGGGAGAAAATTTCAAGTGATGCCAATTTAGAGGTTTTGAAGCCAAGTTTCGGCAACTATGGAAGAAAAACATCTGAATCAGGGGTTGCCATACTGTGAAACCTTTTATCTATGACACTAATTTTCAAGAAAATCTAGAAATCTACCCCTAAAACACCCAAGGAAACCCCGGCATCTTGTTTGGAAGTAATATATTAGCTATCCGAGAGATTATAGTTCGCGATAATCGATCCAACTAATGAACGTTTGTATGAGGGGGCTGGGACACGTTAAATATATCTGGTATCAAATCTTTTCGCGCTGGTGTAGTGTTGAAGTTTGGGGAGAGGGAAGCCAGCTCAGGTGTTGACCTCGTCATTTGACCTCAAAGTTACGAGACGTTGTCCTTGGATCTTTCTCTTATGTATTGATACCTAACAATCGCCAATAGATATCCAGTGCGAAGTTAATCAACTGGACCTATTAACCTGGAATAAATATATTCCCACTGACTTTTTATTTGGGGGAGAAATTTCAATAAAATTCAAAATTTCAGAAATGGACGCCAAGTTGTTCTTCTGTGAAAGAAAAACATACTAGGGATATACATTTTTGTCATACTTTATAAGAACTTTGTGTTATGTCTTTCAGACCTTCCTTTCAGATAATTTTCTTTCAGATATTTTTCTTTCAGTTCTCTCTTTTAGATCTTTCCTTTAGATCTTTCTTTTAGATCTTTCTTTTATATATTTCTTTCAATATCCGAAAAATAAAATACACCATTGATGTTGGTTATACATTCATTGATATATTTAACACAAAGATCGATAGTAGTCATCGATAACATTATTTTTTTTCCACTGGTATATGTTTGGGTGCTCATACAAAAATCTGGAACTCTTAGTTTCGATGTTTGAATGAGATCAATGCGCTTGATAATTTTTTATCCTGTATATGGGGGGCGTTTTCCTCATCAATCGATAAAAATAACTTTATTGTTTAAGCTTATGTCAGTTGCTGTTTTGGAAATATTAAATGAATAAAAAAAACTGTTTAACATATTCATTGCAAACAAAATTACGCGTTCTTCGATTGTCTTGAAATCAATAAACTACTCGCCAATCTTCATTTGGTTTCGGGGAATACACTCCAGCTAAAATGAATGCAATGAAAACAAAGCGTTTGCAATCTTATTTATTACCGTATCAATTTGGCTTTGGCACCGCGTGGATGGGAAGTAGTAAAAAAGTTTCATTTAGAATTTTATGATCTTATTTCCATTTTAAGAAATGGAATACGTTACTTTCCGTATATATCAAATCTTAATATAGGTTCCAGTTTAATATTTATGAGAGCCAGATGAGACTGTCAGGATGAAGAGCCGAGAATAAATGCCTATGCAGTAATTAAAACCTTCCAATGTCAGGTTGAAACACTTTAGAACGCTAATTTATTTCGACGATAAATCAAGCTTCTTGCTATCTGCTTCTGCTTCTTTTAATGGTAATTGATCTAAATTTAAGTATTAAAGAGTAAAGATCCTAATAACAATTATTACTAAATTATTATTACAGTGAAAACCCGATTTTCTCACTCCATAGAATGTTAATTTATTTCGACGAAAAATCAAGCTTTTTGCGTTCTGCTTCTGCTTTTTTTAATACTAATTCGTCTAAATTTAAGTATTAAAGAGTAAAGATCATAATAATAATTATTACTAAATTATTATTACTGTGAAACCCCTATTTAACCTATTTCAAGTGACCGGAGAGAAATAGCGTTATATGCGGGAAAACATTAAATCGTGGTTGGAGAAAAGCAAAACAGAGCATGAAATAAAGACTAATATTTAAGTAAAATACCTTTTATTTCTTCCTTTACAATAGTTTATTGTTTGAAGAAATCTGTTAGTTTGGTTTACGTTTTGCTTTTACTAGCTAAATCATTAACATCATTCTCCACAGATATGAGTTTTTTTAAGCTTTTTAGTATAGCTCATTAACGATTGACGAAGGTATTGGCCTCTGGATCGGAAGGTTCCTGGATCGAATACGGGGTCAGGGCATGGATGTAATTGTGCTGTCCTTAGTAAGGGGTAATGATGGTCGTCCATTGTGTGCTCCTATCACAGATGGCCATCGCTTCCGGCCTTCTAGTGGCATATAATTAACAATCGAATGCCCGCCGTAATAAAAAAAAAATTTGACGAAGATAGACATCACGAACACAAAAATGACTATTTGATGTTTTCTATCTTCGCGATTGTTAAAGATTAAGTAAAAATTTCAGCGGATTTGAAATCTGCGGAAAATTTTACACCAGATCGATGCCTCAGGTTGTCCGAATTTTATGCAGAATTATATTTGTGACATGCCCGCGTCATGTCGGGTGGAAGTGGGACTCATTCATGAAATTATTGTTTTTTCTTTTTAATATTTTCAGTATCAGTAAGGACACGAAAAGAACTCTTCACTGGCAATGCCATGCTGGCCTGCTAGTATCTGACTATTTTAAGAAAATCGCTTTGAGTTCTCCCCGCTAAAAAACGTTAAATGCGGAAGTGATCACGTTAAGTGCGGGATTTTTTAACATTAAAAGCATAGGAAATAATTTGGTACCAATGGAAAATGAAGTTATATGCGGGTTACGTTAAATTGGGGTTTCACTGTATTATTATTGAATATGAAATAATAATAATTTAATTTTAAATTAAAATTTAATTTAATAATTTAATTTTAAATTAAAATTTAATTTAATAATTTAATTTTAATTTAAAATTTATTTTAATAATTTAATTTAAATAAAAATTTATTTTTATAATTTAATTTAAATTAAAATTTATTTTAATAACTTAATTTTAATATAAAATTTAATTGTAATAATTTAATTTTAAATTAAAATTTAATGTAATTGTTTAATTTTAAATTAAAATTTAATGTAATATTTTAATTTTAAATAGAAAATTATCTATAGAGGACATTAATTCACTAACAGCTAAATTAAAAAAATTAAATATTTAAACTGCTATACCAACTTTATAATACTGGGTTATTCAAAATGAGTCATCCGATTTCAAAATTTCATATTTTCAAAAATAAACGACACAGAATGATAAGTAATACACGAATACAAAGGAAATATATGAAAGTTTTATTCTGTGAAGAATAGATGGTGGAAAAACAGTCACTGGCAGAACGTATTTGTTTACGTTGCAAATCTGACTTTTTTCCCCCAGAGATAAAGGAAGATCTCTCCAACTTCGTTTCCAACAAGATGGAGAGGCAAGACAGAGGCTCGTCGTTTCCTTAACACGGGGCTACCTCGCAGTTGGATCGGTCGCAGTGGACCAGATGACTTGATGTTTCACAGCTAGCCATCTAGGTCACCTGATATGACCCCATGCGATTTCTTCCTTTGAGGGTTTATAAAAGATAAAGTATATGTGCCACCATTACCCACAAATTTATGTGAACTTAAACAATGGATTTCTGCTGCTGTACAATCAATTACCACTGACACTTTACGCGTTTGGTAGGAATTTACATAACGTCTTGACATTATACGTGTAATTATAGAAAGTTATATCAAACACAAAACACTTGTAAAAAAAAACTTCAGTATTTTACCTTTGTAGTCATGCATTACTTATCATTCTGTGTCGTTTATTTATGAAAATATAGCATTTTGAACTCTCGGGGGAGCCTGTAACCAATAGAGAGCGCGTCCCCCGGGTGGCGGATGGGGAAATGCCTCCATTGGATTTTCCTTTGGGTGGTAGAAGGGAAATAAAATACCTTCCGTGGATCAACAGTTGGAAGTCCAACCTCCTCGGAGGCTCTGGCAACCCCCCTTCTATGATGAGTCTTTATACGCTGCGATAACTGCTCATGGCACCATTTGAACAAGACTCGTCGTAGAGACGACATCATCATCATAGCATTTTGAAATCGGATGATTCATTTTGAATTACCCTGTACAATTGATACACAGATAATTGTCATAAGCATTTTAAATTTGCTGAATAATTTTATTATTGTGGCAAAACGTTCATTATTTTTTGTTTCATTTTTATATTTGGTTGTTAGTTTGGAGGTTTAACTGCGCAAGGGCCGTATTTGGCCATACTACACAAGGCATACAATATCAAGTAATAGACAGACTTATACACAATGAAAGTTTTACTGATAGAAGAGAAATAGACCCAGGGAGGAATGCACTGTCAGTAATCGAACCTAAGCCGCCTACAACTCGAAGGATGGTCTTGCGCAGTGGTCATACCCACTGAGACTGTACGGGGCCATTTTTTTTTTCCGGAAAATTGTGTAAAAATGCGATTTATTTTTAACATTTCTTTTGATACTTTATTTGGAAGAATGCCAAATTTCAAATCATGACTATTGCTTTGCGTGAAGTTTAATAGCGTGCTGATTTATTAATTGCTTTGAATTCTATGCGCATTTGCATTTTAAAAGATCTAAAGAAATTGAGATGTATGTCCAGGTAAATGCTTAATGCCATGTTGGTACAGTGAAGGTAAATGTTTAATGTGTGTGTAGAATCGCGGGAAAAAACCCCGAACCACCCTTTATTTCTAGGGGTGGTCCCACCCACTATTCATGCTAGAGCAAATTCAAGGGTATCAAACAATAGGGAATAATGTCCTCTACAAATTCAAATCCAAAAAAGTTGCATAAGGGGGGGGGGATGTCTTCATATCAAATTTTTCACAAACACGAAAAAGACCCGCGTTTTGATGTTATAATCAGATTCTGCATAGTTAAAATAGTCTAAATAAAAAAAATTTCATGACTTTACTATCAATATATCCCGAGATCTTTAATGTTAAAGTTAGTTTCAACTTTAGGGATCATCTCCACATAAAAAGACGCTATCCGTAAATCGAGATTAATTGTAGTTATCGCTACGCGAATTTCAAATTTGAACATTATTTCAAAAATATTTTTCGTCAATCGGAGAGTTATGTTTACTACTCAAGCGCAAATGATCCGAGAACTATTATCCGAGGTTTGTCAGGCGTATTTTAAATTTTTGGTTTGTTCCTAAAATTGCAATAGTTGGGAAAATTTAATGTAGCTCAAAAACTAATTATCGGAAAGACCTGAGATTTTGCATGGCCATACCAAAAAAGTCCTGAATCGATCCCTATAAAAATATAATAAAGTTACAATTCATAATTTTATCAAACATTAATTTAATAATTATTATTGCATACTTAAAACTATTTTTAAAATAAAATACTAGGTGGATTGTGTTTTGATTTAACAGTAACATGGTACAAAATATCAGCGCTATAGAAATATTATTTAGGAAGATATTAAAATAAAAGTCTAAGAAACTGATTTAATATAAAATTTTAATCTTTCTGTCCTCATAACTTCGAAACGGCAAATCCTAATGACATAAAATTTAGTATATGAAGTCAAATTGTTATATAGATTCGAAATTGAGTTTCAAAATAGGGGGTTACTATTGGAAACTATGAAGTTGATGCTCAATTTAATATGAATTTTTATGAAGGCGACCCCTTATTCAAATTTTATGAGTTAAAAGAAGAAGTTAGTCAAATGCCATCTTTGAATTTGCTCTATTGTTAAAATTACTCGAATGAAGAGGGGTGGTTCGGGTTTTTTTCGCAACTATACATCGATGGTGATATTTATGTATAGAAAATCGATTTTCACATTTGTAATTTTAACTTTGATTTGCAGCCGACCAACCGGTATAGTGGTTAAGGTGTTAGCCTCTAGATCGGAAGGTCCCCGGTTCGAATCCGGGTTCGGGCATGGATGTTTGTAAGCGTATACCAGCTTAGGTGTTGCTTCGTCATCAACATGGTTCAAAATTAAGATGTAATTGTTAGGGGCAATGATGGCCCTTCCACTGGGTGCTCCTTCACAAGTGGCCATCACTTCCAGACTTGTAGTGGCCAATGACTTCGGTCAAAATGTGCCCGCCATTAGGAAAAAAAAAAAACTTTGATTTGCATTCTAATTATTTAACGATTACAAAATCAGGAACACCCAAGACAATTATGGAAAATTACAAACGGTTCTAGGTGTCACAATCGATTCAAATTTGAATCCAGAAAAGAATTCTTTCAGAAAGCAAGCATTTCCGTACATAAATACAAAGTTAATTTCACATCACCCTGAACAAACCGTCGCACAGTGTGTCATTTTCAATTCTAGGTGAACATAATTCAATTTTCTTAGCGTCTCAAATTAAGATATGATGTCAAAAAGACATCAGAAATACAATTATAATGAGAGGCTATAATGGCGCTGAACAGAAAACTTTCCAGCAATTTTTTTTTTCAGAAAAATATCAATTTGAGCAAAGAGTAGTATTTCTTTGGTATCTTTGCTTGTACTAATGAGGGCAAAAAAATATTTGTCAAAATCTCAACTAGACCTTGTCGTTTCGTCAAATTTCTTTTTGCAAAGTAATTAGTAGATTTAAATTCTAGGGAAGTTAATAATGTGCAAGGTACTGCTAAAATTGATAGAATGAATAGGGGTGGTTCGTTTTCCCCCCTCGACTACCATAATGTCAGGTAGTGATCATAAGTATGTTCAAAGAAAAACGGTAGTTGACAGTCAGTTAATTAAAGTCGCGCTGGAGCAACACAAGTCCGGATTATGCCCGAAAGGAAGGATCCGAGGACAAGTATTTTTGAGCCAGTCAGATGATGAGGATCAACACCTGAGCTGCCACCCCTCTCCAAACTTCCATGCCACGTCAATGTGAGGACATTTGAGGCTCTGACAGATTTAAAGTGCACCAGCCTCCATGTACACGACGGACTTTGGTTGGATTCGAACTCGAAAGCCTCCGGTTGATAATCCGCTGTTCTTCCGACCCGGTCACAACGGGTGATAAAAAACGGAAGAAATATTTCATTTTTTGGCATCATTCGTACTTTTTATATAGGTAGGTAGGTACTTTAATTAAACGTCAACTGAAACAACATAACGGGCTATTGTTGACGGTCCGTGATCAATCCCAAGGGAAATATCCGAGGACAACACGTAATTTTGAATCACGGTCAGATGACGAGGCAATACCTGAGCTGGCACCCCACTCTCCAAACTACCACACCACGTCAAAGTGAGGACCTTTGAGGCTACGACGAATTTATCGTGCACCAGCCTCTATTGTCTCTCCATCTAACTCTCCGGCTGCAAGCCCGTTGCTCGACGCCGACCAACCGGTATAGTGGTTGAGGTGTTAGCTTCTAGATCGGAAGGTTCCTGGTTCGAATCCGGGTCCGGGCATGGATGTTTGTAAGCGTATGGTGTAGAGGCGGCTGGTGCACCTTAAATCTGTCGTGGTCGAAAGTCCTTACGTTGGGTTGGTGTGGAAGTTTGGAGAGTGGGGTGCCAGCTCAGGTGTTGCTTCGTCATCTGACCGTGGTTCAAAATTACGAGGTGTTGTCCTCGAATCTTTCCCTTAAGGGACTGATTCCGGACCGTCGTCAATAGCCCGTTGTGTTGCTCTAGTACGACGTTAACTAAAATTACCAAATTACCAAAGTTATTACCGAGGACAACACCTCGTAATTTTGAACCACGGTCAGATGACGAAGCAACACCTGAGCTGTCACCCCACTCTCCAAAATTCCACGCCAACCCAACGTGAGGACTTTCGGCCACGACAGATTTAAGGTGCACCAGCCGCCTCTACACTATACGCTTACAAACATCCATGCCCGGACCCGGATTCGAACCAGGAACCTTTCGATCTAGAGGCTAACACCTTAACCACTATACCGGTTGGTCGGCGGTGTTATCCTCGGATATTTCCCTTAGAGGATTGATACCGGAACGTCGTCAATAGCCCGTTGTGTTACTCTAGTACGACTTTATTTAAAAAATTACCTTGCATACCATATACTTATAAAAATATACAGGAATCCGGGTCCGGGTATGGATGTTTGTAAGCGTATGGCGTAGAGGCGGCTGGTGCACCTTAAATCTGTGGTGGCCGAAAGTCCTCACGTTGGGTTGGTGTGGAATTTTGGAGAGTGGGGTGCTAGCTCAGGTGTTGCTTCGTCATCTGACCGTGGTTCAAAATTACGAGGCGTTGTCCTTGGATCTTTCCCTTAAGGGACTGATCCCGGACCGTCGTCAATAGCCCGTTGTGTTGCTCTAGTACGACGTTAACAAAAATTATCAATTACCATTCATCAAGAAGCGCTTCGTGCGCAGACATTTCTAGAAGAAATTTGAAATGTTATTCTCCAATTGGTGATCATAAAAGATTGTCAACACAATTGTAGCCAAAGCTATTTATCATCGCCAATTTAAGTGGTTCAAAATCACGAAGTGTTGTCCTCGGATCTTTCCCTTAAGGGACTGATCCCGGACCGTCGTCAATAGCCCGTTGTGTTGCTCTAGTACGACGTTAACTAAAAAAAATTACCAAATTACTCGGACCGTCGTCAATAGCCCGTTGTGTTGCTCTAGTACGACGTTAACTAAAAATTACCAATTACCATCGCCAATTTAAAGAATTTTTAGTTGAAATGGAGAGTAAATGCGCACAGCTGCATAATAAGATACGTTCGCTTTCAAGAGGAAACGTTTTAAAACGTTTCACTTCCTTATTACTTGAAATCAAAGCATTTCTCCTAGAGAAGGGTGTTTACTATCATGAACTAACGGACGATTATTGGATCCAAAAATTTTATTTCATGATAGACGTTACGTCTTACCTAAATTAACTTAATCGTAAACTAGAGGCGAAAGGAAGCCCAATGTTTTCGATGTTGGAAGAAGTCTTTAATTCGAAAGCAAAATATCCCTTTTTGCTCAATATTTTGAAAGAGAAACATTAATTCATTTCCCAAGTCTGCTGAAACACATTGCCAAGAAAATAACTCGGTTATTGACATTTACTATTTCAGAACAACAATTTTAAGTATGAGGGAAGCTTTTCTACGGTTCAGGAATTCAGAAATAGCATAGCGACGTTAACCTTTGTTAAAAAACCGCTCAGTGCTGACGGAACAGAATTGAATTTTTCTCCCTTTATAATATTGACATTGACCCTTTTGAAATGCAATTACTGAAGTTAAAAAACAAAGAATTATGGAGTTCCATATTTGAACAACTTACTACTGATATGGAAAAATTGGAGGAAAATAAATGTGATCTTAGTTCACAGAAAAGTGATCTGCTTTGAAAGACCTGGGAAGGAAGACATGATAATTTTCGTTAAAATAACTAGCATTTGTTGTTCTTTCACTCTTGGTCTCTACATATTCATGCAAACAATCTTTTTCAAGCATTAACCTTATCGAAAGTAAATTGAGAAATCGTCTTATTGCTGAGAACCTGGAATCTTGCTTGTAAATATTAAAAACAACGTCATACAAACCTGACTATCCAAACTTTCCAAGGAAGATCATTGTTCATATTAAATGCGTGTTTTGCTCAATTTTTATTTAATGCACATTTTTTTTTTCAATACATAATTTTTTTTATGATATTTGGTTTTATAAAAATGATAGTAGCTAGTTTAAACCGACTCCTAAAAACATGGTTCTTGAAAAGAAATCTGGCTCTCAAAAGAAATATGTTTTTCGTTGTACTGATATTTGGCTCTTTTGACTTATGAGGGTTTGTCCCACCACAGCCCTAAAAGAAAGATTCGAGGACAACACCACGTAATTTTGAACCACGGTCAGATGAACTTAATTTAGGTGCACGTAAACACCCCTATAGCACAATTTTCATTATAAGTCATCACCAAGGTCATTAATTAAATGTAAAATAATTTTGGACTTAGAAGTCCCAACAGGACTTTACGGAAGCACTATTTTTGTAATAATAATATTACATTATTTGGTAATATTTGAAATTTTAATGGTAATTTGAAAGATACCAAAGGTTAAACAATAATTTTATCAAATAATTCAGTGCATAATATAAATATATATAAAATAGAGAAAAAATAGGCAATATTTATTGTTCTTGACTCAACTTTCCTAGAAGCACACATTTCACATCTTCCTCGGGATGTGGCAAATGTTGAACAGTAGCAACCTGTGTTCTGGAAACGAATGTCTTTAGACACAGATGCAGATTTCCTTGTTTTTGAAGCTTGCAGAGGTAACACATTTTGCCACAAGACCTGACGGGACTGGAAAGTCCCAAATAGTATATAATTTAATAATATGGTCTCCTAAAGTTCATAACATATCAAATTTTAGGGTGGGATGTAGTTAACGAGACCGAGGCGATTTACCACCAAATATAGTAAGCGATTAATACTAGGCGATTTATGGACGAGTATTACGGCAACCCATATGCCAAAAAATTCTGTGGTTAACTTTAAACGTTTATTATACGTTGGTTGGTGTTTTTCCTTATGGGTGTTCCGTACTTTGGATTTCCGTTGTTCGTTATTTTTAGGTTGATCCTTTCAAGTAAGTTTGACTTTTTTGCACCGTTAAAGATCAGTTTGACGGTTACCTTGCCGAATATACACAGTCCAGTCACATTAATGTGACCACCACCTACTTTTTACGTCAACGTGAAATAACCAATTACAAAAGGCAGGTGGCAGCACATTGCAGTGGAGTGTATATAAAGGATGTCCTAGGGCATCGGAAAGCATTTTAATCGTTGGCGTAATGCAGAAACGTAGCGATTTATCCGACGTCCAAAAGGGCATGATTATTGGCTTTCGGGCCAAGGGTGGAAGCATTTCGGAAACGGCTAATTTTGTGAACTGTTCGCGTTCCGCCGTGGTAAAGGCATACCGTGCACGGCAAAATGGCACTATCCAAAATCAGCGGCTTGGCACATGTGGTGCACCACGGGTTATAGATGACAGAGGCGACCGAAGGCTACGGAGATGTGTTCGGGCGAAAAGACGTGTAACTGTTGAGCAACTGACAGCCCAGATGAACCAAGGGGCTACCAAGAGTGTATCCTCAACAACGGTTCAGCGAACGTTGCTGCGCATGGGCCTCCGCAGCAGACGTCTGGTTAATGCACCTATGCTGACTGCTGTTCATCGGCGACGAAGACTGGAATTTGTACGCCAGTACCGCAATTGGAAGTCCACAGAGTGGCGACAGGTGACTTTTTCCGATGAATCACGTTTTATGCTCCATCGGACAGATGGACGTTGGCGTATGCGGCGTGAAACGTCTGAAAGCAAACACCCAGCAACAATTGCCGGATCGATCCAGGCTGTAGAAGGGAGGTAATCTAACGCAGCTGGCCAATACAAGTCGGCATGACTAAACATCCCAGTGAACACCTTCAGAAACCTACTTGACGCTCTGCCAAAGGTGGTTATTCTGGCTTTTGACAGGTGGTCACATTAATGTGACTGGACTAATGTATTTGGCGGTGGAAATATTTGGGAGCAGAGGTGTAACGGATGTTTCTGGCCCTTCTAGAGGATATTGTTAAAATGTACAAAGCGGACAAAATGAGGGTAAGTTTCATTTTCCTATACTTTTTTGTTGCATTAAAAATACTGGACCATGGCCACTTACCCTCCCGGTCCAGAGGTTTGTATGCATGGAAGCCAACAGTGGAAAGTTCTCGCAGGCCGCGGGCGGAGCGGGAGCTGGCAAGCGAGGGTCTTGCGTTATACGACTTATCTACAAGAAAGAAAAACACATTTAAGAGACAAAATATTTATTTAAATTTAGGATGAGTATGTATGATCCGGAGAAATGTGCACCGTATTTGAAAAGATGAGCGGGAAATATATTGAAAAAAAAAAAAAAAAAAAAAAAAACCCGGAAGCAAAGCACACACCAGCACAACGGGAAAAGGCAAATATTTCCTCATTTTCAATTCCATATATGCAAAGGTTTACTGTGTGGATTTTGCTTAGTTTGGATTCAGCTTGATTTGGCGAGAAAAACTACCTGGCGACAAACGGAAGTGGAATGGCGCAAGTGGAATTGGGAAACAAATCTATTGGTAAGGGATAGACTACCGCAGGACTCTCCGCATATCAGATAATACGATAAACTTTTGCAATAACCCAATAGAATATTTAGCTATGAATACACTTGCCTCCACTTGTATATACAGGACACGAATGGCGCAAGTGGAATTGGGAAACAAATCTACTGGTAAAGGATAGACTACCGCAGGACTTTCGATTAAACAAAGTTCGGATAATGACCAGCCGTTCGATTAACCGACGTTGTTACTGTTCTTTCAATTCTAGTTTGACTTTCAGTTGAATAACGGTTGATTATGCGACTTCCGATCAACAGCGTCCATGTTACCCGAACCGAATTCGATATCATGTTTTCAAACCTTTTAAAGTTTCGAACACGAGTGTGTGCGCCTTTGTCCTTGACTGTTCTGGCTTAGGTTTTATGGTGCAAAATCGAAAAATGAATGAGTTCACGAAACTCGAGATAAACCAAAATGAAAATCAGTAAAAATAGTTTTTAAAATACAGGTAACCCTCGTATCTGTAACACGGATTCTCTATAACAGGGTACCAAAATTGGAGCATCCCTCATATAACACACGCCTAGGTTCTCCATATTACACGGTTTACAATAACAATGTTAATCTATATAAATAAGAATGGAGTGTTTGTACATTGAATATTTTCGACCCATTTCAAGTTTTCTATCCGTTTTGGACCCTTCTGATGCCAAACCCGCCTCTTGCGCGTCTGTCTGTTCGCCTGTCTGTCTGATCTTCCTGGTCTTGTCTGGTCTGGTCTGTCTTGTTTGTCTTATCTGGTCTGTTTTGTCTGTCTTGTTTGGTCTGGTGTCTGGTATGTCTGGGCTGTTCGTCTGACTTGTCTATTTGGGCTGTTGGTCTGTCTTGTCTGTTGGTCTGTTTTCTCTGGTCTGGTGTCTGGTATGTCTGGGCTGTTGGCCTGTCTTGTCTGTTGGCCTGTCTTGTCTGTTGGCCTGTCTTGTCTGTTGGCCTGTCTTGTCTGTTGGCCTGTCTTGTCTGTTGGTCTGTCTTGTCTGTTGTCTTGTATGTCTGTTCATCTGTCTGTCTGTATGTGTGTGCCCTATACACGTTCACACGGTTTAATATACTGTCATGAAAATCGTGTTTTCCTTATAACACATATAACAATCCTTTGGTTTCCATATAACACGGTACGAATTATCAAATACATATGACCTCTGAATTTTGGTTCACACTGTTTCTATACAGCACGAGTATCCTATAACACGATTCCCATATAGCACAGTACGCAATATCAAAATTTGTGGGACTTGTTAAGTTTCGTATAACACGGATTCTCTCTAGCACGGTACCAATTAACGATGTTATACACGAGGGTTACCTGAATAAAATTAAAAACCAGCCCAACTTTAAAAGCACTGTACTACGCTCATGTAAACAAAATAAACACTTTAACAGTATGAAAAAGTGAAAAACTAAAAATAGCTACGTAACAAAAGTAAAATGTAGTTTGAAATTCATTGAATGAGAAAGATGAAATGGTGCGGTTTGTGTATATTGAAGGGGCTGCGCACAAATGACCATTAAGGACTTTTTAAGAGAGTTTAAAAGGTAATTAATTCACGTCCAGATTTAGGGTAAATTTTGACGGTACACACCGTGACACAAATCAAAGCAAAGGTTATTCTTTATATTTGCTTTATCAATGTTTTATTAGTAGTAGCATTCAATACAGTAAATGTTTTCTGTATTTCGTACAAGCCGCGATCTGTTACTACGTTCGTATTATCCGAGTTTTAGGTTATCCGAGATGGTCTTGGTCCCCAAAAGATAATTGAGGTTCTACTGTAATTGTAAATTTTGTGGGAGAATTGTACACAGAAAAAAGTCGTTATGAATACTCGCTTATCTAGCAAAAATGGCGTTTTCATTAAAGTGCAGGGAAAAATAATTTTTAAATGACACTAAATAGTCTATCGGAAAGGGTCTACTTGCACATAATTTTGATTATTGGAAACATTATTTTTTGCGCTTTAAAGAATTCTTTTATTTCTACTTATTATTTATTTGTTCATACTGTTAAGTAAATTACACCGGTTACATTACAGAGAAAGATCAAACGAACGAAAAATGCAACAGAGGAAAAATCAATACATTTAAACAACATAAAGTATATCATATAAGGACAAAACAAAAATTACATACCATACTGACATAAAAGATTACTATCAAAGCCCAAAAAAAGAGAAAAAAAGAGAAAAAGTCAACAGCTCAGTATTCAAAAGTTAAGGTTATAAAGTGTGTGTCTAACTAAAATGTATTAAAACTATCAAAAAGAACATGAAGAGTTGGAGGTAAACTATCGATCGACAAATTGGGGTTTAAATTGGATTTTTGAAATGATATTTTGCTGAAAAATATTTTTTTTGCGCGTATTATTGATCTTAATAAAGATTTTCTTAAAAAGAAGTAAGAATTTCTTAATATTTCTTAAGAACAGTTTAATTAAGTTTCTTTTCATTTTCAACAATTTTTGGTAGCTTTTCAAATTATTTTGATAATTTTTTTACATGAATGAGTACTTGCATAAGTAGCCGAATCCGAAAATATCATTTATAAGGTTAAGAAGGAAATACTTTTTGTCACCAAACAAATAATTTGAAAGATAATTGTTTGTTTGTTTCAAAGATCAAAACAAGTCAGCAAAAGATTTTGTTTTCATTTTTGAGATAGAAATTTGAGAGCTAAACTTGAAATAGCAATGGAATTCATTGCTTTAGAAATGTTATAGAATTGTAGGAAAAAAATATATCAGTTGAATCTATCTTTGTAGAGAAAAAAATAATCACCAACTTTGATCTTTCAGAAGTATCGCCAAAGGAAATGCACTTTTTCGCAAAAACGCTTTTGCAAGAGGAAATTTAGACTGAAAAGAAAACTTGTACTTTGAGTGCATATGTAACAGAGCATATAAATTATATTTCGTCAAAAAAGTTTCTTTTGGGTTTACACTCAAGTTGTCATCTGCTAGGTAACTCTTGTATGTGAAACAACACGAGGGAAAATTTAAGTGACTTGAAAATAAATCTGACGTCCCTTTTAAAATTCTAAAATGTTACGTTTTCACGGTTTTCAAAATTCTTCATACAAACAAACAAACGTATATTCTGTATAGAACAATTTGTATTTCTACATTATACGTGATTTATTTAAATAAAATATATGTTTCATTCTTCTCGCCACGCACATACACTCAGGAACATTGAAAATAGCCCACCAAGAAAGAAGAAAGGTACATTCATGAAACTTTGCAAATAAGTACAGTGAGATCCGATATGCAAATGATCCAAGTTTGGTGCCTATGCGCATAACCAAACATCTTGCAGTGACGCTGCAATCAGGAAGTGGGACCCGCGCATGGTGGAAGATTCATAAACGTGACGACCACATTCCGACTCTAGGAGGACTTCAGTAAGCGAAGAATGCCAGGTAGACGCGTGAGAAGACATTTCGCACAGTTATGCGAGTTTGAAAGGGGCCTCATCATCAGCATGATAACCGAAGGCTGGTTGACGCGCCTTGTTGCTCGCCAGGTCGATCGTTCGGAGTGTGCCGTCAGAACATGTTGGGAGCAGTGGACACGAGATGGTACCCACTTGCGGCGTACCGGGTCTGGAGCGACCAGGAAGACGACAATACGAGAGGATCGAAGGATCGTGTGGCAAGCTCTTGTGGATCCCACAGTGACTCATTCCACGATACAATCAGATGTAGGGGTGCCAGTTGTTCCACAAACTATTTTCAGACGCCTTGCGGAAGCGAATCTGTAATCCAAGCGCCCTTTTCGTGTACTGCCTTTAACACCGAAACATAGGCGACTCCGTCTACAGTGGTGCTATGCCAGAGCGACGTGGAATACAGATTGGAAAAACGTGGTAATTAGTGATGAATCACGGATCGTTTTGGGGACAGATGGTAACCGCGTACAGGGTGTGACGGTGCCCTGGTGAACGGTACAATTCCACCCACGCTGTCGCGCGACACATTTCCCTCACAGCAGGCGTAATAGTCTGGGGGTCATAGCCTACGATTGCCGGTCCACTCTAATTGTGGTAGGTGGAACCTTAACGGGCCAGCGTTATGTTGATGACATTCTTTGATCCCACGTGGGACCTTTCCTAAATGGTCTTGCAGGGGCAATTTTCCAGCAAGATAATGCTCATCCGCATACAGCTCTAGTTGCTCAAGACTTCCTACGTCATGTTCAGACTCTTCCATGGCTGACCCGCTCCCCAAACTTGTCCCCTACAGAGCAGGTGTGGAACCAGATGAAACACCAGATGCCGCCGTGTCACTCTGTACATGATTTGGAGGTGGCTGTTCAAGATTTGTATGCCCATCTGCCCCAGGACAGCATCAGACGTCAAATCAACTCAATGCCCGGACCGTGTTGCGGCATGTATTGCAGCAAACGGCTGTCCGACGCGCTATTGAAGTTGCACTGTATTTGTCTAATTATACCCACTGTATTTGTTTAATTGTCTTGATTTGGGGATTAAGTGAATCTCTCATCTGTATCATTATGTGTAATTAATTTCATTTCACTCCGATGCTCCCTTCTTGGTGAGCTATTTTCAATGTTCCTGAGTGTATATATACTGCAATTTTGTATCCGAAATAAGTCAGATAGAAACTTTGAAAGCAACACGATTGTGGATTGGATTGGATATTTGGGTTTTATGGCGCAAGGTCCAAATTTGGACAAGCTGCGCCAAGCGCAAGATAAAAGAATAAAAATTATGTAGATATAAAAGTTTTAAAAGGACAGTGGGAGCAACACGATTGTGATTTTACAGTTTAGTACAATTCTACCATCTGTATCGATGTATGTAAATATGCATTCGTCTTAAACAAAATAGATTATATCAAAAAGTGAGCATTATTAAATTTTCTTTTCACTCACGTGCTTGTTTTTCGCACACATCAATTCCAACTGTTAGATGTCTGTCAATAATTTTAATTGGTAATTTTCTGTAGTGTTATACCTTAAGCCTTCTGGTGGTTGTCTCGATGGACGAAATATCACGTCATTAGCAAAATTGACCCCAGCTCGATGGACGAGATATCAGGCTATTAGAGAAACTGACCACTTCTCGATCGATGAGATATCACGTCAGTAGCAAAACTGATCACATCTCGATGGACGACATATCATGTCATTAGTCAAATTGACCACATCTCGATGGACGAGATATCACGCCATTAGCAAAACCGACCCCATCTCGACGGACGAGATATCACGTCATTAGCAAAATTTCGATCGACGAGATATCACGTTATTAGCAAAACTGACCCCATCGCGAAAGTCGAGATATCAGGCCATTAGAGAAACTGACCACTTCTCGATGGACGAAATATCACGTCATTAGCAAAAGCGACCACATCTTGATGGGCGAGATATCATGCCATTAGCAAGACTGACCCCATCTCGATGGACGAGATATCACGTCATTAGTCAAACTGACCAACTCTCGATGGACGAGATATCACGTCATTAGTCAAACTGACCACTTCTCGATGGACGAGATATCACGTCATTACCAAGACTGACCCCATCTCTACGGACGATATATAACGCACTTAGCAAAACTGACCACATCTGATTGGACGAGGTATCACGTCATTAGCAAAACTGACTACATCTCGATGGACGAGATATCACGTCATTACCAAGACTGACCCCATCTCTACGGACGATATATCACGTCATTAGTAAAACTGACCACCTGTCGATGGACGAGATATCACGTCATTACCAAAACTGACTACATCTCGATGGACGAGATATCGCGTCATTAGTAAAACTGACCATCTGTCGATGGACGAGATATCACATCATTACCAAAAATGACTACATCTCGATGGACGAGATATCGCGTCATTAGCAAAACTGACCACGTCTGGATGGGCGAGAGATCACGTCATTAGCAAAACTGACCACATATCGATGGCCGATATACCTCGCCATTAGTAAAACTGACCCCATCTCCATGGACGAGATATCACGTCATTGATATCACGCCAAACTGACCCCATCTCGATGGATGAGATATCACGTCATTTGAAAAACTGACCTGATCTTGATCTCGTTATTATTATAAAACCGTATTATTTTCATTCGGGAATTCAATTGGCATTCCTGATGGTGAGATATCTCGATGTTAACAAAATTGTGTCGGATCTTGATGGACGGCATATCTCGTCGAAACCATTAGGAGGGTTAATGAAAAGAGAATAAAACTGGAAGAATAGGCTACAAGTTTCCGCAAAGACAGTCAGATTTCTTAAAGCAGTGATTTAAAACCTTTTTCAACTCATGCATACATAAAATAATTACTGAAATTCTGTGGCAAAAAATTTTAACATTTTTGCCTATCTGACAAAAAATAGGTATAATTTCCCTTGGTTTACAAAAAATAGTACTGATTATCTTCCTCTTTTGCTTCCACGTGGCTCCTAGAAAATATTTGTAAAACCATTTATTTATGATACTTTGAAATAAAAAAATAATGCTGAAAATTATTTATACGTTATTGAAATTATTTGAGAACACACGTGGCGAGTTTCTAACGCAAAAACCTGTTAAGAACTTTAAGAAACTTCTTAAATTTAGAAAACTTCATCACCAGTTCTAGGCAAAGGATAATTTTTTTTCTACTTGGACTTTTATTCCCCTTGGAGTAATAAGGAAGTTTTGTCAGGACTTGATATCTCGTCATTGACAAAATTGACCAAATCTTGATGAGATTTCTTGTCGAAACCACTTAGAGGATTAATCAATCAGACAGGCCAGCTACAAGTCCAATCCACCTGTTGCTTGGTTTCTCATTCAAATGCTTTTATTTTTCCTTTTAAGCCTGTGAGATGGAATTCCGCCAAGTTGGGAATGAAATCAGCATCTATCGCGAATAAAACTTTCAGACTATCGCTCTCTATTACCATATATTGGGTTTCCGTTTGCTTTTAAACCCCTTATATCATTACGACTCAACATGCACTTAATAATGTATGGAAATCGAGCCTATTACACTCTGCTGCTTCCAAGACAAGATAAATTTTGCGATGTTTATTTTCGCATCATATTTTAAGAATTTTATAGCTTCCGAATTCGCTACATTATTCATATTGCCTACAGGGGCAGAAAATACTTACCAAAGATTATGTTGGATTTCATTTGGGAATACACTTGCGTGGATTAGAATTTCTAGTTATTTGTTACAATTCCTATGCATAGAGGATTATAGAATTCGAACTTATTTGATTTACAGGGTCATATATAGT
Source organism: Metellina segmentata (assembly GCA_947359465.1). Lineage (NCBI taxonomy): Eukaryota > Metazoa > Arthropoda > Arachnida > Araneae > Tetragnathidae > Metellina > Metellina segmentata. The sequence continues at coordinate 50,612,300 of OX375884.1, read as the reverse complement.
ATGGCGTGAAAGAGTTTGACTTCCACATTTGAAAATAAAATATATCCCATGCCGAATGGTGTATAGTAGGATTTAATTTTATAATGCCCATACAACTGCAAATGGAGGGGAAAGTATTGTATTACAGTATGTTAAGAGTCTTTCAGCTTTCGGCACGTTATACAACTCGGGAATTTCCAGACATGTTAAGTTACACAGAGGCGGGAGATTTTTATGTTAAAGATTTGATATATTCCGTTCGCTCCATATTTTATACTATACGTCTCTTTAAAATCGGACATATATGCAGTTTTTAAAAACTTTGGGTGCGTATAGATTTAGGTTTTGAGAATAGTATCTTGAAGTGGATTTATGCAGGTATGTTGGGAATATTCTATTTTCGTGTGTATTGCTGTCCTATTTCAATGTAAGCTGGTTATATATTTTTCCCAATAAAGATGTTTCATAAAAGCTTACTTCTGACTTTTAACATATTTCCAGTTCATGCGTATGTGTAAAAGTTTGAAAGTTGGATCACAGCCTCATACAGAATCTAGTCATAAGTAACAAAAGAAGTTAAGCACCATTTAATATTTTTGGATTTTCTTTTGACAGCAACAGGAAAGTGCTCAATCATACTGAAGTTGTCCTATGAGTAGTAACTTCGCCTTTGATCCTGGACCATCGGCAATAGCCCGAAACGTTGCCACCAGTGCGACGTTAACTAAAATACCTACCTACCTATGAGTAGTGAAGTACATCGTCGAAAGAATATCCATTTCTAGCACTTTAACTCTGCAGTTTAAATTTATAAAATACTAGCAAAATACCCGACCTTACTCGGTTTGAATTGGTTTACTCTAGATTTAAGAGATAATCAAAATATATAATGACTTCGTTTTTTGTAGAGTAAAAATTTATTTTAACACCTTTCGCCATCTTTATATTTTCTACAACTTACATTGGACACAAATCCTACACATGAATATCCATTCATGTAATACATTTCACATACATCGCACAATTGCTGTATGACAAAGCTACAAAATGACGAAAGGTGATACTAAGGTTACTACTATAAAAGACGATTTTGAGGGAGATTTGGAATTCCCTTTCTTAAGTTCTTTTCATGTTCAACTCAATTAATTAAAATTACGATTTAATTTACTCATAGTCAACAAAACAATATTTTTTTACTTGTGGCACTCTTGCCTCCGGTATGCGACATTGTGAAATTTTGCAATCTTCTCCTGTCATTATTACAACGAATTTTTTAATGTTGGAAAAAGTTCTAGTTCGGATTTTTAGACATTATTATTCTTTCAATAACGGCATTATTCTTTAATTAACGGCATTATTCTTTAAATAACGGCATTATTATTTCAATAATGGCATAATTACACTGAAAATTTATACTGACTTACCTAACATTTTTAAGTCTAATACTTTGTGATGCTGTTGCGTGTGATGAGAAGGAAAACACATTTATTAAAATAATAAATATTTAAAACAGGAAACAGCGAAATAAAACAAAATAAAAGATGTCGCAAAAAATTGTTCTAAATATATTAATTTGTGATTCAATTTTATCTCTTGATCTCGCACAGTTGCCACAACTTACAACTAAAAGTGAACAAAATTTAGAAATGTGAAATTAATTCAGAGCGAAAGAACCAGAAAAAATATCACTGCTCGTGCGATCTTGTTCATTCTCGTTTCGTTGAAAAATATCGTCTGTCCCAAATATTCGGAAATCGTTTTCATTGCGCAAAGAATAAAAATAAGACTCGAAATAAATGAAGCATCAGACCTAAAATTTCACCATAAAAAAATATTTTTTTGAAAAATAATTGGTTTTTAGCATTACTGGTAAAGCAAATGAAAGTAATCGTAATACTCAAACTACATTCCAATTTTTCGAAAACTATCAAATTGTGGCTGATTTAAGTATACTTACTCAGGTGTTTTAGCATGAAACTCATCTAAATATAACAATAAAGAAATGTTTAATATTGTATTCACTAAATTAATAGATAATGTATAAAATAAAATACACTGCAATCAAATATCTGGAATACAATTCACGTGATGCCTACACAAACACACAAACACAAAATCGAGCATAGAACAGAAATACGGACAGACAGACTTTCGCAACCAATTCCACTCACTAAATCAAGATAAGTATTCACTGTATGCAAATTTCCATGAAAATATCTTAAACCGCGTGGACGTGTATAGGGCACAACATACAGACAGACAGACAGACAGACACCAAACGAGAAAAAGGCGGATTCGGCATCAGAAGGGTCCAAAACGGATAGAAAACTTGAAATGGGTCGAAAATATTGAATGTACAAACAAACACTCCATTCTTATTTATATAGATAGACTTATGCTTTAACTACAGCTATCCGAAAACGCACCTCACCTTTATTTGCTTGATGCAAAAATCTCGTGTGTGTCAATTTGTTTGGTAAAATATCGCACCCCTGCAAGAAAAGTGACATAACTCAAAATTGCAAAATTTCAGAAACATCAACTTAAAGGATGCTATAAAATTTATATTGAAATAGTATGAACATCTTTAAAATTTTAGGTAAGCATTTATGGTGGTAACTTCTATTATATTCTATAGAATAGCATTATAACACGCTGGGGAACCTCATACATATTTTTCAAAGACATAATATCAAAGTTTTTATTATTTGACTTGTGTCACTTTTCTTGCCGGGCTGCGATATGTCCTTAACTTCTGATATTAAATGGTAATGGTTATTTTTAATTAGCGTCGTACTAGAGCAAAACAACGGGCTATTGACGACGGTCTGGGATCAATCCCCTAAGGTAAAAGATTCGAAGACAACACCACGTAAACCACGGTCTAATGACAACACCTGAGCTGGCACCCCATTCTCAAAACTTCCACACCAACCCAACGTGAATGATGTTAAATAAATTAGAGTTAAAGTTGAATCCCATGATCCGTAATTGTAACAATTTTACATTCACTGGAAGTCGTACAACACTAAAGAATTTTCAACGGGAATAAGATTGAGGGGGATAATTCATTCATTGTTTAACTTACATTTATAAACACGTCCATAGAGTCTTTGAGTTATGATTTACATGGAATTTATGGAGATTTTTCACGGAAAAATAAAATATTTCTGGATAAAAGTAACAAACTTTCTTTCTTATTGCTTGTTTAGAAATGAATGGTTTGAGGTTTCAGTGCAGGTATGTATTTTAATTAACTGAAACAACAAAACTGGCCATCGGCGACGGTCCAGGATCAATTCTGTCGGAAGACAAGAACAACACCTGAGCTGGCACCCCACTCTTCATACTTTCACACCATGCCAACGTAAATAAATTTAAGGCCACGACAGATTTAAAGTGCACCATCCCCCTTTGTACTAGGGATGCGACAACGATGTCGATGTTTTCAAAACATCGATGCTTTATAAAAAACACGATTTATTTAACATCGATGTATTGGAGCCGATGTTTTTGAAATATCGATGTTTATACTTATCGATGTTTTATTTTTGAATTAAAAAAGTACCGTAAAAAAATTTAAAAAATAGTCAAGAAGCATAATTTTTATAATCAGTAAATTGAGCATACTTTTAGACCAAAGTGGACAAGTGTGAAGGGTCTGAAAGTAGGGATGCCACATCTATGTCGATGTTTTCAAAACATCGATGTTTTATATAAACATTGTTGTATTTACCATCGATTTATTGGAGTCAATGTTTGTTTGATATCGATGTTTTCAGGTTGTCGATGTTTTATTTTTGAATGAAAAAAGCACCATAGTAAAAATTAAGAAAAATAACCTTGCAACTAAGTACTTGTCAGTGACATCTGTCTCCTCAGAAAGTGTTTTTTCTCTAACTGGTGAAAGAAGAAGTCGGCTTAAGATTGAGAAAGTTAACAAACCTCTTTTTTACAAACTGTAAATAACAAATATTGGAGCATATAATAATTACAGACCCCAATATTTTTTATTTACAGTAAATAAAAAATAAGTTTATTTTCCCCCCATAAGTTGAAAATAATTAATAACTAACAATAATTATTGTTATTTACCTACCTATTTGTACTTATAGCTAGTAGTAATTCAGCTAGTAGCAATATAAAATTGTTGTAAATATTATTTTCTTTTATGTTATTCAATTTAAAAATAAAAGATTTTGTAATTGTTCTTATTATTTTTTTGACTTTGTTTTGACAGTTGAAAAAAAATCTTACTTATAAATGAATAAACACGGAAAATGACAAATTAAATCTCTCCCCTCTCGGCGAACATTAATGTTTGAGGTTGCTAAACCAGTTTTAAGAAATGGGAAAAAAAGTTTAAATACACTGAATTTTAAAAACATCAATGTTTTTTTGGGTGATGTATTATCAACATTGATGTTTTAATTTTGAACATCGATGTTTTTTGGGCGATGTATTATCAACATCGATGTTTTTTGGGCTGTGTATTATCAACATCGATGTTTGAATTTTGAACGTCGATGTTTTGCTGTCGATGTCGCATCCCTATTTTGTACACGACTGTATTTCGCTTTGCTGAGTTTTGAGCTCGCAACCATCCGGTTGCCCCGGTTCTCTTTTGAAGAAATCTAAGACGATTAAAGATGAATTCTAAAATTGTTGACAGTCGCTTTTACAATAATATAAACACAAATATATGAGATAAGATTAAAGTCTAAAATTTTTAAAAGAGAATATATTAGAAGCGATGGCACAAATGAGTATGTTATAAGACAATCTAATTGTTCTTCGTATCTTAATGTAGTGGTAGACGAAATTCATTACTCTAATCGCGTGCAAACACTAAACATCACGTGACCAGGCATTTAGGCACTGAAGCTGGTGTTTACAGAAAAGCTTTCTTTGGTTAAAGAACCTGCTTTAACGGTAGAGAACAAAAATGCTGGTAAAGAGGATTAATGATACAGTTAAAACATTGTCCCCGCATTTCATACACCTGAGAAACAGTTTCAAAAGGAAGCGACTCTTGGAGCTTGTTTCATATACAGTTTCTAGTATTATTTAAAATTTCAAACAATAATATGAAAGCTCTCTTATGGAAGAATTTCTACAATTATTATTACAGTTTTTGAATGTGCGTGTTGATATTTGTCTGGATGTTTCAAATAATAATTTAACCCATTAAAGCCCAGCGTCCTCATTTGAGGACAGTGGATAAAAGAGCGTGTAGAATCTTTATATTTTCCGAAAACGACTGTTTGTTCTGCATGACGGTAAATGGTATTACCAGAAAGAATCCCACAAATTACCAAGTATATGTGGTTGTTTAGAACTCCGTGATATGGATCGCCATTTTATGTTTTCTCATGTCTCACACTTGCATTTGCTTTCTGTCTAGCTACATCACCTAAATTCTAGGTAAAAAAATTTATGTTTACTAGTATTTCAAATTAGAATACTATATAAACTTATAATAGAAAATTAATTTCTTTTGAAAAAAAATTTCGTTTTTAAAAAGGACATATCCAATTTTGCTGTCCTCAATTGAGGACGCTGGGCGTTACAGCCAACTTTTATACAAATTTCAAGTCATTATAATTTTTGTATTTTTTCGTGTAGTAATTGACTTAAAAAAATTATTTCGACTTTTATATGGTAAATAGGCATTACTTTCCTAAAACAAAACAAAATATAAGTAATTATAATGGCTCGTAGGTTCTTAATGATTGCAGAAGCTCATGAATATTTAAATTCCGAACAAATTGAAACTGACATAATCTGAATTCCACCTAACGTAGATGAGATTATTGATGAAGAGGATTTTAACGATGAAAGTACAGCTTTAGCTCAAGTACGTGATATTGCAGGAACAGCTGAAATCGAAAATTCCGAAGATCCAAATTCCTCTGAAACTAAACTCTGTGACTAGAATTGTGTTCAAAAACTAAAATTGTGGCACTATAAGGGACAACAGAATGACAAGATGTCCTCTGAAATATCGGAAAGAAATAGAAAAAGAAATAAGAGAGTTTTATGAGCACAAATTTGATAAGGAAAATTAAATTTTAATAGTCAGATGGAACGACAATAAGTCTGTTACTTTGGCAACAAATTCTGAAATATTAATCCTGCATTCCTTGTTTCCCCAAATATTATACCAAACCAAAGAATTGATACATATTTTATGTAAATTTGTGTGTATTTTGTTTATGTATCATATATGTATATCTTGTTCTCCGTCATTCTGCATAAAAAACTGTCTTTTTTATCAACTGTCATAGTTCGCACAAAACTGAAATTGTAGCTTTGAACATTACTCCGTTTGAGATAAATTGTCATTAAATGTTAAGTAAATAACAGTTTAAAATTAATCTTATCTTAAAATTTAATAGAATACTGTAACTACTAACGTTTTCACACCTATTACATGTTGTTTTCGAATATTCTGACCACTGAATTTCTTGATTTTTTTTCACCGGTACGCCCAGCGTCCTCAAATGATGACGGGCTGTAATTTTAAAACTAAAATCACAAATTGTGTGAATTTTAGGTTTTTGCATTCAAAGGGTCATAATTACATTGATTTGAGATATTCATGAAAATATTTTGAGCAGAAATAATTCGGGCGTTAATGGGTTAAAATAGAATAAAATGACCCAAGTGAAATCAATATTAACCTGATGATTTCAAAGCTGAAACATACTGTCTTCTTTAAAAAGCAATTTGAATCTTTAAAATTCTTGAAAAAATGAGCCGGCCAACCGGTCTGGTGGTCCAGATTGGAACGTTCCTGGTTTGAATTTTCGGGTCAGTGCATGGATGTTTGTAAGCATATGGTGTAGAGGCGGCTGATGCACCTTAAATCTGTCGTAGTCGTAAGTCCTCATGTTGGGTTGGTGTGGAAGTTTGGAGTGTAGGGGGTGCCAGCTCAGGTGTTGCCTACTCACCTGCCCGTGGTTCAAAATGACGTGGTGTTGTCCTCAGATCTATCCCTTAGGGCAGTGCTTCCCAACCTTTTTATCGCCGCGGACCGGATCAACGTTTGATAATTTTAACGCGGCCCACTGAGGGAGGGGGGGACGCTGATTGTTTATATTTTTGATTGTTTTGATTTAATAATTTTAATTTAATTGTATTTAAACATGCCCTCAAAATAAAATACAGTTGCACCAAAAAATGAATGTAAAGTGATTTAACATTTTAACTCACTAGAACGCTAAATCAATGAGAACCCTGAGCTTGTTTCTTTGCAACGAGATGGTTTCATCTGGGGGTAATAGGAGACAATGACACCCGAAGTGTGTTGCTTGGATCCAGTTTATTCCGTTGTTTTGTTTTTGTTGCTGTCACTGCAGAAAACCCCGCTTCACACAGATAGGTTGTCGGAAATGGCAATAGGGATTTAAGTGCTGTGGTGGAAATCTCAGGGAATTCCGCCATGACTTTAATACAGAACACCGGCAGAGTTCTTGTCTCGAACGTAGTTTTAAGACCGCCTTCATTTACAATCTCCAGCAGTTGATCTTCTTCTTGCACAGACATGCTATATTCGCCTGATTTGTTGACAAATAGGTCGCATATCCATTCCTTACCAGTTCGTGGGTCTTTTGTGGTTGGGAAGTAGCGCTCGAACTCTTTTAAAAACAAAGACAGGTGATCGTGCACCAACTGGGAGAATGAATGTTTAGGCTCAGTCTCGCCTAAAATCCCCATTAATGTCTGAAACATGTCCAAAATGCCTCTGTTCACGCGCTGTGTCGGCCAACTTGAAAACAGTTGTCACATTTCTCAAAATTGAAAAATAGAGACATACAAAATTCAGAAATCATTATTGAAGCTCTAGTAACAGAACAAGTTTCAAGTTCTGAATTACCGCCTCCTAATTTGAGTGGTCATTTCATAGATAAGAACCGCACAAACCCGAGAGAAATACACCACTGTAAATAAAATGGAAATAATTTAATGTTCCTTGGGCGGCCCGGTACCATTTGATCCACGGACCGGTACCGGTCCGCGGCCCGGGGGTTGGGGATCATTGCCTTAGGGGATTGATCCCAGACCGTCGTCAATAGCCCGTTGTGTTGCTGTGTAACAACGTTAAACACAAAATTACCAATTAATAGTTTTCAACGAAAGTTTTTGTACCTATATATAATAAAAAGTTACCGATTACCAATCCAGCCGAACTAACGCGGCATCTATTTAATTGGTAATTGGTAATTAACGTCATACTAGAGCAACACAACGGGTTATTGACGACGGTCGGGGATCAATTCCTTCAGGGAAATACCCGAGGACAACACCTCGTAATTTTGAACCACGGTCAGATGACGAAGCAACACCTGATCTGGCACCTCACTGTCCAAACTTCTACACCAACCCAACGTGAGGACTTTAGGCCACGACAGATTTAAGGTTCACCAGCCGCCTCTACATCAGACGCTTACAAACATGCACACCCGGACCAGTATTCGAACCATCGAATCTAGAGGCTAACACTTTAACCACAATACTGGTTGGTCGGCTACTGAACAAAGATATTGTACAGTCATATTTTGAATATCCCAGAACATATATATATATATATATATATATATATATATATATATATATATATATATATATATATTTGTATCTCCAAAGGGATAGATCCGAGCACAGCATCACGGCATTTTGAACCACGCTCAGATGACGAAGCCCGGATGGCAAGAGTAAAGGATTAGCAATAGGAGGGTTGGAAATTCAGCCAAATACCGTCGTGCACATGGGGGCTGGTGCACGTTAAACCTGTCGTGGCCACAAACGTACTCACTTTGGCGTGGTGTGGAAGTTTAGTGAGTGGGGTGACAGCTCAGATGTTGACCTCGTCACCTGATCATGGTTCAAAATTACGTGATGCTGTCCTTGGATCTTTCTCCTAGGGATTGATCCCGGACCGTAACCAATAGCCCGTTGTTTTGCTCCAGTGCGACGTTAATTAAATATCTACCTACTTCCACCTTGTGATAGTGAGATATTTCCTAAATCTCTCATCAGCCGTGGAATATCTGAACAAAAGTATACCATGAAAAGAATATAACAGAGAGTTTCTACTTGCATATATTCTTAGCTAGAAGGTTCCACCTAGACTTGAACTCTGAATCTTAACCCTAAACTGGACAGGTACTATATCCAAGGATGCTCAGCACTGCGTGGGGACTCGGAGGTGAAAAGATATTGGAGTACTAGAGCCATGTTGATGAGACATTGACTTTTTTCTCTTACTGTTTTTGTGTTCCTTGTTTAGGATGTTTTGTAAGATGTTTGTTATATTCTCTTGCCGTTGGAAAAAAAAAATGTTACATGCCTTGAAAAACCCCATGTTGAAAGATAGCAAGTTTTAAATGCCAAGTCACCCATTGACAAAAACTAGCCATATGTTAAGGTTGTATCTGGAACCAGCATCCAAAACTTAGTTAAGGGAACTGAGACGTTCTCGACAACGCAAAACATAAAAATTTGTGATGTACACAAGACCTCCATATTTTTCAATAAAAAAGAAATCCCTCAACTAAAAGACTATATTTATAAAAACTACATGCTTCATTCATTATATTACAGTAAAAGTATATTCATTCTTTGAATTATTTTTTAAAATATGAGGAATCGAATAAGTACTTACACAATAAACAGCCTTCTAATGCATGGTGATGAATAGGTACGATCGTAAAAAATTCTATTCATATTAAAGAGGTGTAATTATTTATGAACCTTTCTATGGTAATAACTCATCCAATGAACATAATTTATTTAATTTCTTATTGATAGTATTTTTTTTATTCACCAATTTTATGAGAAAAAACAGCCTTTTTTTCAGAATTTCAAATTTTTTCGATTCAACTTTTTTTTATAATTTTTATATATTTAACATACTGCAATAAAAATTAGTTTACTTCAATCCGTATACATTTGTGTCAATATTAAAGCATGTATTAGGATTTTACAAGCAGTAGAAAAATTTGTAAGCGTACCTATTCATCACCATGTATTAGAAGGCTGTTTATTGTAAGTACTTATTCGATTCCTCATATTTAAAAAAATAATGCAAAGAATGAATATACTTTTACTGTAATATAATGAATGAAGCATGTAGTTTTTATAAATATAGTCTTTTAGTTGAGGGATTTATTTTTTATTGAAAAATAAGGAGGTTTTGTACACCACAAATTTTCATGTTTTGCGTTGTCGAGAACGTCTCAGTTCCCTTAAGAACTGCCAACAGTTGTCATAAAAACCTTATAAACTAATTTAATTGGTGTCTTGCAAAAATATTATCATCAAACTCAACGGGATGAAATGTATATGAAAATTAAGTGGTCCAAAACACTTCACTCTCCACACAATGTCACCTAGAAAAGTTTACGCGATATGCCCTGGTTCAAAATTGCGTGTTGTTGACTCGGATTTCCCTACGGGATTGATCTGGAACCGTCGCCAATAGCCTGCTATGTTGCTCCAGGGTGACGTTAATTAAAATACCTGCCTACCAACCGGAAGAGTGGCGTAAACAAATACCACTCTTGAGAGTAACTCCGCATTCAAAAGTTGTAATGGACTCGCAAGTAATACGTCCTTAATTAATGTATTTCTGAATTGTTCGAGCATAACATTCATACGCATTATTAATGCGATTTGTTTTTTAGTTTAGCAGCGAAATATTGCAAAGCGACTAATAAACTTCCATTAATTCCTGATACAAATGCTATGTGGAATTGTTTATAAGGCTTTGCAAATGGAGGGTTGGAGAGTAAAAACGAGGAGAATGGACGCCTAAGGTCACGGACATCTAATGGACTCATTCGATAACAGACTGTTACACTAATAGGATAATACACTTCTCTTTCTTCTGCATCCGCATTCTTGTCGGGTGCTTCACTGAATTTCTGGACCAGAGCTGCATCAACATAGACAAGGATATTTAGTTTGGATGCAATGATTGTTTTCGAGGCAACGAAACGAAAACTAGCATACGTTTCTTCAAGGATGCGATTCTTTTATTTTTTTAGATTTTTAGAAGTTGGCTTTCGTATTCTTATTATATCGCACTCCGGCAAGAAAAGTGACACAACTCAAAATTGCAGGATTTGCGAAGCATCGACTTAATGATACTATAAAACGTGTATCGGAATACACTCATATCCATAAATTAAGGATAATGCCAGCTCCGGCAAATAAAGGTTCAGAAACAAAACAAACGTGAATTATTCATAAAGCCCATTTATTAAACAAAAGATAAGGAACAAAAAAGATGATATGATACCATTCATAAAAACTACGATTTTTGGTCATTGGAGCAATTACAAAAAATATCGACCTTACAAAAACTTAACATGACATGGTTGGTATGATGGTTAATGCTAGAATTTGCGGACTTAATTATTTGGATAATATAAACTTGTTGATAGTAAGAAAACAAGCTATAAGCCCCGCTAGTATGTCACAAAAACAATAATTTTCTCAAACCAACGGAAGTTAGGGTTAAAACGCATTAGCTCTCTTTGTTATTCTGAATCAATCATGCGAAATTACGATATTTCCTAGTTATCTTTCAGAGCTCGAGAGCGGCATCTTACACCTTGAGACACCAAGTTTGCAAAAAAATAGTCTCATATCTAACATTTTTATGTATTAAGATCGTTGGAAGAGTAATTATGTTGTCTTCGTTAACGTTAAAAGAGAGAAGTAGGCTAGCAAAATTCAGTTACTTATCCCTGTCATGTGATAGATTTCTGATGGGAAGCAATTCCTGTCAGGGATATTCAATGCAGGTTTCTAAACATAATCTCCTGGGATAATAAGTAAGCTTGTCTTTCTTTTCGCTCGCCTGCATTAAGATGTCACCTAATTGATAGCTGATTCCTGACTTATCCTCTGCAATAACTGTTTATCAATAGCGCTGAGAAGATTAGTAACGAATATGAAAGGTTTTGTAAGCATTTCGTATACGATCGTATTTATATGCATTTACTAAGCATATAAAATATAGATTGTTCTAACAGTTTATAACAATAGGTTTTACCTTATAGGGAAATATTCTAACTGAAAAGTGACTATCTTTCAGTAGTGGAAAAAGTTATTACAGCAGTACCTATCTTATGTGCGAAGGCAAAGTAGGTATAGTATTCTCTTATTTCAATAATGACACAGCATTAAGTTTGTATTGAAATACTAGAAAAGCATCATTTGCTTGTTTTAATACTTCTAGTATTTTAGTATTTTCTGCAGTGGAAAAAGTTATTACAGTAGTTCCTATATTATGTGCGCGCGCAAAGTAGGTATAGTATTCTCTTATTTCAATAATGACACAGTAAAAAGTTAGTATTGAAATACTAGAAAAGCATTATTCGCTTGTTTTAGTATTTCTAGTAATTTTAGTATTTTCAGTAGTGGAAAAAGTTATTACAGCAGTACCTATCTTATGTGCACGCGCAAAGTAGGTATAGTTATTCACTTATTTCAATAATGACATAGTAAAAGTTAGTATTGAAATACTAGAACACACACAAGCATTATTCGCTTGTTTTAGTATTCGTTTCCAAGACTGTTTTAATATATAGTATGAGTTTTTATGTATGATTGCGAGTTCTAATTATTTTATTGCAAGCAATTGAAGAATGAGCAAAAAATATTTAAATCTTCATCACATTTCTTTGTTCAACTTCAACCATAAAGATTTTTTAATTTAAAAAATGTATAAATATTCAATATCAGATTAAGCTTTACGCTGCGGCGTTTAGATTTTTTCAATCGTCTCCAGGAACGGTTCTTTCGCCTGCATCTCCGACGCCCCTTACCTAATTACCCAACTTGAGCGATAGAGCCGTGAGTGGCATTTACGACTGACGCTTTTCTTTTATAGTATTGTGTGGCGCATCGTTTGGCTCGAGAGAGATATCACTGGAGCGAACTTCTGCCTTTCCCTAAAGCGTTCACACCTCACGGTCGACAGGGTAGGGTACCAAACAAAAGGAGAAACCCTCTAGAAGGTCAGTCGGTGACAGTTCATAAATGGTGATCGGTGCCAGCGGTCATTTAAAAAGGGTTAACACCCACAGTACACAGATCTATACCATGCCGCTGGTGTAAACGAAATTGTAGTGGTAACAATTGTCTATCTACCTCAGCGTAAAGGTTGAACAAGTTATGCATATCATATTTAAGTAGTCATATGACCCATCTCTGTGTTCTTTAAATTACTAGGCAACATGCAATAACAATATAAACTAGGCAAAAATTTTAAATATTCATCAGTGGGTTTGACAAATGGGCTAACAACCTCAGAGTTAAAACACACATAGGTTAGATTTCTCTCTTCTGTATTAGGAAAGCATTCTTTGTGTGTGTATGTTAATTTCCTGACATTGAATGTCTTGTGTTTGGCCAAGCTTGGCCAAATATGACCCTAGCGCCATAAAACTCCACCCAACCAATCAAAAGCTATTCAAAGTTTAAATAAATATCACTGATTGAAGATTGTGTTGAAAATAGTTACTATTTACTCCTGTAGTTAAAATTTGATTATGAATCCTATATCATTTACCCATTTAATTTTTCATTAAAAATTTCAATTTTAAGTGGTGGATAATTCGAAATAAAAATCGTAGTTTTCATTGAAAGTTTCTCTAAAAAACTCTTATTAGTTTATAAAAATGGCCTTAAGTGATTTATCTAAAGTTTTCTTTCTCAATAAAAAATTATTAATACGTAAACTCGGGTATTAAATGGGAAGATGAACATAAAGCAGTATCTCAATGTAATTGTGCCTTTCAATTGCATTTGCAGGCTTAAATGAACTCCCACTTTGGCGGTGCGATTTTTCAAGCACCTTAAGTTGTTTAGAGTAAAATCTCATCTCCAATTATTTTAGCCCGGAGAATAAGGCATTAAGGTTAAAATCCAAGCTCTGGATATTTAAAGAATCCTCTTACGGATTAATGAAACTCAGCTGGCATTAATCACAAAAATAAGAAACTAATGGAACTCAGCCTAATTGAATAATTGAATTCAAGAAACTCTTCTGAGACTTAAATACTGAACTTAGCTGCGTGAACCTAAAAGTTTTTGTATGTAGAGGGGGAAGGGTGTAGGAAGGAAAATAATTAAGAGTGAATTTGGAGAATAGGGAGATTTAAAAAAGATGTAACTCTCCCGCGGATGAAAAATGTCCGTCTAAATTCTTTTAAAAAATGAGTACTTTATGATGACAATAGAACTAGAACAATTTATGCTTGGTTGTTCATGAGAACATTCCTTTGAAAAATTTCATCGCAAAATCGGCGGGTCATTGGAATATCACATTCAATTAAATTAAATTTGAAGAAATAAATTTTCAACTATAAATTGTTCATACAAAAAAATTCTGGCAAGATAAGTTTACATAGAAATATTACACAATTTCATTTAATTAAACTGGAAGGTAATTGATAATTTGGTAATTTTAGTTAACATCGTACTAGAGCAACACAACGGGCTATTGACGACGGTCCGGAATCAGTCCCTTAAGGGAAAGATTCGAGGACAACACCTCGTAAATTTGAAACACGGTCAGATGACGAAGCAACACCTGAGCTGGCACCCCACTCTCCAAACTTCCACGCCAACCCAACGTGAGGACTTTCGGCCACGACAGATTTAAGGTGCACCAGCCGCCTCTACACCATACGTTTACAAACATCCATGCCCGGACCCGGATTCGAACCAGGAATTTTAATTTGTGGAGGGGGAGGTTGTAGGAGCGAATATAATAAAGTGTGATTTTGGTAGGTAAGTGTTTTAATAAACGGAAAAATGGAGCAAAACAACGGGCTATTGACGGCGGCCCGGTAATGGTAATTTTTGATTAACGTCGTACAAGAGCAACACAACGGGCTATTGACGAAGGTCCGAGATCAATCCCTAAAGGGAAAGATCCGAGGACACAACCACGTAATTTTGAATCACGGACAGACGACGAGGTAACACCTGAGCTGTCACCCCACTCTCCAAACAACTTCCACGCCAACCCAACGCTAGGACTTTCGAACACGACAGATTTAAGGGGCGGCGGCCCAGAATCAAACCCGAAAGGAAAAATCCGAGGTCAATACTACGCAATTTTGAACCACGATCAGATCACGAGTTCACACTTGAGCTGGTATCTCACTCTCCAAACTTCCATATCACGCGAACGTGAAGCAAGACAGACTTAGAGCGACTTCACACGAAGGAGATCGATCGCTCACAACGGTCGCCTGTGATAGTCGTTTTGATTCATTTCCTGCAAACAAACGATTCGAGCCAAGGGAAGAAAAACAAAATTTTTTATCGGCCTTGTTTAGTTCTTTTTTGTAAAATCGGCATCGTTAAAGATAGATTAAAAATTTCAGCGAATTTGAAATCTGCGGAAAATTTTAAGCGAGATAGATACCTTACATTTGATTTTCTTTAAATAAATAATTTTTCAATTGTAACTTTTGAATTTTTGGCAATACGAATATGGGTACAATAGACAATGACGTCACGACTTTTACGTCCTTTGGAATCCTGCCTTCTTTTAGAATGAATGAGCTGGAAATGCTTGCAGTATGGTATTTTAATCACAAGAAAAACAAAAATGTCAAAAGGAAGTATTGGGTACACCCTATCAATAAATTTCGTGTGCAGAAAGGTTTATACCAAGTTCTGTATCGCGAACTGGAAGACGACTCGACTAAATTTTTCAATTAGTTCCGGGTGTCAGTAGCTTCTTTTAGAGAACACTTCAGCAGGATACATTAAGACCACGTTCACATGAGACGTTTCAACGCACGTATGGCGAGGCTAGCGAGGTCCCGCCATTAAATTATGTTTATTTATTCCTATAATTCAAGTATCTATATTTGCGACCCTGAAGAGCGGGATCCTGATAGCCTCACCAAAAGCGCATTTTACGCGCCTCATGTGAACGGAGCCTAAGAAGCAGGACACAAATATGAGAGACAACATACCACCACGAGAAAGGTTGTCGTTAACATTGAGGTTAGTATGATGGAAAAAAATTTACCACAGAACGAAAGAATATTTAATTACCGTCTTTCTAGAGACCGCCAGTTCATTGAATGCTATTTTGGTATTTTAACTAATAAATGGAGGATTTTCTATAGACCATTGAACTCTAATATTGATTTACAATTGACGTAATAAAAGCATGTGTTATCTTGCATAATTTCATACGAACGAAGTATGGTTATTCGCACGAAGACACCTTAACGCACACCGGTTTGATGGAAAACGATGATAATAATGTTTATAATGGTTAGACTGGACCTGAGCCAACGGCTCTTCGAGATAATTTCGGTCAGTATTTTGTAAGTGAAGGCGATTTTCCATGGCAGTATATAAAAATATAATAAAATAATGCAACAGATTATTTAAAATATTATCAAGTGACCGTTTTTTGTCGCTTACTTTTTACTTCTTCGTATTCTTACTATTAGTTTATTAACATAAATTGATGTTAAATTGCTATAAGAAATTAATGTAACTTATTTAAAATATTATCAAGCTATCGTTTTGTCATTTATTTTTTTTATACCACGTATTTTTACTATATCTTGTCAACATAAATTAATGCTAAATTATTGTAATAAAAAATAAAGAACTTATTAAGCACATTTTTCTTTTGTTTATCACAATTCTTGCATTTCTTCGCCATAAATAAACACCATCACCACTCTCCATACGTTTTCTTCTTTTATTTTGTTCGCATAATCTTCGTGAGTTTTTTCCCACAATGCAGGCTGCATTTGTAAGCAGTAATTGACTTATCAATACCTAAACTTTCCATTACTAGAAAAATATAATACAAAGAAACAAGGAAAATAAATTCAGAACGGCAGGTGATATCGCTTTGAATCAAAAATCGACAGATGATAGTCTCTCTCGTGTGAATGACACAATATCTCGCAATGTAACATCTGTCTTCTTCAAGCAAAAAAAGTCGCCGACGACTGAACTTCCTGGGCGACTATTTTTTAGTCTCTCTACCGGTCTCCTGATAGTCTTCTCGTGTGAAGTGCTCCTATGGTTTCTATGTAAGTTCCGTCGCCTTCAGACCGGTCAGAGCGATCGATCTCCTTCGTGTGAAGGCGCCCTTAGCGTGCACCAGCACTTTTGTTCACGACCCTCATTGGTTGGATTTGAACTCTCAACTCTATGTTTACTAATCGGTTACTCTTCCAACCAGGTTACCGCGACACGTGTGATTTTGGAGAATAGGGAGCCACTAAAAAGATGTATCTCTCGCGTGGATGAAAAATTATCTTCTAAAATCTTCTAAAAGTGAGATCTCGGTGACAATGGGGCTAGAACAATTTATGCTCGGCTCATAATAATCAGTTCCGAATCGATTTCGGTTTTCCGAAAAACTACATGGAGGAGTGCACTTCTTGACTGCGACCTTGTATTTCTGATGATACCAACATACTCCAGACGCAGTGGCTGAAGGAGATTTATAACGGCGTCTGGAATTGCTGCGGTTATTGGAATGGCTGCGGTGTTGTCGGGAATAACTACAGGCGCCTCAATCCCATGATAGTACTTTACGCAAGTCCAACTTGATTGGCTAATCGGATCACATGACCTAGATACGTATGTCATCAGAATTTTTCTGTTGGCAATTTATCTCTTCCTTTGGCGTACTTCGAAATTTATGTGAGGATACATTTCTTTGCTGCTGTTTAGTTATATATTTTAGCTGACTCGGTAACTTTAAAACTTTAAATTCAGATCTGCTGTATAATCAAGAAGGGGGGGGGGCTATAGAAAAAAGGAAATAAGGTGTGTAACATGATTTTCATTGATCTAACATCATCATCGAAAATTGTATCCTTTTATTATATAAGTTAATAATTATATAAGTTAGTGTTTTATGTATGCTTTTTGTTACATCAGAATGGTCCTAAGCCAGAGGGTGGATACGACACCATCATCCTAAAGCAAAGGGGACGGCAGAGGGGCGGAAAAATATCAGCTGGTAGTGAGTTCAGGAGTGGTTCTTAGATTATTTATGTAAAATCAACGGAAGCTTGGAAAAATATAAAAAAGATATTAAAAATTAGGAAAAATAATTTAGATTCAAAAGGAATTAAATTGGAATTTTAAAAAAATAATTTGTAGGATCTAAATTTTTTTTCCGCCTGCTGGATTCGAACTTGTAAAGTCATACTCCGCTAACTACGTTAATCTGAAGTTAGGTGACTTTAGCCATTAGGCCATCGTTGCTTTCCAAAAAGAAGCTCTTTAAAAGTATAAGTACCCTTAGGATAAGTTGGCGAGATCAAAATCAAAATGGTTACTGCAACAATCAGATTGGCGAGATATACAAGTGGAGCCAAGCCCGTGAAACTAGCCAATAAAGTTGGACTTGCGTAAAGTACTATCATGGGACTGAGCCGCTTCTGAATAACTACTCATACGGCGAAGGTTGTTTACTTCACGTCTTAGCTCTTTGATTTCCTCGAGCAGCGCGTTATCACTCGTAGTTGGTGCCGTTGCAGAACAAGCAGACGTTTGCGTTGTGGTTACCTCCAGGATTCTGTCGGCTACTTCAGCTGCCTTTTCAATAGGCACAGGAAGTATGGATGCGAGAACGGTTTGGACGTTGAGAGGCATTTGCTGCATGAATAGCTCCAAAAGAAAATTGTCTTCGATGTGGTTATTCTCGGAGCGTCGCTGCATCACTCGAAGAAGTTCACTGGGCTTTCGATCTCCAAGTTGTTCACCGGAGAGTAAGCGTCGAATTTCTTGGGTCCTTGTTTCGCCGCATCGAGTAAGGATCGCTTCTCGGAGTGTCTCGTAGGGTTGGTCTGATGGCTTAATGATGACATCTCGGACAATCGCTGCAACTTCGGGTGGTAGATTTGCTACCTCGTGGTTGAATTTCGTTTTTGAAGAGGTAATTGGTTTTGGAGCGGCCAATTCGAAAGTTGCTTCCACCATGTGCAACCATAGTGAAGGGTCCATTGGGTTGTAAACTGGTATTCTCACCGCCGAAGTTGTTTCGTTTGGATCGGTCATCTTGCTTGGCCAAAACGAAACTGCTGGAACTGTTAGAAGTTTGAACTCACGTCCGGTTCGCCATTAAGGTGATGTTGCGTGCGTATTCTTATAACGATTCAATCTCATAAAATAAGTATTTTATTAAAACTTTAACAAACTTTAACAGCACAAAGACACAACGACAAACATGCTGGGTGAACTGCGAGACTGCGATCGAACATTCTAGTCTCTTTTATTACCACAACGTATTCCTCCGCTGCCCTCTCATTGGCTAACAGAGTGTGAGAGCCTTGGAGGAAAGTGACGTCAACTGCTGATGTCACCTTGCTGGTAGCAGTGTTGCCAGATCACTACAAATGTATGGAAAGAATTATCAAATGTTGGCGTTGGCCAGAAAACAAGACTATAACTTACGAGTGGAAAGAAGCGGACGGAAAAATTAATCCTCTCTCCCAAAATTGCGTCAAAGAGGAATTAGTTTAATGTTCCAGAAATGGATTATGTTTCTTCTCCTTTTACTTTTCACTTGCTGTTTTATCATACTATTCTTTAAAATTTCCACTTAATTTAAAATAAAGTCAGTTTTGCAAAGAAATAAGCTTAATTTATTAATTTTTTCCAAATTAAGCTTGAGATTAACTTTGATGAGGTAAGATATTATTGATAGGTAAGTTAACAATGCTTGTAAATGATCTAACATTGGCCCAAGCTATGGCAACCATTCAAATGTTTGGTTTTCAAGAGCTGGGCCAAAGTAGCCCCAATTCAAGGTAACATTAGTCCAAATATTAAAAATCATAAAAAAATTGTTTAAAGCTTGTATGTATGCTTTAAAAACGGTTTATAATATAATATCTATATAAATAAGAATGGAGTGTTTGTTTGTACATTCAATATTTTCGACCCATTTCAAGTTTTCTATCCGAATTGGTTGCGAAAGTCTGTCCGTCCGTCTTTCTGTTCTATGCTCGATTTTGTGTTTGTGTGTTTGTGTAGTCATCACATGAATTGTATTCCAGATATTTGATTGCAGTGTATTTTATTTTATACATTATCTATTAGTTTAGTGAATGCAATATTAAACATTTCTTTATTGTTATATTTAGATGAGTTTCATGCTAAAACACCTGAGTAAGTATACTTAAATCAACCATAATTTGGTAGTTTTGGAAAAATTGGAATGTCTATTGAATATTACGATTACTTCGATTGTTTTACCAGTACTGCTGAAAAAGTAATTATTCTTCAAAAAATTATATTTTTTAATGGAATTTCAACTCTGATACTTCATTTATTTCGAGTCTTATTTTTGTTCTTTGTGCAATGAAAACGATTTCGGAATATTTGAGAAAGACGATATTTTTCAACGAAACGAGAATGAGCAAGATCGCGCGAGCAGTGATATTTTCTGTTTCTTTCGCTCTGAATTAATTTCACATTTCTAAATTTTGTGCACTTGTAGTTGTAAATTGTGGCAACTATGAGAGATCAAGAGATAAAAACGAATCACAAATTAATATCTTTAGAACAATTTTTCCGACATCTTTTATTTTGTTCTATTTCACTGTTTTCTGTTTTAAATATTTATTATTTTAATAAATGTGTTTTCCTTCTCATCACACGCAACAGCACCACAAAGTATTAGACTTTAAAATGTTAGGTAAGCCAGTATACATTTTCAGTAAATTTTAAGTGTAGTTATGCCATTATTCAAAGAATAATGCATTTATTTAAAGAATAATAATGTTTAAAAATCCAAACTAGAACTTTTTCCAACATTAAAAAATTCGTTGTGCTAATGACAGGAGAAGATTGCAAAATTTCACAATGTCGCATACCGGAGGCAAGAGTGCCACAAGTAAAAAAATATTGTTTTGTTGACTATGAGTGCGAGAGCACTCGCCGTAAATCGTAATTTTAATTAATTGAGTTGAACATGAAAATAACTTAAGAAAGGGAATTCCAAATCTTTCTCAAAATCGTCTTTTATAGTAGTAACCTTAGTATCACCTTTCGTCATTTTGTAGCTTTGTCATACAGCAATTGTGCGATGTATGTGAAATGTATTACATGAATGGATGTGCATGTGTAGGATTTGTGTCCAAAGTAAGTTGTAGAAAATATTATGATGGCGAAAGGTGTTAAAATAAATTTTTATTCTACAAAAAACGTAAGTCATTATATATTTTGATTATCTCTCCAATCTAGAGTAAATCAATTCAAACCGAGTATGGTCAGGTATTTTGCTAGTAGTTAAATATGTTTAAAATAATATAAACCACTTACCATCTTACCATATCAATTTTTAATTGGTTTACAACTATTATTTGCTTTTCCTGTGAAATAAACATAAAAAATGGGACAAAGTTATCCCAGTTGACAGTACCCAGTTTGTATCGACGATCTATCTCTTCTTTCAGTAAAATCGACTAAACCGTGATGGATGAGATATCTCGTCGAAACAATTTGGAAAAATCTAGAAACTTCAGAAAAGACTAACAAAGATTAAAACGGGTGGAGGATGGTTAATGGATATTTCGGTGGAGCAAATCCTCCACGTTCATGGGAATAGAAATTAACGTGAGAAAAACGATTTTACACTAAATGGACATAAGTATTTGGACACTGCATGTTTTTAAGAAAAGTGCTTTAGTATTCTATTTAGTAACGGGTGGGCCCTCCTTTTGCTTGTATTACAACTGCAGCACGTTGAGGCATACTTTCCAAAAGTTCTCTGTAAATCTGGGCAGGAATAGCTTGCCATACCTCTTGCAAGGCTGTGAGAAGAGATAGTTGTGAAGATGGGCGCGCGTGGCGATGTCGTACTCGTCGCTCTAGTTTGTCCCAGAAGTACTAGATCGGGGCTCTGAACAGGCCAGTCGATCAAATTCACCTCACCTCAGAAAACCAGTCTAGCACACGTTTTGCAGTATGACATGGAGCTCGATCCTGTTGGAAGAAACAACCACCATCGTCGTAGTATTGCCAGTGTAGGCAAGGTCGAACTATCCAGAAAGTCGAGGTACAAGTCAGCTTTCAAGATACAAGGTACATAAAGCAATGGGCTGAGTTCTAACCAGGAAATCAACCCCTCACTAAGATGGATCCTCCTCCGATTTTATGCATTGTCCAAATGCTTTTGTCCATATAGTATATATTCGTTATCCCATACCATAGTTTCTATAATCGTGCTTTTAATCAAGTCAATAGAGGTTGTCCTCGGACTGGTTCTAACTTTAATAATTTCATTGAATCAGTGTGTTTTGTTATTTTGTGTTACCTTGCACATGCACTGGTTTTTTCAAAACATCCTGCACTAACATTAAGGATTTGTAGAGAACACAAGCCATATTCACATTGGGATGTTTGTCCCTAAGGGGTTATCAAGGCTCTTTTTGTGGAACGTTGGGATAGACCCGTCGCTTGGCCATCCCGATCACTCGAATTACCATGCTTTGATTTCTTCCTTTGGGTGTATCTCAAAGGAATGCGTATGGGCTCACCATTGAATCTGAAGTTGACTCACCACACGATTCGCTGTCGTAGCTTCAACAATCTACCAAAAGCCAAGGATCTTTGAACAGATAAGATAATTAAAATGCCGATGCTTTAAGGCCTCCATTACTGTGTGTGTGTGTGTGTTGGTGTTCGCAACTACTAGACTCTACTGTGAAATCTCCAATTCATCCATTACTCATATTGAATCCGTTTACCTCCCCCCCCTCATGACAAAATTTTAATATATGCATAAATTGGTTATGTAGTAGAGTTAGTGTGTTAGTTCCATTTTATTTCTGATTCTAAACATTCAGAGCTTATAAACTAAAATATATAGTTAAGTGTTATCATATTTAACTTTATAAAGCAAAGAGGCCTTGTTTTGTTTTTTAAATACTTTCAAGAGTGTGTTTGTATAGTTTGAGTTTCAATTGATGGTGATAAATGTTTTATTCATAGCTTGTTTAAGTTTGAATTAAAAAAGTTTAAGTTTTTAATGATCAATCTGAATGTTATACAACGTTCAAGTATTAAGAGAATAAATGATATGCATTCATTAAAGTTGAACAATAGCAAAGTTTCGATGTCGGGAAGAAAAAGTATAGGTATAAAAAAGTCCTCTTCAAAACGAAAGCTTTGCATTATCTTCGCAGTTTAGTTTTTATAGTTTATTTTCTATTTATGTACTAGAGAGAGAAGAGTAGTGGGATTTTGATTTTTATAGAAATGTGCAAAAAAAAAATCTTTCTACCAAAGTCTTTCTTATTCTTTCCTATATAGTCGGTACATTAGAAATCCGCAAGATATTTACTTTGAACGATCACTTTAAGCTCTTCGTTTTCGGGGTTTTCTTTTACTTAAGAGAAATCTTTTGTTACATTTCCAACGTAAACACTATAATATGTATTTATTCAAGTAAAGATTTGGAAGTGAAATCCGGTATTAAATATTTATATTTAATTATTTCTAGATATATAAGGATTTTATAGCTTTTATAATTTGATGTATTAGTGGAACACAGTATTGATATCGTGAATAAAAGATCCGTAAAAGAAATATGAATTTGAACAAATATTTATCTCTAATTGGAAATTGAAAAACTCAAATTCTTTAAAAATTTTGCAAAATAACCTTCTTAACATTGAAGACATTTCTTCACAAATTTCGCTTGAATATTGGTAATTGGTAATTTTAGTTAACGTCGGGGTACTAGAGCAACACAACGGGCTATTGGCGACGGTCCGGGATCAATCCCTTAAGGGAAAGATTCGAGGACAACACCTCGTAATTTTGAACCATGGTCAGATGACGAAGCAACACTTGAGCTGGCACCCCACTCTCCAAACTTCCACGCCAATCCAACGTGAGCTTGAATATTGATCTTAGTACGTTTTGATTCCAATGGAATTTTCTGCTCTTTACAAACTATCAATACAAGGCACAATGCACTCAATTAGAGGTGTAACATACATAAAACAAAAGTATACTTAAGGTGTACATAGAGAAAAGAAGATATTTTAAAATTTCGATTTAAAAAATATAATTTCTTATAATAGATCATATCATTGAATTGTACCTAAGCTCATTTCAGTTTGAGGAATTCAGTTTAATATAATTATTAATTTTCTCAATTTCTGACGTGTAATTCTAACGTGTTCAGAAAAACGAAATTTCTCCTAATATAACTATTCATGTTTTATGTTACCCTACATCAAGTAGCTAGGGATAATTCAAACTTGTTCGGAAAGACAGTTCCTATTGGAATTTTTTCCTAATATTGATCTTCATGTTTCATCCTTCCATCAAGTTGCTAGGGATAATTCTAACGTGTTCGGAAAGACAGTTCCTATCGGAAATTTTTCCTAATATTAATCTTGTTTTATCCCTCCATCAAGTTGCTAGGGAAAATTATAAAGTGTTCAGAAAGACAGTTTCTGTCGGAAATGTTTTTTAATATTATTCTACATGTTTTGTCCCTCCATCAAGTTGCTAGGGATGATTATAACGTGTTCAGAATCCTGTCGAAAATGTTTCCTAATATTAATCTTCATGTTTTATCCCTCCATCATGTTGCTAGGGATAATTAAAACGTGTTCAGAAAGACAGTTCCTATCGGAATTTTTTCCTAATATTATTCTGCATGTTTTTTCCCTTCCATCAAGTTGCTAGGGATAATAGTTTTTTTATACAACTGTTTTCATCAATGAATTCTAAAAGAATTAAGATTTTTGCAGAAATTTCGACTTTTAAAAATAATTAAAAATTTCATTTCAATTAAGCCAATAACTTTCACCGAGGGTCAAAACATCTCCACTCTATTATATAGATTACAATGATACAAAAATATAGTTACAATAGATCAAATCAATTGTTGAGTTATCACTAGGGCAACTTTTTTGTTGCAGTAAAAATGGGAAAAGTTGCATTTATCATTCCCTAAAGTTACATTTATAGAAATAAAGTTGCATTTATATTTGATACACTAAATTATAAAATAAATTATTCGTAAAAAATGAAAAAATTAAAAATATATTGAAAATTTTAGGCGTGTACAACAGTGTTATAATACATTCTTAAATACAGAAGAACGTTGAATGGTCGATCCTTGGCCAGTAATTTCTTTAACATTGAAAAACTGCGCCAGCCACAGTCATGTAATGTACTGTATCGGATAGTAGAAGCGCAAAATCCTTTCGCTCAACATTCAGAGATTTTAAAACATCATCTAGAAGACGAACAACATATTGATGATCGACACTCGCCTCGCAAACTCTGCAGTCGATTACGCAAGTTTCCTCTGGATTATCAAGAGTGCCAACCAATGTGTTAAAAGTTACTTTTTGCCATTTATTTCACTTTCTTCTGTTAGGACGAACACCTTCTTTCTATGAACTTCTTGTTTGATCCGCAATACTTCGGCGTTCGCAAGATCAGACACACGCGATCGAAGGGTTGGTTCAGAGGGCAAAAATATGAAATAGTAAATTCATATTAATTAATTTTAAGCTACATTTAAAAAAGTTGCAGGTGATTGCATTTATGCAGAAAGTTGCAGTTATAACTTATGTTGCGGTTATAACTCACTTACAATACACCCCATGTAGGAGGAATTTTGGTTTTAGTACTTTACATGCAGCGTAGAACGTGTGAAAAAAAGTTGCATTTGTTGCAAAAAGTTGCCCTAGTTATCACTGTTTAAACAAACTTCTTATGGCAAAGACAGTTATTCAGGAATAGAGTTTAAAGTTTTGGAAACATGTTTGTTTATGGCGATAGTACCTAACAAAAACCTATGTAACTAGAAAACTATTTCGAATATTTACAATAACTTATAGAGTGTGTGTGTGTCGTTTGAAAGCCAAGGAGTTGAATAATGTTTTAAATAAATAAAAAAAGTATTGTTGTTGTTGCACATCCCCCTGGTGTAGGAAAGCCTACACCAGGTCCAGAAGGCCCCGTCGTGCCAGATCCCCATATACCTGCAAAAAGTCCTGATCAACCAACAGCTGCTTATACGAAGCGCCAAGACAGAGAAGAAGGTGATCAGGACTGGCAGGTAGGGAACAGGAACAAGGAGGGAAAATTATCTCCCCGTTCTGAAATTTGATACTTTTAAGATGGCCACTTCGAAATCTGGCCATGGCCGATTGAAAAGGCCGAGGGCCACAGCATGTGATTGAGAGTCCAGGGTGATTGCCAGCATACCAATGGTGGGATGGCGTACGGCGCCACAAGGAAAGCAAACGTTGTTTTCCCAGGGAGTGGACCTCAGTGGGTGTGAGGCGATTCAAACAGTCCATAGGGAGATCACAGCCATTCTTGGCGAGTACATCGGCTGTCTCGTTTCCATACACCCCGATATGCGATGGAATCCATTGGAGGCTTATTGGTGTTTTCAGGCCTATCTCGCAGAGAAGCTTCAGAATATCCTGGTCTGGGATGTCAAAAATTTGTGGCCAATTTTTGAAATACTGTATAGCACTCCTACTATCAGTCAAAATCCAAATACAATTTTTATTAGTGGACTGTGCATAATTAAGGGCTGCACCAATTGCTATGATCTCCGATCTAAAGACTGAACAATGATCAGGGTTTCGGATGCTGCATTTGACCTTGTCCTCAGCGCTGTTGATGAAAACACCACTCCCGGTTCTACCGTCTTCAAGTTTGCTACCGTCCGTATAGATGTTATGATCAATTTTCGTGATTTCTAGTGTATATATTCACCTTAAACATACTTAAAGGTGTTTTAGAGTGGATGTTATAAGGGTCATATTTGTAACCTGTTTAGGAAACATATTAAACGACTTATCAGTTGAGGGATCTGAGAACCCTTAAAATTGTCGAAAACAATGCTTTTGAGCCCATTTTCAAGCAGTCAACGGACAATGATTTAATTTTTACATTGATTAGATTTTAAGAATACATATATTATCACGTATGAAGATTCATGAACAACAATAAAAAAAAATAATAAAATCTTTCAACTAAACGAGGAGGTCAAGAAAGATAAGCGTTCGAATATTGCTACTATGTTGTTTGCAGCATAACCAAAGATCAAATGAACCTCAAACCTTCATTTAACATTTTGTATAATCTAAACAATTGTAGGTTTTTAATATACATAAGTTTTTAAAATTTATAAGAAAATTAAGAAAGTTTGAGAACATTAAAAAAATTATAATTTTTCTCGGCAAATATTTTTTTTTTAAAGTTGGAAAACAAATAATTTTTAAGATTTTTTCAAAATAATAGTATATTAAAAATCTACAATTGTTTAGATTATAAATATTATAAATGAAGGTTTTAGGTTCATTTGAACTTTAGTTATGCTGCACACAGCATAGTAGAAACATACGTGTCGGCCGAAGGCTTATATTTCTTGACCCCCTCATTTAGTTGAAATATTTTACTTATTTTTTTAAAAAGTTGTTTATGAATCTTCACACTTGATTATATATGTGTGCCTAAAAACTAATCAATGTAAAAATTAAACCATTGTCATCTGATTACTTGAAAATGAGTTCAAAAGCGTTGTTTTTGACAATTTTAAGGGTTTTCAGACCCCTTAATGTCAAACAGCTAGGACATAAGTCTAGTGTATTACTTAAAAGATCAAACTGTACTACCGAGATAATTACAGTAAAATGTTTGTTGTCAAAAAAGCTGCCTGGAAAGTTCCACTAATAATCCACTTTTTTTACAGTGCACTTCACAGCTTATAGGCTGATCAATTTAATTAAAAAAATGTTTTAAAAGCAGCAATGAAAACACATTCTTAAAAATTCCGTCTTTTCATTTCTTACTTCAGAGTGAAGCTTCTTGCAAGAAGTTACTTAGGAATCTGTTAATCTTGCCTTTGGGTTGGACCGAGCTACTTTTAGAAACGCCCTACTTCTTAGCTGTGTCCACTTTCAAAGAAGCCAAATCACTGTGGGGTTCCTGTCCACACCACTCTTATCGCACAGCAGTGGCTGAAGCAATAAGGGAGATAATCTCTTCTTAGAGAGGATTTATTGTGCACTCCATGTGTAGAGTGAGAGTTAGTTGATCTTCGCTAGTTACTTGTGTATATTTCACTCGGAGATTATTCGTGCCTTTAGTTTGTTTAATATACAGAGACTGTTCACACATTTTTTAGACAATGTATATTGTATTCACAAAACTAAATTACATAAAATTCTTGTGTTTTAAATGTTCTATTTGATAGCCCTTATTCTGAACTATCTTTCGACACCGTAATTTACAGGATAATAATGCCTTTTGAAGTGTCAGAAGAGGCATTCTATCGCATTCCTCCTGAACAGCTTTCCAGAGTCCTGTAAGGGTTGTGGGACGACGTTTGGATACTGCAGATTTTAAAAGTCGAAAGCACAAAAATCCATAGGTGATACTTCGGGAGATTTAGTAGGGATATCAGTAAAGGGTATGGCCTTGCTACCGGTTTTTTGTTCCATTTCTTTTAGGAAATTTACAGTGGATTTTGATGTGTGACTGCTAGCTTTGTCTTGATAAGGTTCCACAGATTGATGGCACTGTGGGTAAAGCGATGGTATTTCATTCAGAAAAATCGGCGATTAAATATGTTCCTGATAGTATTTGGAGTTAATCGTGACATTTTTTTCACTCTCTTTATTTTTAACTTGTCATTATATCAAAAACCAGCAACAATCATGAATCCCTTAGAAAAACTTTCTTTCGATTCTGTGAACCATGTACTTAAATTTTTTTCTCCCCTTTTATGATAATAAATGGCTCTTGTTTTGCTGCAATCATTTAAATACACCCATGATTCATCTATTGTGACAATTTTTTCCCATTTTTTTTTGGATAAGTGTTTCCCATATAGAATTCGGCAGCGTATCCTGCTTTCAGCGATATGCTTTGGAGAAAGACGATGCACATTGCGTTTTATCGCTTTCTTAAGATTTAAATCAACGTTTATCATTTTGTTAACAATGGACGCCGAGCATTTTAATGATTTTGCAACTGTCCTTTGACTAAGGGGATTTTCTTTTAACATTAAACTACGTACCTTTGCAATAGTCGAAGATGTCCGTTTCTTCTTTGGATACTTGTTTGGAATTTTCGTCCCACTTGAGGCTCCAATTTGACGTTTTTTTCCTTTCTTGTTGACGATATTACCTATCGACGCTTTAGATATCACAAAACCATGGCTCTCCCATCGTTTTTGGATAACGGAATATGAATATTTCTTTTCGGAAAGAGCATAAATATAGCCTTCGAACCACTGCTTCGTTAGGGATACAATCAAAGACCGTTGCGCACAAAGGGGGCTGGGGCAGGTTAAAACTGCCGTGGCCTTAAGTGTCCCCACGTAGGTGTGATAGTTTGGAGAGTAGGGTGCCAGTTTAGTTGTGACGTCGTCATCTGACAGTGATTCAAAACTACGTGGTGTTGTCCTCGGAATTTTTCTCTTATAGGTTAATCCTCGACCGCCGCCATTAGATCGTTGTGTTGCTCCAGTGCGACGTTATTTAAAATAAGAACCTACCGACAGGGCCTACCAGATATTTTCCTACCTCGATATTCCTCATCTGACCGTGGTTAAAAATTACGTGGTGTTGTCCCAATATCTTTTCCTTCGGGTTTGATACCGGATTATCCTACGCGATATTGAGGTGGGTATGTAGGGATTTTTAATTAACATCGCACTATAGAAACACAACGGACTATTGGCGACGGTCTGTGATCAATACCCCAAGGAAGAGATCTGAGGACAGCACCACGTAATTTTGAACCACAATCAGATGACGAGGCAACACTTGATCTGGCAACACGGGCTCCAAACTTCCACACCAACTCACACTGAGGACCTTCGACCACGACAGATTCACATAATTCTGATGTTTTCTGAGGACTTTAATTTGATGTGAATTTTAACAATCATTTTCATTTACTGCAATATAGTGTTAATTTTTATTCAAATATTGCTTTATTTTTCCGATTATTGTCTTTATACATTAGATATATAAGGCCTATAACAAAAAAAAAAATCGACTCACCAAGAAGGAGCAGAATTACAGTGGTACCGGGTTACAGTGGTACAGTGGTACGATCAACTTGGAACGGCGCTGACTGACGACAACCTCAGAGGTGTCTGGAGACGTCCAGGGCAGCATGTGTATCATGTACTATCGCACGCCACACATGCCCACAACAGGGCGTTATGATCTGGGGTGCCATATCCTTCGACAGCCGGACTCCTTTGGTAGTCATTTCTGGCACACTTACAGTACAGAGGTACGTAGACGACATTCTAAGACAGGCTGTGTTACCGTTCCTTTTGCGACACCCCGGATTTACTTTTCAACAAGATAATGCCCTACCGCACACGGCACGTGTTGTTATGAATTCTTTTCAAGCTTTCCCAACATTTCCTTAGTCAGCTAGGTCTCAGGATCTCTCTCACACAAAGCACATTTGGGATGTTATGGGAAAGCGATTGCAATCATCCCGGAATATTGACCATTTAGTCCGACAGTTGAAGACAATTTGGCAAGAGAAATTCCACATGACACCATCCTGGAACTTCTTCAGTCTATGCCACGTCGGTTGACAGCTTGCACCCAGGTCAGAGGTGGACCAACGCCTTATTGACTTTCTCCCTTTGTAACGGTCAAACTCTGAAATAAATTATTCAATATTTTCGAAAATTTTAATCGTTTGTTTTTCTATGTATGTTCTTCACATCCACCAATTTTTATCGGAATCGAACTACTTCTTCTTGGTGCGTCGATTTTTTTTGTTATAGAGTGTAAGAACTGGGGGAAGTAATTCACACGATATTTAATTCAACATATAGCACAGGTTGGGTACCAATGGATTGGAAGTTGGCCAACATAACTCCAATTTTCAAAAAGGGAATACAAAGTGATCCGGGCAACTATAGACCAGTAAGTCTAACATCAGTAATTTGCAAAATATTTGAATCTCTGTTAAAAAAGCATATAATGTTATACTTGGAGGAGGGGGGACTGTTATCAGAGAATCAGTATGGGTTTAGGAATGGCAGATCCTGCTCTACAAACCTTTTGAAGTTCTACGAAAAAATTACTGAGGAGCTGGATAATAAGAGCAGTGTGGATATCATGTGCATAGATTTTCAAAAGGCTTTTGATAAAGTACCTCATGAGGCATTACTGTTTAAATTGGAAAGGCTGGGGATTCAGGGAAAAACATTAATATGGATAAAGAATTGGTTATTGGGTAGAAAGCAGAGAGTGCAGGTAAAAGGAAATTATTCACAGTGGACAGAAGTTATAAGTGGTGTGCCTCAGGGATCCGTTTTGGGACCAATTTTATTTATAATTTTCATAGATTATATAGGTCAGGGGATCAAGAATAGAATCAGTATATTTGCAGATGACTTAAAAATAGGGGTGACAGTGGATACCAAGTTACAGATAGAAAATTTACAAGGGGATTTTGATAAGATATCCGAATGGGCTGTAAAATGGGGTATGTCATTTAATGTAGGGAAATGTCAAGTTCTGCATATGGGTTACAGGAACAGTGGAGCCGAGTACTGTCTGCAGGCAGTAAAGGTAAAGGAGGGAGAAACAGTCAAGGATCTTGGGGGGATAATTCATAGGGATTTTAAAATGGGTCACCAATGTTCAGCTGCGGGTAAAAAGGCTAATAGGTTATTGGGGTATATTAAAAAGACTGTAACTTCAAGGGATAAGAATATAATCTTGCCGTTATATAAGGGTTTAGTAAGACCACATCTAGAATATGCTGTACAATTCTGGGCTCCATATATGAGAAAGGACATAGAATCAATTGAAAGGGTTCAGCACAGAGCTACAAAAATAATAAAGGGGCTAGCAAATTTCGACTATAATGAACGTTTAAGTGAGCTAAACATGTATACACTGGAAAGAAGAAGAAGGAGGGGGGATTTGATTCAGCTTTTCAAGTTTGTAAAACAAGGGGACACAGAGGGCTTAAATTTCAATAGGGATAACAGAACAAGGGGCCATGGGTATAAATTGAATAAGACACATTTTAATCGGGATTTAAGGAAAAACTACTACTTTAATAGGGTAATAGACAGTTGGAACGCGTTGCCAGAAAATATAGTTAATTCAAAGGGAGTGTACGAATTTAAGACACAATTGGATAGTCAGTGGGAATTGGGGAATTCATAAACAAAGGACCAGCCTTGTTGGGCTTGAGCCTGTAGCTGGTCGTCAATATTTGTATTTGTATTTGTATATGCATTAATCTAATGTGAACCAGTAAAAAGGGCTTCTTTTTAGCAGTCAGTTCAGCAATGTTTGATTCAATGTCCGATAATTTCGATATTAAGTTATTCTCAACTTCATAACGTCAATAATGTATCAAATCATTCAATACTTGATTCGCTTACTGATTCGTTTAGTTGGAACATAGAAGAATAGAGGAAAATTATGGAATATAATTTTTTTCTTACAAGGTTTCTATTTTGGCTAGTGAAATGTTTTTCGCTAACCAATAAAATTGTGTCGCTGATCTCTGAGAGCCCGAGGACTACAATTTAAAAACCACTGGTCAAGAATATCCGGGTGACGTTTCCGAACTTGTATACCTCTGCGTATACAGTTTAAATTTGTGTTTCCTACTTTACTTTAACTCTCCTAGAGGTTTCGACGAGATAAATCATCCCTCAAGGTCTGACCAATATTTCTTATGACGAGATATCCCGTCATCTAGATATTGTTGGTTTTTGGAAGACGAGATCAAGATCAGGTTGGTTGTATCCAATGCCGTAACGAGGCAGATGCAACAGGTGCCCCCGCACGGGGCCCACTTGGAAGGGGGGGGGAAACCAAAGTGCTGTTCACAAGAAATTATATTTTTAAATGTAAAATGATCCCGCCTTTTTACTGCACGTCTCACGTATCGACAATACCTTACAAAACATGTGATTTACTGTACCAGAAGAAATACTGCTAAGTTACACCGATCCACAATCCAGGCCTGCTATTACAAATAAATTAATATATTCCCTTGTCACACAGGGTCCAGATCAAAGCGAAAACATTAAATTTAACCCGTTGAAAGCACACGATTCAGGGCGAAAATATATAAAGAATTAGTTTTATGTTAAACACATTAATGGAGAAACTATTAGAAGAAAATAGATTTTATGCTACATTAATCAATATGCAGTATTTTGCTTTCCTTCTATGCGTTTTGGACACAAATCTCATAATCTTTTATACCCACAAAGAGGATTTCATGATTGGAGGCATCTTCATCCTGTTATTCACAACAGGAAAATTCTCCGGAGCACCGAAATTCGTATGTGAAATGAAAAGTGATGGAAAAGAATCTAAAATCAGAAAATGCAATTGATGATTATGTAGTTAATTCAATATACAAGGCAAATATAAGGAAGTAAGTACACGTATTTTGAAATTAATAATTTAGCAATATTTGTACCTTGTGAATCTCGTAATCTAATTTTAGCTGGTGTCCACGCTGCATCTACAACTTCAGAAATTATTACTTTTTGGTACTGTGCAGATATTATTTAATTTTTTCTAATCCTCAACAATACATTGAGACATTTTAATGAAGTGTCTAAAATTATCACTTAAAGGTTTTTCTGATACAAGGTGGTTGGATTGGTCCGATAGCTCTATAGTGGACTGCATTTGAATTAATGCAATTCGTTGTAACGAAAACAACTTTTACTAACAACAAACTTAAAAATGTTGTGGATAGACCACTCTCATTAAGGCTAAGGAAGCCTAGTATTAATTAGGGCTAAGGAAGCCGCGTTTCATCAGGTTCAAGGAGTGCACCTCTCACCTTCGTGTCTCAAACCTGAATGTCACCCACGCGCTCACACAGCGCCCTCTACAGTATGTGAGAGACAACACTCCCCGCTCTCACACAGCGCCCTTTACAATATATGAGAGATTTAACAGTGGTCATAAAAGGCCAGTGCTATAAAGGTGCTGTATTTAAATTATCTGAAGTAATGAAAAGACTGTAAACTATTGCAAAGGATTTTTCAAATTCGGAAGCTGTATTGAATGCAATAAGTTTGATTTTGCAAATTAATCATAGATTTATCTGCAGTCTTGTTCTATGTGGAATAAAATTCTGCAATGCATCGATCGAACAAATAAAGCATTACAGCAGAACAATTTGTCAATAGATTTTGGAACAATAATCGCTGGATTACGTTGTACATTACACGGCCGAGATACAGGTTTTGAACAAAATATCCATGAAGTACAAAATTTGGCTGTAGAAATAGGTATTGAAAAGGGATTTTAAAATAAACGAATGAGAAAAGTTAAGATAATGGAAATAGATGAAACACCAGATGAGAGAAGTAACTTTACACCCAAAGAATTATTTAAAATACAAATTTACAGTGTTCTTGACACTATTATCTCAAATAAATTGGCGTTATCAAAAAATGAAAACTATCTGTGACGATATTTACTTTCTCTATGACTCGTCTTTACAATACATGAATGTTGCTGATTTAAAAAAAATCGCCTGCAGATCTCGCTATTAAATATAGCAAAGATTTAAAAAATATCAACTCACATATGAAATTCAAGGTTTTAAGCTTGAAGAAACTTTTAACTAAGAAGGGGCTTTTACAAAATATAGAAACTGCACGTCCGCTTAATATTCTAAGGCTCTTCATGATTTGGGTTTATTTGAGTCTTATCCAAATATTAATGTTGCTCTTCGAATATTTCTAACTCTTCCCGTTTCTATTGCTTCCTACGAGAGAAGTTTTTTTTTTTTTTTTTTTTTTTTTTTTTTTTTTTTTAGCAAGTTAAAATTAATAAAACATTATTTAAATCAATTATTGGACAAGAACGATTATCCAATATTTATATTATGTCAATAGAATACAATATCGTTAAAAATATTAATTATGATGATGTAATTAATAAATTTGTTGAAATGAAAGCCAGAAAAGTGCAATGAAAATAAATCTTATTAAAAATATATTGTATTGTATTTATTTTATTATTTTTCCCTAGACCTAATTACACTTATGTCCATAAATTAAGGATAATTCTGAATCATACGGAAATCGAACTCTAAAGTAAAAATTTCACCTATAGAATTATCGCATACATCTTCAAGAATAATATCCAAATTACAGGAAGCCATCAGATGATGCCGATATTACGTCACAATGACGAGAGTGTAAGAGAGGTGTATATAAGGAATGGTAGCAAAGAAGTAAAATTGTTCACAAGCGTTCTGTAAGCCGCTCAGTGCCACAACCTAATAGTTATGGCACAGAGGACGCATGTCGATGATTTTTTACGTGGTAGAATTATCGGCCGCCTGGAATGTGGGCGTACTCAGACGGAAGTTTCAGTGGAACTTGGAATCGCCCAAAGTGTCATCTCTAGACTTTGGAAACGATTTCAAAATGATGGAAATGTCAGTAGACGTTACAGTACTGGTCGCCTCCGAGTTACAACGCCGAATGACGATTGGTATTTGGCAGTAAGTGCAAAAAGAAGCAGACGGAACACAGCATCCGACCTTTCTCGTCAGCTATCTTCAGCCAAGGGTACGAGAGTTCCAAGGCAAACTGTTTACAGACGTTTGGGACATGTTGGTCTATATGCTCGCAGGATTGTCAGATGTGTTCCGATCACGGCAACTCACTGTCGCCAGCGGTTAGCCTGAAGTAGAGAACATGCAATGTGGACATCGTCACAGTGGGCTTGTGTGATGTTTTCCAACGAGTCCAGGTTTAGCTTGCAGTCTGATACACGGCGGATGTCCATATGGAGAATGCCAGGTACCCGTCACCACCAAGACAACTTTATTGAACGATACTGTAACAGTGGTGCATGAATGCTCGTTTGGGGCGAAATTAAACTGGGCTCCAGAACAGATCTAACGTTTGTTTAGGTGTGCCATGGGCCCAGAATTTGTGTTTATGAATGACAACGACTGTCCTCACCGTGCAAACATTGTAAACGAATGCCTTGAATCTGAGGATATCATCCGTATGGAATGGCCAGCATTCTCACCTTACTTGAATCCAATAGAGCATGTGTGGTACATGCTTGGCCGACGAGTTGCAGCCCGTCAACCACCACCAATATTTGTACCGGAACTTCGGAGAGCATTGCTTGCTGAGTGGAGTGATCTTCCCCAAGATCAGCTCGATAATTTGATTCTCAGCATGCCTAAACGTTGTACGGACTGTATTTCATCGTCTGGGAGACATTCAATATATTAACCATCATACCAACTATGTCATGTTAAGTTTTTGTAAGGTCGATATCTTTTGTAATTGCTCCAGTGAGGCAAAAATCGTAGTTTTTATGAATAGTATCATACGTACACAATCTTTTTTACTCTTTATCTTTTATTTTATAAACGGGCTTTATGAATAAGTCCCGTTTGTTTTGTTTCTGAACCTTTATTTGCTGGAGCTGGCATTATCCTTAATTTATGGACATGAGTGTAATTAAGGGGCCTAAATGCAAATTCTTGCACAGGTCACAGGAATTGCTAGTTACGGCACTGTTTGTATCACACAAACCTCTAGGAGACAAACTCTATGAGCCTTAAAGTTTGTGTAAAGGAAGTCTTAAAGTACCCTGAGGATTTCAATGCAATGCAAACAACCAAAAATATATATAAGGCTATCATAAATATTATACGTTTCAAGTCATTTGTAACAAAGGAACTCTTTATTAAATAACAAAATTTCGAGGCATCGCCTTTTCTTTGAGCTCATAAACTAAATTACGTTCATCCAAAATGTCGTTTATTTTCTATCATATTTCAATCCAGTTTACTTTCCCTTCACTTAATACAATATACTACGTTGCGAAGTTGATACTTTTCATTCCAAATCCCATTGTCAGGTACACAGTCTGTCGTTCAGGTGCATATCGATTTGGTTTTTTGAAATATCAGATCGGCGTTCGGGAAAATAATAGAATAATGTACAAAAAAAAAAAAAAAAGAAGTGCACGAAAACGATTTAGAATGCATTTGAAATCTGGGAGGAATGAAAGAATACTACGATGTCACTCAAGCTAATCTAATGAATCGAAACCCAGTACCCCCTTTCTTTGCTCTCACTTTAGTTGAAAAAAGTCTAAGGAAAGAATCTTTAAGTGCCAAGATTTGAATTTCACGACGGGGAGCTTGAGCTTCTTCACCCAGTGATTCAGAAAGGTAGCTATTTTAAGATAGATTAAAGGTGAAACTTCTAACCCGTTTTAAATGTCATGTGTTTGCCTTTCACCACTGATTGAAGAAATATTGGAATGATGCAAAAGTTCTTCCCGTTTTGGCGTTAGCTTGCATCCCTAAAACGAAGTGTTATCTGCTTGACACACGTGTAAAGTTGTGGTGTTTTAAAGAAGAAACTTCAGCTAGTACTTGGGAAAAAACGCTCGGGTTATTTGATCGTGTTTTTTATTTGCTAAGCATTAAAGATGCAGAAAATAAGGATAATTTTGGATACATGCTTTTTTATTTCCGAAAAGGCACGGGTGTTTCGCTGACGCAAAAGAAGGTATGTGTTGTGTAGAGTGATAAAGTCGTTGTCGTTTCCACGTGTCGTAAGCGGTTCAGAAAGTTTCGTCATCTGGATCAGTTCTTTCTCTAGAAACCTCAGAACATCTATGATAGCGGGATTATGCAGCTACCGGAGAGATGGAGAAAGGTCATCGAACAAAACGGCACATACGCTATTGATTAAATGTAACTTTTAGTACATAAAATAATTTTTTTTTAAATTTTTATTCAAAAAAACGGGACGAACTTTTGCATCAACCCAATTTCTATTTTCTAAAAGGAAGTGTTTGTTTATTTCTTGACCACAAAGTCCTGACGAATCAATGGCACCTACAGAAATGGGATTCGGCACACAGGTAGTCCGAATTTTTTGTAACTTTATGGTCGAAGCGAATTTTAAAATTCAATCTAGAACATTTTAAAATAAATTTAGTAGTTTCTTCTTTATCGGTTTTTCAACGCCTTTCACAAAAAGAAGCGTCACGGGCAACGTCCATTTGGTTTGCGAAGCAAACCAGCACCACTGGCAACTTCGTTATGGCTGTTATTCAATAGGCTACGAACTCCTATTTGGTTTGCGATGCAAACCAATATGATATAAGCAAAGCGTCATTCGTGTTGCCATTCAAACTTAAATTTCAATTAAATAAAAAATTTCAGTGCTTTTAAGTTAAAAAAACTGTATTAAACATTATTATTATTTCCCTGTTATACAAACAGTGAAACATACACGTTAAATTATTCCAACGTCTAGAAGGAACTACGAATTCAATGTTTCTGGTAGTGTTTCAATTTCAGGTTTTGAAATTAGAAAACCTTTTTAACGCGCGCGCGCGCGCGCGCGCGAACTGAACTTGCGAAGAAAATTCTATTAAAAACAATATATATTATTAAAATTCAAGTTATCTCTTTTATAAAAGTGTATTAACTCGAGTTATTTTGCACCATGAGTCTTTCATCATGACGGATACATGCGTTAGTAAGGATGAAAATGAAGAGAACGTTGTAAAATTGGTTTCTTAAGAATAGAATTGTCATTGTAATTCAGAATTTAAACTCACTCGTGAGAAATTGATATATATGATACGCAAGGGATCTTTAGAATTTCTAACAATTGAATAAATAATCTTTGAGATTAAGATGTAGGTTCAAGTAATAATTTTAATTCACATTAATTGTTGATATAGCAAAGAGGCTTGAAAATTTATTCAGGAGCATTGTAATACCTTATTAAAATGACGATGTATGAAAAATAAAAGCTAATTTCGTGTACAAAAGTTTTAAAATATCTTAATATATTTATTGAGTGATGGTTATTACTTCTCACCTCTAAGAAGCTTTACAATTTCTAATAGTGTATAAGATTGAAATAATGTAGGTAGGTAGATAAGATTTCAAATATATGTTAATTTCAACAATTAATTTACAAACTAAGTATCTACAGCTGGCTTAAGAAAATGTATGGATGTAAAATTTACTTGTATGGCACCATCAGAATTTCTTAAACAATAAATAGTATTGGAGAACTTATTCTTCGAAATATTTGAAATCCGAGTCATTACGGCAATGGATACAGACTCAAACAGATTGAAAACTTCTATACAAATTGAAGAATTTGTCTGTTTGTTGACACAAGACAACGTAATCTTAACCTAAACAAGCCCGCATTCCAGCCATTATATGAAAGCCAAGCAAGTCTAGTTGACTTAAGACATGGGAATGAAGAGGAAAGACAACAACTTTTCCCATTTATGTGCAGTTTACAATGCATGTATTTTCTATGATAATGTTTATTGTCATTACAGCCATCAGCTGGAAGTCAATGAAGTTCAGTGGACATAAGATACATGAGAATGAAGAGTAAAGGCAACTATTTCACCCCTATACACAGCTTACGGGGCATGTAATTTCTATAAGAATGTTTAATTTATAATTGCGATATTTTTAGTTTAAAAATTGGTGATAAATACATCCAAAAAATATCAACACTGAACAAATTGAAGGACAGGATAGTTTTCCTGTTCTGCATGTTCCATATTGTCACCAATTCGGGGAAACGGACAATTTATTTTTCTTACTTTGATCTTCGCTTGGATACCTTGGAGTAATATGAAAGTTTTTTTACCGAGAGATATCCTCGTCCTTAGCAAAATTAACTAGATCTTATATTTTTCAGATACTTTATAAAGAACTAGGGTATTAACAATAGAAATATTCATAACCGAACCGAGAACACAAATTGTGGAAATTCATTATCAAACCCGAAGATCAATAATTCTGACTCAACGAGCATATCGTCGCCATTATAGTCTGAAAGATTCTCCTAGTGAATCAATGATTAGAAGTTTGATCGGTCGTTTTGAGGACCAGGGTTCAATCAACCTTCCACGAACAGAGACGCCACCGCGTTCTCCGGATCGGACAAATCAGGATGTTACAGGGCTATCTCAAGAACAAAGTTTATATTGACAAACCTCAGACAATCCAACAGCCGAAGAACAATATTCAGACTGAAATCCGAGGTCTGGAAACCAAAACAATGATAGGTGTCATGAAACGACTTGAAAAGGGCACAATTGTGCGAAGCCATGGACGCCATTTAAAAGATTTGATTTTCACACCTAGTATAAATTTATTTCCGATAGATACTCTATAGGGTTCTACAGTATTGCATATAATAAACACAAAATACGGAGTTACTAAATTTTGAAACCACCCCGCTACTTTTGATCCACTCTGTATAGCCATTACAATCATTTCTCATAAATTAAGAATTAATAGCAAGTTCTGCGACTTCAGCCAGTCTCAAATAAACTACAACCGGGTGGAAACGAACATTCATCATCTGATTGGTTGAAAGGATGGTAAAAACGCCCATTCATTGATTCATCATCTGATTAGTCCGCGCGACATGGTAGTAGACTTTGGTGATTTCGCCATCTTTGTCGCCACTCTAGAATTATTTCCTTCTAGTTATTTCTCTAACAAATTAAATATTCGTGATTTTTTATCATTCATGACAAAAGAAATGTCTAACTTCTAAGTTAAAATTCATTCATTAACACAAACATTAAGAAACAATACCAATACAACGGCAAACTTAAGTATCGAAAAGTTGAAACCAGATTTATCTTCAGATCTTGCTTGTCAATAATATAATAATTGATTAAATCTAAATTTTCATACAATCTATACTTTCACTCGCTTAATTGAATATTCATTAACTCAAAAGAAAATGTCTTTATATAGTATCCTCTCTCTCTCTAGAAAACAAGCTGTTACCATGAAGCAGGAGCAGGTTTTGCGGTATCATCAACGAAGGTATTGATTATTCTTGAGTATATTTTTTATTAAAAATACTTTAAATACGTTCTTGGGTGCATATACTTGTTGAATTTTTTCAATTAGTGCATAATTTTAAAATATTTGTTTAATCAAATAAATGAGGATTAACAATATCGGCTAGAGTGAATTATAATGACAGTAACTTTCTTTTAATTTTATTTTAGGGATGATATCTAACATTAAGTTGGTAGAAATGATAAGAAAAAAGTAAATAGTCGACTCAGAGTAGAAACTCGTTAACTGATAAAACGTTTTACTGTATAGCTCTTTAATGACTTAGTTTTTAGGTCAGAATGCTGATTATCAGTACTGCGATATATGTCGATATGTGTCACATGTCCTTTAAACAGATTAAGATGTGATAATATTTCCATCAACATCAGGAAAATAGGTCTTTAGTGTCTTCAAACAATATCAGTTAATGAGTTGTTTCTGCTAGAAGTCGACGATGTAGTTCAGCAGAGGAATTTCTTAGTGTTAAAAATGACATAAACCACATCTATGAAATGGTATATAATGAATGATAACATAATTATTGACTAACCTGTTTTATACTGGGATTAATGACCATAAATAAAAGAATCGATGAATATATTTTGATTTAATTATGACACTTAGTAGCTGACAAGAATATAATTTTACAAAACAGCTGTTTAAAGACTAATGATTAATTTTTATTGCCAAACAATAAAAATTGTAAATATTTTGACTATGCTATATTTTTTTAAACTGCTAACATGACATTATTTTTTTAATCAGCAAGAAAATGAGCATTTAGAGTCTCCAAAAAAATATGTCAGTTATTGAGTTTCTGCTGTAAAACCAGCGATATGTGCTATTGAGAGAATTACACTATTCTTTTCGAACTTGTTGGTTAAGCCTGTGTAATTTGGATTAGCAGTTTTTTCGGGATAAGGTGAAAGAGGCCCCTTCTCAGAATGGTTCAGGTTCGATTTTTTCTGGACGTTTTACCATGGGTTCTTCATTCGAATGTGAACAGCTGGATTAGAAGGGTATTTGTTCTAATTGCTGGTATTCTTATTATGCCTACTCCCTTGGATATAAGAGTAGTTTCGACTTCTTTGCTTCATCCGAAGATAAAAAGCATTATCTATTCTATCTGCCCCATTTAGCGTAAAGCTGCTAAACGTCACAAGATCCTAAAGGTCTTTAACAGATCTACCTTATCTGTTAAACATTTACCAGATCTACCTTATCTGTTAAACATTTACCAGATCTACCAGATTTAATCTCACCTTATATATTATCTGTTAAAAAACCTAAACACATCTTAAGACAGTCACAAGATCCTAAAGGTCTAACAGATCTACCTTATCTGTTGAACACTTACCAGTTTAATCTCACTTTATACACTATGTGATAAAGAGCCTATAAAGATCTTTACACATATCTATAAGATTTAATCTTACCTTATTATCTGTAAAAATCCTAAAGATCCTTAGCAGATAACATGCTAAGATTCATTTTCTAATTTAAAATATTTATAGTGCTAAATAGTGTAAGTTTGAACCCCCGAAAAACGATATCGAATTTTAAATTTACTTTTTTTCATAACATGTCAATTTCATTCTTCACTAGCAAAATACCCGACCTTACTCGGTTTGAATTCGTTTACTCTAGATTGAAGAGATAATCAAAATATATACTGACTTACGTTTTTTGTAGAATAAAAATTTATTTTAACACCTTTCGCCATCTTTATATTTTCTACAACTTACTTTGGACACAAATCCTACACATGCATATCCATTCATGTAATACATTTCACATACATCGCACAATTGCTGTATGACAAAGCTACAAAATGACGAAAGGTGATACTAAGGTTACTACTATAAAAGACGATTTTGAGGGAGATTTGGAATTCCCTTTCTTAAGTTCATTTCATGTTCAACTCAATTAATTAAAATTACGATTTACGGCGAGTGCTCTCGCACTCATAGTCAACAAAACAATATTTTTTTTACTTGTGGCACTCTTGCCTCCGGTATGCGACATTGTGAAATTTTGCAATCTTCTTCTGTCATTATTACAACGAATTTTTTAATGTTGGAAAAAGTTCTAGTTTGGATTTATAAACATTATTATTCTTTCAATAACGGCATTATTCTTTAAAAAACGGCATTATTCTTTAAATAACTTACTTAACTACACTTAAAATTTACTGAAATTTTATACTGACTTACCTAACATTTTAAAGTCTAATACTTTGTGGTGCTGTTGCGTGTGATGAGAAGGAAAACACATTTATTAAAATAATAAACATTTAAAACAGAAAACAGTGAAATAGAACAAAATAAAAGATGTCGGAAAAATTGTTCTAAAGATATTAATTTGTGATTCATTTTTATCTCTTGATCTCGCACAGTTGCCACAACTTACAACTAAAAGTGCACAAAATTTAGAAATGTGAAATTAATTCAGAGCGAAAGAAACAGAAAATATCACTGCTCACGCGATCTTGTTCATTCTCGTTTCGTTGAAAAATATCGTCTGTCTCAAATATTCCGAAATCGTTTTCATTGCGTAAAGAACAAAAATAAGACTCGAAATAAATGAAGTATCAGAGCTGAAATTCCATTAAAAAATATAATTTTTTGAAGAATAACTACTTTTTCAGCAGTACTGGTGGTAATTTGGTAATGGTAATTTTAGTTAACGTCGTACTAGAGCAACACAACGGGCTATTGACGACGGTCCGGAATCAGTCCCTTAAGGGAAAGATTCGAGCAGCAGTACTGGTGAAGCAATCGAAGTAATCGTAATATTCAATAGACATTCCAATTTTTTAAAAACTACCAAATTATGGTTGATTTAAGTATACTTACTCAGGTGTTTTAGCATGAAACTCATCTAAATATAACAATAAAGAAATGTTTAATACTGCATTCACTAAACTAATAGATGATGTATAAAATAAAATACACTGCAATCAAATATCGGGAATACAATTCATGTGATGCCTACATAAACACACAAACACAAAATCGAGCATAGAACAGAAAGACGGACAGACAGACTTTCGCAACCAATTCGATTCACTAAATGAAGATAAGTACTCACTGTATGCAAACTTTCGTGAAAATGTCTTAAACCGCGTGGACGTGTATAGGGCACAACATACATACAGACAGACAGACAGACAGACAGACAGACAGACAGACAGACAGACAGACACCAAACGAGAAAAAGGCGGATTCGGCATCAGAAGGGTCCAAAACGGATAGAAAACTTGAAATGGGTCGAAAATATTGAATGTACAA
The DNA here is from genome assembly GCA_947359465.1 of Metellina segmentata. Lineage (NCBI taxonomy): Eukaryota > Metazoa > Arthropoda > Arachnida > Araneae > Tetragnathidae > Metellina > Metellina segmentata. The sequence goes on along the minus strand of OX375884.1, from coordinate 50,568,087 downwards.
ACAAACACTCCATTCTTATTGATATAGATTATATCTGGTTTTCTATTTAAAATCCATTTGATTTATTTCAATTGCTATTTGGAGAGATCACGAATTTTACTACGAATAGAATTTCTATCATGATTAGTATATTTATTTGAAAGATAGGAGCTGGGGGCACTTTGGGCACACCAATGAGTGATTATGTAAAATATACGTATATAGTTTTATTCACGAAGTTTTAAAAATCGCAGTAAAATATTTATTCGACGAAGAAAAATTGACCAAACTATATTGTGCTATAAGTACGATTAATTGTTTAACAATCTGAGTTTTGGCATTGACTTTACCTCATAACACGCTCAATGACTAAATAGTCCATTTATTGGTTGAAAGAATCCTAGAAAAGATTCGATTGGTGAAGATATTCAAAATTAGTTAAAATACATGCGGGAAGATTTCATGTTGCAGAACGAATATGTGGTTTTGAACTCCTCAGAGGGTTAAATCATTCTCGAGGTTGGTATAGAAAAGTTTTACATAGTAGTAAAAGTTAATAACTAGTACACCCCTTAAAGCTGGAAAGCAATACAAGCCTATTTACCAACATAATTATCAAAAGAATATTTCTTCATACGATGATATGGTTGTAAAGACACAATTGTGTCTCTCTCTCCTCTTTCTCAAATGTTTCAGATTACCTTTCTTATAACTTAATGTGGAAGTTGGACGGTACGATGGTTTATTTTTGTACTTTTTAATGTCCTCCAATCAACGTTTTCATCGATATATAAAATTTAATCATGAATAATAGTGTCTATCAGATCTAAACCTTGATACAAAATGGCCAATGTTTTGCTACAGTTGTTCGTGTAATATTTATTTTTAAAACTTTGAATGCAGTGACAAAAATGTAGTGAGAAAACGCATTCTATGAAACATATCTATAGTAACTTTCATTACCCGTAAGTGATTCGTCGCTATAAAGTAAAATTAACAAATTTGGTCATAGGCCTCTTTGATATCAAGGTACAGACATTTAAGTTCTCTCAAAAATATTATTTAATAGAATTAAACTCGACAGCACACATATTTAATTTAAATAAAAGTTACGAGATCTAAAACAAGACTCACTATTTGGCACTTTTGAGCATTTTGTTTAGATTTTTAGATGTTTTAATCTTAAGGTATGGTAATTTTAGTTAACGTCGTACTAGAGCAATACAACGGGCTATTCATGACGGTCCGGGATCAGTCCCTTAAGGGAAAGATCCGAGGACAATACCTCGTAATTTTGAACCACAGTCAGATGACGAAGCAACACCTGAGCTGACACCCCACTCTCCAAACTTCCACACCAACCCAACGTGTTTTAATCTTAAGAAACATGTTTAAAATTTATTTTAAATATACTTAAACTGCTTCTGAGGTATTTTATCATAAATGTGTTTACTCTCTGACCAATTTCTATTGCGATCTGACCAATTTTGCTGATGACGAAATATCTCGTCGAGATAACCACGGAGGGTTAAGTCTCTCCAGCATTGCAGAGGACCGCTTCAGTCGCGCACCAGTATTAACCTAATAAAGGAATAATCTACATGTTGATCTAAAACACATACAACCTCGATATTAGATCACTCAAACTGCGTTGAGCTGTGGTAGCCCCGTTTGAAGAGTAATGGATTAGCAACAGGATAATTGCGAATTCGAATCCAAGCAAAGACCATCTTGCACAAGGACGCGGTGTGGAAGTTTGGAGAGTTGGTTTGAAAGATCAGGTGTGAAATCGTCATCTGACCGTGGTTCCAAATTACGCGGTATTGTCCGAGGACATCGTTACCTTCAGAAATGATCCTGGACAGTCGCCAGTAGCATGTTGTGTTGCTCCAGTGCGATGTTAATTAAATACCTATCTACCTCAAACTGCACCTACTAAAACTACACATGTGTTATACAGAGGCTGTTCGCACATTATTTAGACGATTTTGGTTAGCGGTAATAAAAAATCGTTCGCTGCAAAAGAAATAATTGCAGTTGTACTATGTTTTTAAAAGTCAAAATTATCGTCTGCGGCTTGAGAGGTTTGTTTTTATTCAAAATGGCGTTTTTAACGAAGCAGTGGTTCGAAGGCTATATTTATGCTCTTTCCAAAGAGAAATATTTATATTCCTTTTCCAAAAACGATGTGAGAGTCATGGTTTTGTGATATCTAAAGCGTCGATAGGTAATATCGTCAACAAGAAAGGAAAAAAAACGTCAAATTGGAGCCTCAAGTGGGACGAAAATTCCAAAAAATTATCCAAGGAAGAAACGGACATCTTCGACTATTGCAAAGGTACGTTGTTTAATGTTAAAAGAAAATCTCCCTAGTCAAAGGACAGTTGAAAAATCATTAAAATGCTTGGTGTCCACTGTAAACAAAATGATAAACGTTGATCTAAATTTTAAGAAAGCGAAAAATCGCAATGTGCATCGTCTTTCTCCGAAGCATATCGCTGAACGCAGGACACGCTGCCGAATTCTATATGAAAAGCACTCATCCAAAGAAAAATGGAAAAAAATTGTCACAATAGATGAATCATGGGTGTATTTAAATGATAGCAGCTAAAAAAGAGCCCTTTATTATCATAAAAGGGGAGAAAAAAAAATTTAAGTTCATGGTTCACAGAATCGAAAGAAAGTTTTTCTAAGGGATTCATGATTGTTGCTGGTTTTTGATATAATGACAAGTTAAAAATAAAGAGAGTGAAAAAAATGTCAAGATTAACTCCAAATACTATCAGGAACATATTTTATCGCCAATTTTTCTGAATGAAATACCACCGCTTTACCCACAGTGCCATCAATCTGTGGAACTCCATCAAGACAAAGCTAGCAGTCACACATCAAAATGCATTGTAAATTTCGTAAAAGAAATGGAACAAAAAACCGGTATCAAGACCATACCCTTCACTGATATCCTTACTTAATCTCCCGATGTATCACCTATGGATTTTTGTGCTTTCGGACTTTTAAAATCTGCATTATCCAAACGTCGTCCCACAACCCTTACAGGACTCTGGAAAGCTGTTCAGGAGGAATGCGATAGAATATCTCTTCTGACACTTCAAAAGGCAATATTATCCTGGAAATTACGGTGTGGAAAGATAGTTCAGAATAAGGGCTATCAAATAGAACATTTAAAACACAAGAATTTTATGTAATTTAGTTTTGTGAATACAATGTACATTGTCTAAAAATTGTGCGAACAGGCTCTGTATAGACACGGTTCACTTTTACAAAGCACTGAACCATGTAAAGTAAGACGAACTACTTCAATATCAACTTTAGATATTTTTCAACAGGTTAAAAGACGCTAGGCACACAAGTTGTTCATACTAGGATCACTACAATTTAGGTCACTAGTGGTTGGATTATTTTAGCCGATCCAATTATTACTCATGCAGAAAAACAAAGATAGTGGAGTGACAAGCCAACGCGCGCGCGAAACCTGGAAGAACATAGATTCTTCAAAATAACTCATTAGAATTCGGGTTTTCAACAACCACTACGAATCAGAAAATGTGCTAAATTTCCTACAATCGATTGAGAGTTCTTTCATTTTAATATACAAATAACTAATTAAATGTTTTCACGGGAAGAGATTTTGAGAAGTAGTATTAAAGGTTTCAAATTGAATCTATTTTACCAAAATCTAAATCATTTCCAGAAAGGTTGAGTTATACTTCCCATTCACTTGCCTTTGACGTTTCAAGACGCATACAAATCGAATCTTTGTTGCCTAGGTAAACATTTTCTTTGGCACTTATCTAGATAAGAATTTCCTGTCCTTTTTCGAAGTCTGACGGCATAATTTTGCCTCAGATCCGAAAATTTCAGGGAAATTAAATTGTTCCTGTGCCTCGATATAAGTTGAGGAAACGAATTCGGGAGTTCTTTTGTTGCTTCAACACAAGAAATAGAAATTCGGTCCGCACACAGAATGCAACCACAAGTGCTCCCAGCGTTAAGATAATGAACTGCACGTTTTTCGCGGAACAATGTTTAGAAAATAAGAAAAAAATACTGGCCATGCTTGCTTAGAAAGTACTTTTCGGCGTCACACTTGTTTTCGTGGACTTCTTCATCTAACCCTAATCGATCAACGTTGAAGCGCTTTGTTGGACTTTATGGAAAGTTGCTTTGAAAAACTTAGACACTTGAACTGTTTGAATTTTTACGAAAAAAACAGGCTTGAAAATCAGAAAACACTTTATACATCCTTTCGATATTTTTCGCTAAGGGAAGATTTGTGTCTACAATTTCATCTCTACAGCTCTTAGAATAAGTGTTGAAAAATAGATAGGCTTCAGAATTTTTTAATACATTCTGCAAAATATTAGTTTTATGATAATATTCCTCAGCGATTGCTTGGGGCAATTTATTCATTTCAGTTTTAAGAGAGAAAAAGGTATTTTCACGCTATCTCGTTCCTTAAAATTGTTTTAATATTTGTTACAGTAAATGATGTAGATCTTCTTTGCATTATGCTTTTGTTTTCAAGAACATAATTTAATAAGTGACGAATTTTAGTCTTCCCTTCGACATTAAAACTCCAAGAAATGGCGACAAAAATAAAATGTTCTTATTAGAATTTAATAAATATTTAATTTCTCGATTTTTTTTAGGCCTTAGTTGTTCTTTGTATAGCTAAATAAAACCAGTACTGACTTTCAAGCTTTCTGCGTATGAACGGATTGTTGGTAATAGATTCATTTAAATTCATACGAGGTGACAGAAAGTTTATTACTAATAAAGAAATTTTATCTGTGCTTATATTAATATTAACCTTTAGACTACGGCCAGTAGAGTAGTTGTAGCATGACCGCGCCAAGAAAGAATTTAGACTACGGCCGTTACAGCAGTGTAACTTGAAAGCTATAAGAATCGCTTCAAAAAAGAATCACGCTTGTTATATCTATAGACGTAGTCAAAAGGTTAATGCGTTACACGTTCTTCTATATGCTTAAGCTGAATCTTATATTTATGAACTAAATTTGCTCGATTTAATGTTTAATTTATTTTAATTTGAAAAGTCGAGTGTATATACAACTTAGAGAGAAAAGCAGGATAATACTTCTAATTATTATCACTTATTATAATGATAAATGTTAGTAAAACATTTGTGGATCATCAACGAAACATAGCGCTATTGTGTTATTTAGTATAAGCTGCGATTTCTTTCGGAGATAAATTTATACCTGTTTTCATCAAATCTTGAAGCTTCGTATTTAATAGAAATACTTTAAGCATCTTTTTGCATGAAAATCTATGAATAATTATGCTTAGTTGACTTCCTCTCCATGTAATTTCGTTGTTTTTCTTGACAACATATGTAAGAAAATAAAAATTACTCATATGACAAGTCTTTCTGGGGTAATATCCCCATGCTTATTGAGGCACTATCATCGCAGTGGGGTTTACCACAATTTTTTGTCAATTCATCGTTTCGTCGAAATTTTACCTCTAGTAAACTATTTAGACAGATAAAAAAATTACAGTTAGCGCAGTTAGGGAAAACTAGGAGAAAGCGTTAATATAATTATTTATAAAAATCTTCACTATTCGACAGTATCTGATATTCAAGCCGTATTCTGAGTTAATTTCCAGTCATTCTTTTATATCAACTCTGACTTGTAAACAGTTTTAATCACCGGTAGAAATCAAGAAACAAGTATATTGTCGGTTTAAAGCAGAAACACACCAACTGGCATTTTTAAGCGAGGCATTTTTGACCCTAAATGATTGTTTTCATGATGAGCAATAATATGGCCTTTTTTATTCGGTTTGAAAGAAAATATAACACTATTAAAATGTATGTTTACAATTAATGTTTTAGATGTACGCTATAAATTTAGCATAGAGGTACACTAAAAATTGCTCTCATACACTCCCCCAAAGACTATATTGAACAAAAGTGAAATACAAGTAAACCAATCTACACATAAAAAGTTAAAGCATCATAAAGACACCACATATTAAAACAAACAGAACCCCGAACCATACAACTATGCAACACGAAGTATTCCAAAGTTCTGTCTCATTTTGCATAACATCTCATTAGATTTCTATTAAATGAAACTACTGTTTAATACCTTAAACTAATGTTACATTTACAAGAAAACCAGATTTTAAATTAATGATGCTTCTATTATTTCTAGTTTTCGTTTTATTTCAGAAACGATTGAATTGATTTTCAATTATGCAAAATTGATATCCTTATTTTTTTATGTAAAAGTAATGAATGCTTATCTAGTTTTTTAGGAAGAAAATTTATAAATGAGTTTCCTTGAAATGTTTTTCTCCTTCCACTGTCATTTATAGTCAAGAATGTCTCGAATTGTTTTCTCCTTTTAAGGCACAACGACACACATCGATCATACCTGCAATAAAGCATCGGACACGCGCATGCGTATTCCGTTTCTGTGCAGAAAACTAGTAGGAACGCACCGTATTAAAGCTAATTTAGCTTTATAACAAAACTCATGAAGAGCTAGGTATAATAAATGGATATGACCTAAGAATTCAGTGTGGTAATAATTCCTAAAAGTATTAATATCTACATACTTATTCTGGTAGAGGTTGATGAGATCTAATTTGCCTTAACTGTGCGTCTCATGAATACTCTATTTTATTCATGTCCAGACATGCCGACTTCCTGATGTACAAAAAATATTAATTGCTCTTAGCTCTCTAAGTGGTTTCTACGAGGTACCTCGTCCATCAAGAACTGACCAATTTTGCTCATGACGAGATATCTCGTCATCAAGACAATGCCGATATTTTTGTGATGACGAGATAAAGATCTGGTCAGTTTTTTTCTGACTAGGAGGTATATCATCAATCAAGATCTGGTCATTCTTCTAGCGACGAAGAACATAGTTAGTTAAGATCTGGTCAGTTTTCTTCTAACGACGAGATATATCGTCAGTCAAGATCTGGTCAGTTTTCTTCTAACGACACGGTATATCGTTAATCAAGATATGGTCAGTATCCTAATGATGAGGTATATCGTCAATCAAGATCTTGTCAGTTTTCTTCTAACGATGGGGTATATCGTTAATCAAGATCTGGTCAGTTTTCTTCTAACGACATGGTATATCGTCAATCAAGATCTGGTAGGTTTTCTTCTAACGATGGAGTATATCGTTAATCAAGATCTGGTCAGTTTTCTTCTGACGAGGAGATATATCATCAATCAAGATCTGGTCAGTTTTCTTCTAGCGACGAAGAACATAGTTAATTAAGATCTGGTCAATTTTCTTCTAACGACGAGATATATCGTTTATCAAGATCTGGTCAGTTTTCTTCTAACGACACGGTATATCGTTAATCAAGATATGGTCAGTATCCTAATGATGAGTTATATCGTCAATCAAGATCTGGTCAGTTTTCTTCTAACGCTGGGGTATATCGTTAATCAAGAGATCTGGTCAGCTTTCTTCTAACGACATGGTATATCGTTAATAAAGATCTGGTCAGTTTTCTTCTAACGATGAGGTATATCGTCAATCAAGATCTACTCAGTTTTGTTCTAACGACATGGTATATCGGTTGAAGGTCCCTTGACGATGAGGTATATCGTCAATCAAGACCTGGTCAGTTATGTTCATGACGAGATGCCTCGTCGAGAGAGCCAAAGGGAGGGTAGAATTGAGATTTCTATTGCATTTTCTACTGCATTTCTGTTACATATTTATGCCAGAATATCTCTGGATCGTTTCATACTCTACCAATGATTAGGTAGACTGATTAGATTGATTATGATGATTGATTAGATAGACAATGATTAGACCGGTTGGAAGAGAATCGGAATAGCATCCGGAGAGCTACGAGTTCAAATCCAACCAAAGACCGTCGAGTACAAGGGGTTGATGCACGTTAAATCTTCGGTGGATTCAAATGTCCTCACGTAGGCGTGGTATGGAGGTTTGAAGAGTTGGGTGCCAGCTCAGGCATTGCATCATCACCTGACCGTGGTTCAAATTACGTGTCGTGTTCCTCGGTTCTTTCCCTTCGGGTTTGATCTCGGACCGTCGCCAATAGCCCGCTGTGTTGCACTAGGACGACGTTAATTAAAATACCTTCCATACCTACCGAGACAGCCAAAGCGAGGTTATATAGCGGTGTCTATTGCATATTACGTCTACTCGCCAGAATGTTTCTGGATCATGTCATTCTCTACCAATAATTATTCTGGAGTTACAAACAAAATTGTGTTAGGAATTGCTACCCAAAAAATTCTTAGACACACTAATAAAACCACCAGAAATCGACGCGAGCAGACTTTATTAAAAGGGAATAAGATCTCTTATTACTCATCATACATCAGACTTCTCTATTTTAGTTAATCGGAAAACACTCTCTGTTAACTGTCTCCAGTTTGCATCATTGTTGAATTTTTTTTGCCTTTTCTATTACCCTATCTGTAATACATTATTTTACAAATTCAACATGTTTCATACTATTCAAATAATTAATGTGTGAATGATTCATACTTCCATGAAATGATTAAAACTTGAACATAAGTGTAAATTCTAAAGCACGAATTTTAGTGCGTACAGTGTATTTTACACCACTTTATTTCCTTTAATAATTAAAAAAATATTGATCTCCTTTGGGAAGTAAATTATTTATTTGCAATTCGGAAATCAGCTTTAATCCATAGGTTTGGGTATATCTTTCCCACTCTTAGCAAAACGTGACCTTAGGGTTACAAACCAAACAAAATTTAATAATAAAATAAATGATTAATGATAAATCTATTCAGATATTAATAAAAGTAAACATTTCTTGAAGAATATAAAAGCGTTTCATGCATTTTCAAAATTTTATTTGTAAGGATAATTTTTAAAGGAACGAGCACCTGGCTACAGCACTGACGAAAAGCATTGGCATTCGCTTTTTATTATCATAGGATGACACTTGTCGATACAAAAATAAGGAAACCACCTATTTAAAAAAATCCTAATTGACCCATTTTACGAGGGAGTATCAATAAGTAACGCACATAATGTAAAAAATAAAAATAATAAAAGCAATTAATGACAATAGGAAACAGAAATGAAAGTATTACCCATTTGTTACTTTTCCACATAATTTCCATGCATGGGGAGGCATTTACCCAACGATGCATCAGTTTGAAAATCCCGGTCTCATAGAACTCCGCCGGCTGCAAGAAGAGCCACATTCGCACGTCCCGTTTGAGTGCTGTCGTCAGAGTCAAACTTCTTACCGTCAAGGAACTTCTTTATGGGTCCAAAGCGCAGTGGTACAAATCAACACATTCGACTGCTACACGACATCGCTCGTCCACATGTGTCTCGCCTAGTTCGTGCAAAAGTACAGGGCTTCGGTTGGGAAGTTTTGGAGCACCGTCCATACAGCCTGGACCTGGCACCCTCCGATTTCCATCTGTTTGGACCCATAAAGAAGTTCCTTGACGGTAAGAAGTTTGACTCTGACGACGGCACTCAAACGGGGGCCGCGCGAAGGTGGCTCTTCTCGAGCCCGACTGAGTACTATGAGACCGGAATTTTCAAACTGATCCATCGTTGGAAAAAAAGCCTCAACATGCATGGAAATTATGTGGAAAAGTAATAAATGGATTAATACTATCATTTCTGTTTCATATTGTCATTAATTGCTTTTATTATTACTTTTTTTTAACATTATGTACGTAACTTATTGATACTCCCTCGTACATGACATCATCCATTTATTAACCCCTCTTTTCATGTGACGTATTTTAATCAATGAAAATATATAAACTTCACTATACTAATATATTTTTATCGTTCAATTTAGCAATGTATACGGATTAAAGAAATGAACGCATTGTGAAATATATTGCATACCACTTTTATTTTGATCATAACTTTTAAAGGCACATAAATAATCCCCCCCCCCACTTTTGAGTTAAAAGACATTTTTACACTTGTACTTCAATCCGAATCCGCTCTGAGTATCCCGATTCGTCTCACCAATGAGCAACTAGAACGGGAATGATTGACACTTTTAATTATTGCCGTTCTCGTCACTGATTGGTTCGACCTATCTGCATACGGAGAGCGGATTCGGAATGACGTATAAGCGTAAATGAGTCTTAACCCTATTGGTGGTTTGCCTTCGCATCGAAAACTGCTCTGTATTTTCCAGCCTCTGGAATTTTGCCGAAAAGAAAATTTGATTTTCCTATTCGGATCTTCATTTCCCTAAGAGCAATAGGACAGTTTTTATCTCGACGAGATATCTTGTCCTTAGCAAAATTGACCAAATATTGGACGAGATATCGTGAGAAAACACTCGGAGGGTTAATAGTAATTCAAATAGAATATTTTATTCTATTCCACTCACCGACGAATCTTAGTAATTAAGAAACTTGCATCACACGCATAAAAATTTTCAATAAGAAAATCGCCATTAACGTAACTTACAAAGCTCAAATATCTAGTTCAGTCTCCCTCTCCTCCATCGATGCAATACAGCAAGGTCATCGTTATTAAATCGGGATGGATAACTTAATACTGAGGGAAGGAAAACGATAACTTAATATGGTTACGATGCGAGTTCAGCCTAAGCCAAGGTAGTGTTATATTAGGGAATTCTCTCGTGTCTGAGGTCGAAGTAATGGAGGGAAAGACTAGCCGAACCCGTAATGGGTTCATAAGTGGTTTGATCTTAACCCTCAGATGGCCGCACTTGTTCTGACAGATACAAAGGGACTCTTTTTCAGTGTTTTTCAAGGAAAAGAAAGCGGAAAAAATGTATTTATAAACTTAAATAACACCTTTTAACAGTTATTTGTATTTAGCACGAATTAAAATGTAGCGCGTATTTTTTAACGAGAGAATAATTAATTCGTGTGTATCTAGAAAGAGACCTCATCACAGATGCACCGCGATCTCATTTGTTACGAAAGACCCCGACTAATGGATTCTAATTCTAACAAAAATAGTTGAGTATAAATTTTATAAAACATATATATAATTGAAATATTTATCACTAGCCACTGCGTGGCTAGCTCGGCGTTGCCCGTGCCTGTGTTGTAAGTTATTAATCTGTTGTAAAATTTTCTGCAGATTTCAAATCCGTTGAAATTTTTACTCTATCTTTAGCGATTCCGATTTTACGAAAAAGAATTAACAATCCCAGTCAAAATGTTTTTTATTTTTTGCTCTCATTCCCTGAAATGGAATAGGACAGGAAATGTAATTTGCTTCTTTTTTTAACGCGCAGGGCACAAGATGCAATCGGAATCTGCAAGAAGCACAATCTCTTGCGAAAATATAAAAGATATATTCAATTTAAAAATTATTTATTTAAAGAAAATCATATTTTTAGGTATCAATCTAAAGTGAAATTTCCCGCAGATTTCAAATCCGTTGAACTTTTTACTCTATCTTTAACGGTCTAGGAGATAGAAAAAAAGAACTGTGACTCCAGTTGAAAGATTTATCGTCTGACTGGAAAATCCTTCCTCCGCGCAAAATCAAAGCGGAAACGAAAAAAATAATTAAGCGTTCGCCGCGATGAAAAAAACTTGGCATGCTTCCAAGGCTGACGGCAAGTTCACGTGGGTAAAAAGATTGGGGTATTCCTTCTTTTGCTGAAGAAAAGCGTTGAAAACCGACGGAGGATAAAACTATTAAATTCATTTAAAATTCTTCTAGATTGAATTTTAACCCAAAAAGTACAAAAAATTCGAATTACCAGTGTGCCAAATCTTATTGCTGTAAGTGCCATAGAATCGTCAAGATTTTGCGGCCCCAAACAGGCACACAAACAAATACTTTTATAATAGTAGAGATAGCAGATTGAACATTTCAAGGATAAAATCAGAATTTACTGATTGAATTAATGCTAATGATTCCCTTCGAGATACAGATCGGGCGAGTTCGAATCCAACCATAGATCGTCATGTCTCTCCAGTGCGATGTTAATTGAAATACCTACCTACATACCTTTGAGGATATAAATTGCATTATTGTATTTATTTCAATTTAAGGGGAAAAGGTAGACTGGTTGGAAGTGTAGCAGATTAGCTACCGGAGGGTTGCGAGTTCGAAACCTGAAATGACCGGCCTATTTATGGTGCTGATGTGTCATGGCCTCAAATTTCTTCACGTTGCTCACAATTTCTCCCGTAAGAGTTCGAAACTCGATCCATCTAAAGACCGTCGTGTACGTGGTGGCTGGTGCAGGTTATATCTGTCGTGGTCTCAAATGTCCTCACGTTGGCTTTGTGAGGAAGTTTTTAGAGTGGAGTGTCACCTTAGGTTTTGTCCTCATCTGACAGGTTCTATATATTGCGTCTTCGGAATTGATTCCGGACAGTCGTCAATTGTGTTTTACTACAGCCCGGTGTTAATATAACTACCTACCGACTCTCCAATTTTCCATACATCCGAAAACGTCAGGACAGATTGCTTGAAACTTGGTATCCAAGATTAACTTTGGATGTACATTTGGAATTTTGTCAAAATTGGGTGTCCTCATTGAAGTTGGAGCTCAATTTGGGTGAAAGACGGCCCCTTATGCAAATTTGACGTCTACAAATCTCTATGCAGATTTATTTACGAAATGCTAATGTAATTTGAGATGATCAATGAGAATCTGTTCCTTGTTCTACTGTGATCGCCTACTTCCATTTCCAACTTACACCACACTAAGTCTGCCACCTACAAGTGTCAGAGTACAAATTAATTTCTGAAGTTGTTAAGTTTGTTGTTTAAGAAAGAGTACATTCAAAAATATGATAATTGATGAATATCTCAAAATTGCGATATGGGGAATTATTAATTTAGTTTTAAAAGTAATATAATCAACCGATCAAGCATTTGTTGATATGATGTTATTTTACATATGCATTTCGACATAAGGAGACAAGATCTGACGATTATTTTTTAAGAAGTGTTTGGAGACACTGAAAAGTTGGAGTCTTCTGTTATTGTGTAGGGCAGTCTAAAGAAAAGCATACGTCACTACCCGAAGACTCAAATCACAGAAAAAACAAAAAGTCATAAACCAAAATCATGAACCTAAAGACCAAACTAAAAAACGATGAATCATATAAATATTAAGCCCAAGAAATAAACCCAATTGTTCATACTTGCATGCTGCAGTATAGACGAGGAGGAAATTGTTGCCAATACCATAGAATGATTCTTTATCCAAACAAAACGAAATACGCTACATGGACAAAAGTATTTGGACACTGCAGAAATTCAAAGGAGGATTCATCTTAGTGTGGAGTTGTTTTCCTGGTTAGGACTAAGGATGCGACATCGATGTCGATGTATTCAAAACATCGATGTTTTTTAAAAAACATCGATGTATTCGGGTCGATGTTTTTGTAACATCGATGTTTATACCTGTCGATGTTTTTACGTTGTCGATGTTTTATTTTTAAATGAACAAAGTATCGTTATAAAAATTTAAAAAATATCCAAGTAGCATAATTTTCATAATCATCAAATTGAACATACTTTTAGACCAAAGTGACCAAGGATGAAGGGTCTGAAAAGTAGGGAAGCGACATCGATGTCGATGTTTTCTAAACATTGATGTTTTAGAAAAAAACATCGATGTATTGGAGCCGATGTCGCATCACTAGTTGCTAAACCAGTTTTAAGAAATGGGGACACAAGTTTAAATGCACTGAATTTTAAAAACATCGATGGTTTGGGGGCGATGTATTATCAACATCGATGTTTTAATTTTGAACATCGATGTTTTGTTCTCGATGTCGCATCATTAGTTGAAACCCGTTTTAAGAAATGGGGAAAAAAAGCTTAAATACACTGAATTTTAAAAACATCGATGGTTTTGGGGCGATGTATTATCAACATTGATGTTTTAATTTTGAACATCAAAAATTCAAAACATCGATGTTTTGCTGTCGATGTAGCTTCACAAGTTGCTGAACCAGTTTTAAGAAATGGGGGAAAAGTTCAAATACACTGAATTTTAAAAACATCGATGTTTTTGGGTCGATGTATTACCAACATCGATGTTTTAATTTTGAACATCGATGTTTTGCTATCGATGTCGCATCCCTAGTTAGGACTCGTCCCATTGCTTTATGTACCTGGTACCATGAACGCTGACGTGTACCTCGACGTTCTGAATAATTCGACCTTGCCTACACTATGGCAATACTACGGCAATGATGGTCGTTTCTTCCAACTAGATCGAGCTCTATGTCATACTGCAAAATGTGTGCTCGACTGGCTTCCTGAAAATGAGGGGAATTTACTTGACTGGCGTGTTCAGAGCGCCGATATCAATCCGATCGAGCACTTGTGGACAAACTGGGGCGACGAGTACAACATCGCCACGGTGACCCATCTTCACAACAATCTCTTCTCACAGCCTTGCAAGAGGGATGTCGAGCTGTTCCTGCCCAGACTTACAGAGAATTTGTGGAAAGTATGCCTTGATGTGTTGCAGCTGTAATACAAGCAAAAGAAGGGTCTACCCTTTACTAAATAGAATAATAAAGAAGTTTTTCTGAAAAACATGCAGTGTCCACATACTTTTGTCCTTATAGTGTGTATCCTAACAAAACGTTTTTCTGGAATATTAATATTTCCTAAAAATAGAATTTATACATTCAGGGAAAACAAAAACTTGAGAATTTGGGTAGGTAGGTATTTAATTAACGTCGCACTGGATATTGGAACACCACGGGATATTGGCGACAGTCTGGGATTCAAATCCGAAGGGAAAAAGAACCGAGGACAATGCCACGTAATTTTGAACCACTACAAATTTGAGTTAGTTATTAATTTAGAAAGTATAATTAGAACGGTATTAAATTCGTTTGTGGCATCCGATAGTAACAAAAAGATATACAAATACAAATACAAATACAAATATTGACGACCAGCTACAGGCTCGAGCCCAACAAGGCTGGTCCTTTGTTTATGAATTCCCCAATTCCCACTGACTATCCAATTGTATCTTAAATTCGTACACTCCCTTTGAATTAACTATATTTTCTGGCAACGCGTCCCAACTGTCTATTACCCTATTAAAATAGTAGTTTTTCCTTAAATCCTGATTAAAATGTGTCTTATTCAATTTATACCCATGACCCCTTGTTCTGTTATCCCTATTGAAATTTAAGCCCTCTGTGTCGCCTTGTTTTACAAACTTGAAAAGCTGAATCAAATCCCCCCTCCTTCTTTTTCTTTCCAGTGTATACATGTTTAGCTTACTTAAACGTTCATTATAGTCGAAATTTGCTAGCTCCTGTATTATTTTTGTAGCTCTGTGCTGAACCCTTTCAATTGATTTTATGTCCTTTCTCATATATGGAGCCCAGAATTGTACAGCATATTCTAGATGTGGTCTTACTAAACCCTTATATAACGGCAAGATTATATTCTTATCCCCTGAAGTTACAGTCTTTTTAATATACCTCCACTTATATTGGTGGGTTCACATTCCCCCCCTCCTATTTACATTTCATTTTTATTTTAATAGTGTTTAATTCCATGTTCTTCTCGATGGCTCAGGAATCGACCATTTAGAGAAATGTTTTCTTTACAGTATCTGTACTTTGGAGGGTTATTACTATTTCTGGTTTTGGCTCATATTTGTAATATAAAAGCACATTGTGAAATAATAAAAATATACATGTACCAAACTACTGACATATAAGGGTTACCATTACTGGAGTAAAAATATCAAAGGGAGTATACATTTAGGTTTAAGATTTGTACTAGAAATGTAGGTATTGTTAGATAAACAACCAGGGTAACTTCTGTCTATAGGGTAAAGCTTAGCCCATGTTTTTTTATGTAAGGCTTAATACAGTAAGATGGATAGAAAAGTTTAAAGGTAAGGGTTTATAAAGCAATGACGTTTGTATGATATCAGAAATGTATTCGACATTTTTCTCCTTTATTGCGATGCTTTTTAGTTCAGCATTGCTTAAAATAGAAAATAGATCCATAAATCTTGTTCTTTTCTCAGTAAATCCATGTCTTTTGATGAACGAATATTTGTGTTTTGTTTTGCTTTCAGATGTCTTTTAAAATTCGAAAGATAACTTCTGCAGTATATGAAGTAATTTTAAAATTTTAAATTTAATTCCAAAAATAGTGTTTTTTAAGGCTGATTTGCTCATAGCTATAGCCTAGCTTTAGTGTGCAGATTTTCAAATCCTTACAGGATGCATGATGCATAAGTTTATAACTTGTTAAACGCATAAAATTGTGACCATAGTTTGTTGTATTCCGTTTATTTGACAACTCATAATTAATTTTACGTCGAATATTCTACATGGAATATTCCAGATGGATCATACAGAAATATGCACAGTTTAAGACTAAATTAAAATACATTTATCAGATTATTATAATACTAGGAACATCTTAAATGTGTACAAGTAAACAGATCAACAATAAATAATAACATAGTTATTACAATACAAGAAAAGGAACTATTGTTATAATTTTATTGATTCTCATGCCACAATCACGGCATTTGTAACTGCCTCTCACAGTTGCTCCGCATCGATTCTCCAGGTGTCAAATTGTAATAAATTCTGGTATGGTCAGTGTCCAATATATCACACTTCAGTCATTGTGTTGCTTATGGCAATGAATTGGTAGATAGCTTAGCTAACACGCTGATTCCAAATTACCTCAGACATATCCTCCCATTGAAAACCATACAGTAAAAAAAGGATTATAAATACAAAATTCAACTTACCGACTAAAAATTTCTAATGTTATAACTAAAGAGAAAGACTAGTGTGGTGGTTATGGCAATTAATTGTTTGATGACAAAGCCGGCTTCGAATTACCTTAGTAACGTTCTACCATTGAAAACCATACAGTAAAAATGATTAGAAATACAAGAGAATAAACATTCCAACTTGATATTTACAAAGGTTTAACTAAAGAGATAAACTGGAACTCTTTACTATAAGGTGTACGTAATCACAGGATCTTCTGAGATCTATAGGGGTTAAATGCTTCTCACTAGACACCACTACCTATAAAATCATTTCTACCGACGACTTGGCTTGTCCTACTCTCCAACTTGCTATCTGTGTGGTCTTTCAGACATGACTGTAGCCAAAAATTAGCTTCATCAGCAGACGTGGCAGTGAATAATACTAACGCCATCCAAGTAGTCCGTGCCCTAGTGTTGTGAGACTAACTAGTTTAAATGAGTGCAAATGGGATGACTGAGGTTACATGTCTATTCAAAATGTAATTTTTAATTACTTATTAGTTACTTTACCTACACTGTTGTTTGTAAAAAATGCAACACCATGAAGGAATCATCCAAATGAAATGAAATTTGCAGCAACTGTCAATTATAGGATGTTATGCAAAGTAGTAAAGTTTCAGAGACACCAAGCATGCGTGGTGTGAGCAGCGCCCTCTGAACTGATGCTAAAAGCGTATAAATAGAGGGATGTAGCTGGACGCTGAAAATAGTGCATGGTTATTTTTTAGTGACGAACGTTTAGTGAGACCTAAGTATGCCTCCACGACGAAATAGGGTGAAATTTCAACAACTTACGGAGTTTGAACGGGGGACGGGGGAGGATCATCGGCCTTCTTGAAGGAGGATTTAACTATCGCGCAATAGCAGCTCGTGTTTAGCGGAACAGTTCCACAGTGATGCGCGTTTGGATGCATTGAACCGACGATCACCGGACAACTCGAAACACTGGGAGTGGACGACGGAAGGTGACGTCTGCACGCGATGATAGACAACTGGTCCACATGGCAATGAATGACCGTACAGCTTCCTCCAGGTAGTTATCAGCACTTTGGTCTACTGCTACAGTGTGTACTAATGTCGGATTCGTCGATTCGCCGACGTCTGCTGCACCGTGGACTGCGTACAAGGATTCCTTAATACAGGATCCCACTCACGCCAAACCATCGATGGCTGCGTCTGCAATGGGCTCATGAGCACAGATCCTGGCCGGCTGATTGGCAACAAGTTGTCTTTTCTGACGAATACCGCTTTAATTTATGGAACCATGATGGTCGCATTCATGTTAGACGCTATGCCGGTGAACGCTGCCTTCCAGAGTGCTTTATCGAACGTCATAGTGGCCGAACACCCGGAGTAATGGTCTGGGGTGCGATTTCGTATCATGGACGATCTCAGCTGCTACGAATTGAAGGTAATCTGAATAGCAACAGGTACGTCCGTGAAGTGCTAGATCCCGAAGTCGTTCCCTTCCTTCAAGGCATCCTTGGAGCTATCTTTCAACAGGATAATGCACGCCCACATGTTGCAAGGAATGTTCGAGACATCTTTTCAGCCCAACACATGCAGCTTCTTCCTTGGCTTGCTTATTTGCCAGATATGTCGCCTATTGAGCACGTGTGGGATTTGGTTGGTCGGTGTCGCGCTCGTGATCCGCGTCCTACAGGTTCAAAAGACAAACTTTGGGTGCGCATACAAACAATATGGAATTCTCTTCCACAAGCAGACATTCAACATCTGTTTCACTCCATGCCACGTCGTATAGCAATACTTATTGCATCACGTGGTGGATACATCAAATACTGATTTCGGACACTTAATATTGTTTTTTCTTTTTGCTTTGAAAATTTATTCATTTATTTGTATCAATACAAACCGCTTGTGTATTAAATTTAATTTAATTCTGACGACTCCTTCATGGTGTTACATTTTTTAGAAGCAGCAGTATATAACAATATTATACCATATATACAACGGGCATATTAAAATCAATTTCGTAAGATTATTGAGTTCTAGTGAGTCTAAATTTCACCATTCCAGTAATTTTTATTCTTTATTAGAAGCAATGTTCCTGAGCCACTCGATTTTAAGGTGGCCGGAAGGTATCTATGATACTGTAATGGAGAACACCGATGTGATGTAGGGCAGAGGTGTATTGATTTTATCACAGCATAAATTGTCTTTATTTTTTGGTAGGTAGTTAATTGTTGTCACATTGGAGCAACATAACAAGGCAACGGTCTGGGATCAATACCGAAATGAAAGATCCAAGAACAACACCTCGTAAGTTTGAACCACAGTCAGATGACGAGAACACCTGAGCTGGAGCCCCACTCTACTAACTTCCACACCACACCAATGTGAGAATATTTAAGGTCACGATATATTTAACGTGCACCAGCCCCCATGCACAGGACGGTCTTTGCCTGAACAAAATTTCGAACTCTCAAACCCCCGGTTGCTAATCCGTTGCTCTTTTAATTGGGCTACCTTATGTTTTGGAACCTCTTCAAGTACGATGGAAATAGACCATCTTCCGTGAAAAAGAGTGTCTCTTTCAACTGGGTTACCTTATGTTTTGGAACCTCTTCAGGTACGATGGAAATAGACCATCTCCCGTGAAAAAGAGTGTCTCTTTCAACTGGGCTACCTTATGTTATGGAACCTCTTCAGGTACGATGGAAATAGACCATCTCCCGTGAAAAAGAGTGTCTCTTTCAACTGGGTTACCTTATGTTTTGGAACCTCTTCAGGTACGATGGAAATAGACCATCTCCCGTGAAAAAGAGTGTCTCTTTCAACTGGGTTACCTTATGTTTTGGAACCTCTTCAGGTACGATGGAAATAGACCATCTCCCGTGAAAAAGAGTGTCTCTTTCAACTGGGCTACCTTATGTTATGGAACCTCTTCAGGTACGATGGAAATAGACCATCTCCCGTGAAAAAGAGTGTCTCTTTCAACTGGGTTACCTTATGTTTTGGAACCTCTTCAGGTACGATGGAAATAGACCATCTCCCGTGAAAAAGAGTGTCTCTTTCAACTGGGCTACCTTATGTTATGGAACCTCTTCAGGTACGATGGAAATATACCATCTCCCGTGAAAAAGAGTGTCTCTTTCAACTGGGCTACCTCACGTTATGGAGCCTATTCAGGTACGATGGAAATAGACCATCTCCCGTGAAAAAGAGTGTCTCTTTTAACTGGGCTACCTCATGTTATGGAACCTCTTCAGGTACGATGGAAATAGACCATCTCCCGTGAAAAAGAGTGTCTCTTTCAACTGGGTTACCTTATGTTTTGGAACCTCTTCAGGTACGATGGAAATAGACCATCTCCCGTGAAAAAGAGTGTCTCTTTCTTTATCCAACCTGCTGATTTAAGTGCTACTCTTTGAACACTTCATAAACTGCATTGCCTGTTTCGCCTTCTTCACATTCATTATGCCATGTGCTAAGTACTTAACAAGTGGGTCCGTCCTGCAATTACTTCTGGTCCATTTTATCCCTTCATCTACATGTTCATTGTGGTTGTCTCTTATACCAATTCACCTGTTTCTTTATTTTCATCATGGCCAGCGTGAGTTTTAAATCCAGCCAAGGCAAATTTCCTCTTTGTTATTTAGACGGCGCTGTATTTTTGTACTCGTCAGTGGACTCGGCGTTTTGGGATTTTTAAGTGACAGGAGATCAGATCGACTGAAAGAGTCCATATTTTATTTCATTTTTACATTGAATTGGGCTGCCAGACAGAAACTTCTGAAGAAAAGGCTGGGGCTCAAAAGTAAAAAAGCTGAAACGTTTTTCAATACACAGTAGCTAAAAATCCTTTTGTCACTTTCAATTTACAGTTCGGATTACTTAATCTTTCTAAAATGCACTGCACTAACAGCAATATAAAGATTTAGAAATGTCACACAGTTTACCAATAAGGCAGTTTCCATCGCAGTCTTATAGAAAAGTTTAAGGATCCATGTAGTCGAGTCTATACAATCAAATTGTCAAATTGACAAGCGAGCGTACTATTTTTCTTCAAAGAATAATCTTCTCTCGAAATCCGTGACTGAAATGCACGAGCAGACAAACCTAATAGTCGACGAGTGGAGGTGAAGTGAATAAGATCTAAATTTGAAAAACGCTTTTCTAGTTTCAACCTTCCCGTTTTAACGAATATACGTGAAAAGTAGTTCGTTGAAAGGTTTTTTATAGCATTGTGGATTTACAAATCTACGATGTGTCAGGCTTTTCTGTAGTTTTGACACCTTGATCAAACAAGATTTGCTTTTACTGCACAGGAACCATTATATATATATATATATATATATATATATATATATATATATATATATATATATATATATATATATATATATATATATATATATATATATATATATACACACACACACCTAATTCTGTTTTTCATGATAGATACGTCCCGGAAGAATACATGTAATAAAAGACATTGTATCTATGGATGAAAAGAAGATTGGTTCTGGATCTAAAAAATCAGTAAATATAATTAAAAAAAACCCACATGTTAATATTTGTTTTAAGCTTATTATTTTATTTCAACAAATTACACATGTAATAATATGTAATAAAAGTATAGGGGAAGGTGTCGTACCTTGGGACAGTTTTAAACAAATATTTTTCCTGAGGCTATAATGTAGCTGCAGTTTGTTTTTACCATCAACTATTTACATTCATTACCTTTGGAAGAATTTGCCATTTTTTATTCATCTGTATACTTCGAACACTAACTGCTTAATAAATTGTTTTGTTAATCTATGCAAATGTCCCAAGGTTCAACGTGGTGTTGTACCTTGGATTACATGGTGTTGTACCTTGGGATACATGTTATTTTACCTTAGGATGCATGTTGTTGTACCTTGGGACATATGTTGTTGAACCTTGGGATACATGTGTAGTACCTTGGGATACATGTCGTACCTTGGGATACTTGTTGTACCTAGGAATACTTGTTGTACCATGGGATACATGTTGTACCTTGGAATGCATGCTACTTTTAGACTGTTTGAAGTAGAATACAAGCTAAATCTATTCGACACATACTAAATTCCGTAATTATTAACAATTACTTAGTTTCAACGTTTATAATAGTAAATAATGAATCTGAAAATTACATTACCCTCTTTTTAATAATACAATGTTAGAAATCAAGAACAAACCCATTAAATTAAACTAAACATTAGCAACAAATTCTAAACTGAGGTAATTAAATTCTGGAACATAATAGGCATTGAAATTAACTGCTAACTAAAACACATTTTTCTGTCTTTCTATTTCTCTTCAGAATTCTTCCTCCGTTTTTTATCAAGCTTTTCAACACAACGAAACAGTCTAATTTACAGATAGCTTGCGTTGATTTTACAAAAAAACTATATATAGACTATATTACAATATAGATTTGCATAGCAGTTTCTTGAGCGCTGCGAAACAGTCAAATATTGAAAGACCGTAGCCCCATAAATGATCACAACAAAACAAACACCACCGCTCACCGCTCGAGCTCTCTGCAGATCTCTCGGTGTCACCAGAATTTTTAGGGAATCAGTTAAAAATCACCTGCACTCAAAATCAATGGTATGGCTGTCGAAGACCATCTGCGCACGTTGAGCAGATGAAAGGGCCTAAAAATTAAAAAAAAAAAAACCAGACTCCAACGAAGAACGCGTTATAAACAAAAAGCAAGGAATAAAATTTTTTTTAGCTTGCAACGAAGAAATTCCGTGTGAAAAAAAGAAGGTCGTCAGACGAATTGGTTAGATTATATGAGGACATCGAAATAACTTTTTACGTAACACATTATTTTTTTTATATTTTGTTTTTTAATATAAAAAAGTATATATAAAACTGCAATTTTATTAAATATTTTTCTTCTAAGCTAATGTTTTTATTTGTCCTTGATCCCAATTTAAAAAAACTATACGTATTTATATATAAAGTTGTACCACGACATACACGAATTCGACTTATGCGGTTTTCCGTCGGTCTCACTTATCGCGTAACTTCGGGTAGTACTGTATTTGTTATCCCCGAATGTTGTATCAAGGGACAAAATAAATGTTGTACCTTGGGATGTCCCAAGGTACAACTGGTTGCCTTTACAAATAAAACAGACTAGAAATAAATATCAGGTTATGTTTATATTAAAATCGTATCATCATTGAGTAGAACAGATTTTTAACTACCTTTACCAACCTCCAAAAAAATGTTATTATAATCAGTGAAAATACTAGAATCAAAATTGAAAAATCCAAAATATTTACTTACTAGATGACGTATTTCAATTTGTTGTTTAGCAAACACAACAAACACACGTGGAGTGCTAATTGTAAAGATTCATCGAGTCCAAGAATGTCTTTTTGTGATTTATTTTCGGACATCAAACAAACAGTACAAACGGTACAACAACACAACAAACGATAATATTACGCTGAGATACATAAATTCAAGTTTCAAGAAAAAGGAGAGAGCTCATCAAGAAAGCTCACACCCGAAGCCGTGCCATTCAGGAAGTCCTTGTAATTGTTTTGAATCACATTACTTTACGAACGATCACGTGGTCTCGCCGAGAGTGTCAGCAAGAAGTTCCACTCTCAACAACACCCACGTGGTACATTCCTATTCTCAACATCCTGGCCCCCACATGAACCTTAGGGGTTCATCAAAATTTCCTGGTAAATACATAATACTAAGATTTCACACATAAAAATATTAACTTCAGGATATATAATCTAGTTTTAAAATATTAAACACTTCATACAAAAAAAAATAATATAATTAGTTAAACACACTTTAAATTAATCTTTGTGAGAGGGTTCTCTGGTGGCAAATGGTAAACTGCAATGCCTTATTTTGGTACTTACTCAAAAGGAGACTGCACAATATCAACTGTTTCAAGGTACAACTGTCCCAAGGTACGACTCATTCCCCTATAAGAGAAAATTTGCATCTGAAATAAAAAATATTCTTTATGAACAAAAATATCTGTTTTGCACATAACAAGATCTTATTCATTTTTACTTTCTGACAATAAACGGTGCATACGTTTTTGTACGTCTAGAATTTCACTGTTATCACTAGAAGTGTTCTGGACATCGTCTTCTTTCTCTATTAATGGATTTCTTTCCGTGATCTCTTCAGCAAAATCATCACGAATCTCTAATGCTGATGTTTCACCGGCTTTAAGAACAAATTCTGTTATTAATCGTTGTGTTCGTGTTTTGGTTAGTCCGTTATATAATTCTCTGTAAGAGGCTGTCAGCAACTTCAGTTCACGTAGAAACTTCCCACCGCGTTCCACATTAGTACGTGTAATATAGAAATGATACTATTATGCCACAAATAAAAAAAATTCTTAGAATTTAGGGAAGAAAATATTAAAAATTGGCTTGACCCGCTCGTGTTCAATCAAATCGACTCGCGTAAAAAGAGAATGAAATATTTATTTGGAATTCGTGTTAAATCAAATTAGTGTTAAAAAACGCATAAAAAGGATTAAGTGTACATAAATATGATTAAAGAAGGCCGTTTTTCATGTAGTAACGACGGTAAATGTTTGACTAGTTTAAGAAGTAAATCTAAAAGTGATTCGTATTCAATTGGAAATTTTTTGTTTACTGTCAATTATTTTTTGATCTAGTAATATTAGTTATCGTACAAAAATTTCTGCTGTCCTTTTCTTACAAAACATTCAAACTTTTATTTTAGGCTGAAATTGAAAATGGAAATACATAATTTATAAATATAAAAAGATTTATTTAAAAAAATAGAGGAAATCTAAATCGTAACCACTGCATATTTAAACAGTGCTTATTATCTTTAAAAATAACATAAAAAAGCTAAATTTGCATCGTAAATATTGTCTTTTTTTTTGATTGATTTTTAAATTGTTCAATGTTGCCTAATTGGTATAGGGGTTATAACGTCTGCTAACCTGTAGGAATTCGGGTTTGCAAGAGCGCATGGATGTTGATGTCCCTGTTAGGAGTTACGGCAGCTTACTCACTGGGAATCTTTCTCAAATTCCAGTCAATTCACCCCTTGTAGTACCGAAGAAGTCGATGGTTGTAGAAATCAGAATTACCTAGTGTACTCATCAAAAAGGACTCAGTTTTTCTCTATCGTGTAAGGATTTGTCCTAAAGAACTATGCAAATTGATCAATACTAAAAGTACCGGTAATAGACAAATTTAAGAGAAATTTTCTACATTAGCGTGAACCGGATCATCAATTTTGATTGGGATCTTTACAAATTGATTTAGTTATCAGCAAATTTCTATTTTTACCTTATTCTGTCTTCAAAATAATAAATTTGTTTATTTTTTTGTAAAAAAAATTAAATTCTGATAGATGATATTGCATTAGTAATCGACACTTGGAATTAAAAAAAAATCCTATACAAAAAATACACTCTTTTCTACGAGTAATAGACAATGTACATTTTATTGGAAAAAATGACAAGATTACACTTAAAATTTGTTCGGAAATTAAAAAAAAAATGCAATTTATTAAAATAATAAATATTTAAAACAGAAAACAGCGAAATAAAACAAAATAAAGTTGTCAGGAAAAAAGTTGTTCTAAAGAGATTTGCGGTTTTTTTTATATCTTGTTCTCGCACAGTTGCCTCAACTTACAACTAAAAGTGCACAAAATTTAGAAATACAAAATTAATTCCGAGCGTAAGAAACAGAAAATATCAATGCACATGAAGAACGAACACGCGTTTCCGTTTCATTCCTCTGTTCGTTGAAAATTATCGTCTGTCCCAAATACTCAGAAAATTAAAGGGAAATAAAAATAATGAAATTAATCAGTTTTTTGACATGGGTATATATTACTAGTTTTATAGCTGAAATGTGGTTCCAGTAATAGACACCCAGGTTTCGGGAACAACAGGTTGTTTGATACTTAACTAAAAACAAGAAACAAATTTTCCACAGTTTTTTATCTATGAAATGACAAAGTTGTGTTTAATGAATTAAAACTATTCCAAATTGCGATTAAAATTTCGAACTAACCTCCTAAAGAAAAGTGATAAGGAAATATCACTTAGACAGACACCAAGCCTAGTCCAATCAGAAAATCAACTGCCAAGCAGCCACTATGGCATGGTGTCACCTGTACTTGAAATAACACCAACCAAAGTGTGCTAGCTGCAAACCTACTTGTACTTTCACTCTCTAGTTGCACGAAACAATGAACGAATACGGCCATGGTCAAATAGAAACTCAAGGAGCAAAGCGACACGAGCAGACCAATCAGATCGTTTTCACTGTTTGCGCTGGCACTTGATTGATTTGTGAGTGTCGCTTTGCACCCCTTGCGTTACCGATTTAACCACTGCTTAATACTTTTTTAACGACTCCACATCAAAATCCTACGTCGTATTATTTTCACTTTTTCTCTTCCAAAGCTTTTTTGGTATTTAGTCCAAACTCTTTAGCAGAGCTCGAGTTTATGTCTCTACAACTCCTTCACAAAGACAACGTTATGTCTTTGTGAAGGAGTTGTAGAGAAACATTAGTCTACCTTCATGATGACGGTCTATCTACAGTGCTTCCATCACTTTAACTTGTTGACAGTTTACTCTTAATCTTAACTGACATCACCGAAGTTTTCTAGTAAGGAATCCAACTAAAATACATCATACGTCGTATTATTTTTACTTTTTCTTCCAAAGCTTTTTTTTGGTATTTAGTCCAAACTCTTTAGCAGTGCTCGATTATGTCTTTGTGAAGCAGTTGTAGAGAAACATCAGTCTACCTTCATGACGATCTATATACAGTGCTTCCATCACTTTAATTTGTTGACAGTTTACTCTTAATCTTAACGGACGTCACAGAAGTTTTCTAGTAAGGAATCCAACTAAAATACATCATACGTCGTATTATGTTTACTTTTTCTTCCAAAGCTGTTTTTTGGTATTTAGTCCAAACTCTTTAGCAGTGCTCGATTATGTCTTTGTGAAGGAGTTGTAGAAAAACTTTAGTCTACCTTCATGATGACGATCTATCTACAGTGCTTCCATCACTTTAACTTGTTGACAGTTTCCTCTTAATCCTAACTGACATCACCAAAGTTTTCTAGTAAGGAATCAAACTAATTTACCAACATATAAAAGTGGACCACCAACTTCGATTCATTGAACAATCTTAAAGCTTGGAAATCTAACTGCATGTTTTCCTCGAAATGTTTGAATTCGGGATCTCTTGTAGTTATTTCTTTCCTCTATAAAAGCATTCACATATTTCATTTTCAACGAATTCCATTCTCATTCTGAATGGGTCGCTTCACGAAAATGTTGAATATCAAGCTTAAAACTACCCTTATTTCTATTCAGCTTCTGATTATGCCGGAAGCATGCCACATATTTAAAAAAACTCTTCGTGTTTTGGTAAATCCCTTACAAATTGTATCATCAATCTCAAATGTATATATAGTGGAAGAAAGAGGGCTCTGTTTTCGTTGAGTAAGCCAGCTTAAGGGATGACAGTTTTGCTTGCTGGTCTTACAGCAGCTTTACTCGTCTGCTACTTTTTGATTCAGAGACCCTATACATGGATTCCTTGTGTATTCATCTACATGGAACTTGTGCTAGGAAGGGAATTAAGTTCTACAAAATATGCAGAATCATAATCTTTAGAGTCGACTCTCGGGCTAAATTCTTTAATTTAGTTGATGAAAAAGTTGAGTTTAACTAATTGTGAAAATCCCAGGCTGTTATGCCTGTAATCCATGCAATTATTTTGCAATTGTTTACGTTACTGTTTCCGGCATTTTTATCAGTTCTGTGGCAATCTATTTTACATATGAAATGCATCAGTTGTGTTAGAGTGTTTATGCTGTTCTCATCGAGTTGTATGATCATCTGTTGAGATTTCTCTTTATGTTTTCTTAATGTCTTGTTAGTACTTTGAGCTACACTCCTATTCCAACACCACAAGACATAGCATTAGTTGACAACAACTCCATTAAAATTTAACGACAACGGTAATTTTGTTAATACATTAACAAAATATTGAAAGACGGGGATCGAATGGATCGATAGTTAGAATCGTATAATGAAGAAGGTAAACCGGAAGCATAAAATAAATGACATGATATTTCTACTTCAAGATTAGGAAAATATAAATATTAGTTGAACTGACACTGACGAGCCAAAACATTATAATCATTCCCACATTTTTCAATGAACTCGTCTGGATGACGTGGAGGGCACGTGATTAAATGAGAGTGGTATTTAACTGCTGCTGGAGAAGATAAGTAATCATTCTTGCACTTTTGTGATTGATGGGAAAGGCTGCTGATTCAAGCGAATTTGATAGAGGGCAGATCGTAATGGCCCGAAGACTCGGAACGAGTATCACCGAAACTGCACGACTGGTAGGTTGTTCACGATCTGCCGTTGTTAGTATTCATATAAAGTGGATA
Organism: Metellina segmentata; assembly: GCA_947359465.1. Taxonomy (NCBI): domain Eukaryota; kingdom Metazoa; phylum Arthropoda; class Arachnida; order Araneae; family Tetragnathidae; genus Metellina; species Metellina segmentata. The sequence continues at coordinate 50,539,860 of OX375884.1, read as the reverse complement.
AACGACGGTGACACCAGAAGTAGACGCCAAAGGTGTTGATCGTCCATGCGTTATCAAAGAAAAAGGACTTCGGAGACTGTCTCGCTTGGTAAAGCAAAATCGGTGCTACAGTGGCTCAGCTGACAGCCCAATACAATGCAGGTTCAAGCGCAAGTGTTTCGGAACACACATTACAGCGGACACTATCGGATATGGGACTGCAGTAGACGTCCCACTCATGTGTCTCTGTTGACCAAGCTTCATCGTCAACTACGTCTAGAGTGTGCCCAGTAACATCGAGACTGGACCATGGATGAGTGGAATAGTTGCTTGGTCAGATGAATCTCAATTTCTCATTCATCACGTCGATGGTCGTGTCAGGGTACGTCGTCTGCCAGGCGGACAGTTGCTCCCCTCTTGTACAGCAGGTCATACACAGGCTGGTGGTGGCGGTATTATGCTTTGGAGGACGTTCTCATGGGCGACTCTGGGACCCGTAGTTGCGGTAGAACAGACCGTGAACGCTGCGAACTATCTGAACATCATTGCGGTTCAGTTGCACCCTTACACGGCGTCTGTATTCCCAACTGGAAATTTAATCTTCCAGCAGGACAACGCCCTATGTCACAAGGCTCGGATTGTGCTGGAGTGGTTCGAGGAGCATACTGATGAATTCCACTTAATGTCCTGGCCACCTAACTCGCCGGATATTAATCCGATAGAACACATTTGGGGTGCTATGGAGCGGAAACTCAGAGCTCAAACACCACCATGTCCGAATATATCGACTTTGCGAGACCGCTGCTTAGACATTTGGTACAACCTGTCTCCAGTCATATACCAAGAACTTGTGGCATCTATGCCCAAGCAAGTTGCAGCTGTTTTGCAGGTCAAAGGAGGCGCAACGCTTTATTGAGTAGGTGGTCATAATGTTTTGGCTCTTCAGTGTATAGCTCGTCATTAACGACATATTTCGTAATTAGATGGAAACTGAGCAGATCTTGATTTAGGCATCATTAAAAAACGGCAAAATCTTCATTAGGAAATTTAATCGGCATTTTTTCCTGATGATGAGATATCCTGCCATTGGCAAAATCGGCCTGGTATTGATGAACGAGATATCTCGTCAAAACCACTTGGAGGGTTAATCTCCTGAAGGCTGTCTCGGCGAGGTGTCTTGTCATTAGTGAAACTGACCATATCTTGATATACGAGATACGTCGTCCTTAGACAGAAACGTACTAGATTTTGATCTTGTCATCCTCAAACAACCTGCAATATCGTGTTGAGGAGATATCTCGCCATTAGGAAAACTGGTCAGATCATGATGGATGAGAAATATCTCTTTGAAACAACTTGGAAGGTGGATAAACTGCCAGTTACCATATGTGATGTTGTTTATGTGTACCATATAGAAGGAAAGTATTCACTAAAAGATGAAACTAAAAGAGCAATACAAGAATTGAACATGCCCCCTTACTTAATTTCTTAGTTCCGGTATTAAATTCATCTTCTAGAATAATTTGAACGTCCTTACGTGCTAACTTGTTGGTAATGGCATTTAAAAAGTACCTCGAATAACTTCATACATTTTTTACTCGGACCTTCCTTCCTCAATCATTTCTGGGAGCTTACGGTCATTAAAAAAACAAAATTAAGGCTGTAGAAGAAGCGATAAATATGTGACACATAATTCTCACTATATATTCACGCTCCACTCACACTCTCTCAATTTCTTAAATTTTGTAACCAGAGAAATATAATCTTAAATATCTTTTCGTTTGAAATAAATTGTTTTCTTCATATCGTTGCTATTTTTTATTTTATACTTTATTGGTAAAAGTCCCTTATCGCTTTTGAACAGCTAATGGAAAGCTGCAAATGCATCTGCTAATCAAATATGCGTCACGTCAATATGAAGGGAAAATTCTTATTCCAAGAAAGTATATGAGTATTTTTATCAAATGACTTGTAGAATCACAATATTCATATTTCTATGTAGCATTTATTTAATATTTTTACTAGTTTCGAATAATAAATTTTTCAACACTCTTGATTTTAATTTGGATTATAAGGAAATATATATTCGTTTCCTTATTATTTATGCATAATATTATATTTTATTTTATTTCTTTTTTATTTATATCCTATCTTTATTATTCACTAATCTTATATTTATGCGTATATTTCAATATTGAAATTGTAATAATAAAATGACAAACCCCTTGTATAACACAGTCTGCAAATTTTCAGTGAACAAATATTTTTTGCAAAGTAGCAATTGACTTTTATGTTTTTGTGGTATGTTAATTTCAAATATGTCGTTCGTTTTTGTCCATCACGTAACAGTTTTTTGAAAATTACGTTTGAAAATTTAGAAAAATAATGCTTTATATACCATGTGAATACATTTCTAGGAAGTACAACAAAGTAATAAGTAAGCAGTTTCGTGTGAAAAATTACTTTAATGCTTTCATATATACAGGGTGATTTTTTTTAAAACTGACACTATTCAGAGTCACCTGTAGCTCGATCTAACAACCGAAATGACAGCAAATTCAGTATGGAGACTAATGATAACATGGGAAGTAGGATTCCGTGAAAAAAAAATTAGTTATAAAAATCACCGATAGGGGTATTTATAACGCTGTTGTAGCTTACCAAAGCGAGAATTAGCAAAAAACACGGGTATTAAAGCACAATGCAAATTTATTCTTTCGTATGTGACAACAGCGCCAGTAATTTGGGCTATAAATACATGCAGACAGCTCCGAAAATAATTCTCAGCTGAAGTGAGCCAGCTAAAGTGAATATGCGACTCACATTACCAGAACATGCTTTACCTGTGAAGGTATATTATCTTAATCAGTGCAATGCATCCACAGCTCTTCGTGAGTTTAGAACCCGACAGAAGCTACGTAAGAGGCCTTTATCGCTTAATGCTTTTAAGGGAATGAATAAGAAGTTTGAGGAAACAGGGTCACTGACAATTCGTGCAGGCAGGGGGACTTAAACCTGCGTCAGAAGAGGTGATAACAGATGTTGTAACTGCAATCGTCGACAGATCACAGGGAACCATTGCTGGTAGAAACAGTTACCGGGGTGTAGTGCGACAATTGGACATTAATTTTCCCACAGTATGGAAAGTTTTTCAGCGAGTTCTCCCCTACTATGTGGAGAAGTGAATGTGGTGAATAAAGCTTAAGATTTGCTTGTAATTTTGTATGTGTTATTATTTTCTTTTTCTGTTACACTTTTTACATTGGACAGCGCCATAAATACCCCTATCGCCGATTTTTGGAATACATTTTTTTTTCTCAAGGAATCTTACTTTCCATGTTATCTTTAGTCTCCATACCGAGTTTGGTGCCATTTTGGTTATTAGATCGAGTTACAGGTGGCTCTGAATAGTGTCAGTTTAAAAAAAATCACCCTGTATTTAGAATACACATTGCTGAGTCGTTTACTGTCATTAGTACAAAAGCATATGATTCTGGATGTTCAGTAATGGCCGCATAAAGTCAAGTTTCTAAGGCTTTGTAGTACCTTTCTCTGTTGTGTTGAATACTCCGTGTGGAAGCAGATCTTCTGTGTGTAACTTGCGGCTGTTCTCTATGTAGCGACCAGCAGTAATCTGCTATCATGTTTTTGTTCCATCTACCTTGGTATCTGCATTCCATCTGCTTAATGTCTTGGTGAAATCATTCATCGTGTTCTTCACTGACAGCACCAAGATTTTCTGGAAAATAGTCCAGATGACCCCCCACACTAGGAAATAAACTTTTAAGCTGACGGATCATCCTAATTTTTTGAAATTTTTAAGCATACTTTCTACAGTTTGTTTAAAGTTGGGATCCTTATAATTTCCCAGAAATTTATTAACAACTTCTTTAAAGGAGCTCCAAGCTTCCTTTCAACCTTTGTCATGCATGCTTCAAATTTTTCGTCCCACATAAGGTTTCGAATATCTCGTCCCACAAACACACCTTCCTTCACTTTGGCTGTAGATAATCGAGGAAATATATGAAGCGAGTGCTTGAATCACCGACCTTCTTTGTCTAGATCTTTCACGAATTGTTTTATCAAACAAAGTTTTACATGAAGCGGAGGCAGAAGAATTTTTCTCGGTCAACCAAAGCTTCCTCAATAACATTTTTGCTGCCAATTTTCAACTTCTCTCTTATTAGCCACTATCTCTTAATCCAATATTGACTCCTTTCCCTACTGTCATACTCACCCAGGAAGCATGTATATTTTGTAGATCCCCCTTGAAGTCCAAGAAGCAGGGCAATTGCTTTTAAATCCCTACATATGGTCCACATGTGATGCTTGTATTTAAGTTTGTTCAAAACGATGGCTAAATTTGCGTAGCAGTCTTTATAGGTGCACGAAATATCCAAATGGTATTGAAGAATATTTGTTTTCGTTATGGAGTATCACAGCTTTGAGGTTTTTTTTGCATGAGTCAATGAAGAGCCTCCATTCATATGCGTCATTCAATTTGAAACTGCCATCAAGCCAGGAATATTGCTTCAATAAACTAAATCAACATCTTCAGAAAAATAAGCAAGAAAATGTTTTTTTCTAGTCTTCTAAACCATGGAAAAGAGACACCAGGTGGCAATAAGGTTTTTTTTTATTTAGCCTAGACCCTAGTAGTTGTGCGGAATTCTTAGGAAGGCCCAAGTCTCTCACTAAATCATTTAATTCACTTTGTGAGAAGAGTTGAGGATAGTTACTTCATGCTGCATTGAAATCATCATCAGAGCCATAATCGTCTTCTTTAGAGTCAGAATATATATCTTTAAGTTTTTGTGGGGGTTTAGGTATGGGTATTCCAGGACCATGAGGTACTGGACGCACAGCCGATGGAATGTTTGGGTAAACAATTCCTTTCCTATTTTTGGCGTTGAACCCATTCACATTTGAGAGACAAAAGTAGCAGTCATCACTGTGGTCAGTTGGCTCCCTCCAGATCATCGGGATTCCGAAGAGATTTTTGTTTTCCATTCAACCACTGCTTCAATTCTTCCACACAAATACAAAAATGATGTGTGGGCCCAAGATTTACCCTGATCTCGCAGCTTGACACCAAAGTAAGCATAGTATGCTTTCTTCACAAAATATGTAATATTTCTTTGATGTTTCTTGATTCTAAGCTCTCCGCAGATGTAGCAAAATTTGTTAGGGTCATTAGAACAGCCCCTTGTTGCCATTTTACAAAACTTCCCACAATCACAAAAATAAATTTTAATCACTGATTAAATAACATGATGGTTCAAATAAAAAAAGGAAAATTTAAATCGGAAATTTTTTTTTGTGTATAAAAACACGTATTATAGACGTTAAATGAACATAAAAATCAGCAAAATTTTAACCGTCAATCAGCAAAACCGTCTTTATTTGCAAAACTCTTAACTCAGAATGACTGAACAAAACGGAACAGTTGCAGTCTGCCTGGCGTCAGTAACGTCTGTGTTTAGAGTTGGTGCCACATGTCTGTCTTAAGAGGAAGTGACAGAGTGAATGAACTTCACCTCATTGTCTACGTTATTTTAATAATTTTATTATTTTTTTTTATTTTATTAATTGTTTATATATATGTATGTATATATATATATATATATATATATATATATATATATATATATATATACATATATGTGGGTTCGTAAAAGGTAAAAGATAAATAACTCTTAAAGTTTAAATTTAAGTTTAATTACAAAATTAATGTATTTACAGTATATTTACAAACATCTTTGACAATTAAGAATATCCGACAACTAAGAGGCCATCTGCCTAAAAAGTCATGGGCCGTCTGCCCAACTGCTAGCTTCGGTGTCTGGGGGAACATCTGTCTCATTGCTGCGGTCGCTTCTGAGCGGACGCTTCCTCTAGGTGGCGTTACTGCTGCGGACGTATCAGGCTTTGGCGCGCTCGTCGCACAATCCCACAATCGGCTATCCTGACTGTAATTTCGTCCTCGAAATTCGCCATCTTCAACATCAGTAAACAGGCCATAACATTCTCACATATCTGAAAATATAAACAAAAAAGAAGAAAGAAAGAGGGAAAAAAGGTTCATATATACATTTTTTTTTACTGTTGACCAGTGGGCCAGGGTTTCATGTAATCAGCTGCTGAAGTAGTTAGGCGTGGACCTTCATGATCGCCCACTTTTTCAATGGCATATCTGTCATTAGGAGACACTTTTACAACTCTATAGGGTCCCAAAAATTTAGGTTTCAGCTTAAGCCCAACTCCAAACTGCGTACGCTGAATGGCCACTAGATCTCCTACTTTGTACACTCTAGATTTTTTTCTCCCTTTGTTATACTGACGTTTATTTTCCTGTTGCAATTTGAAAATATTGTCTTTTGCTTGTTCGCGTAATTCTACTCTCTCCTTCATCATGGACTTTTCATACTCTTCTTCCAATATATCTTTTATCTTCAGATCTTCTTTATTTTTCATCGTGATGCCAATCATCAGTTTGAATGGCGTATGCTTCGTACTTCTGGATGGTGTACTGTTTATGATACTTTGTAGACTTGGAACATATTTGAACCATTTGCTAGGCTCCTCTATTGAAAGTTTGGCAAGAACAGGAATCAACAGACCAATAATCCTTTCTGCCTGCCCATTGCCTCTAGGAATTCCGGTTGTTATTTTACAATGTTCAATTCCCTGATCAGTACAATAATCAGTGAATTCCTTCGATGTAAACGCTGATCCCCTATCTGAAATTATTCGTGATGGGTTTCCAAAAGTAGCTTGTTGTAATTTCAGCTTTTCGATAGCATCGCTAGCCGAGGTAGATTTCACTGGGTACAACCAGACAAACTTCGTAAAGGCATCGACTACCGAGAAAATATGTTGGTATCTTTTATTCGTTGTTGGAAGGGGTCCCAAAAAGTCGATATTGTAAGTCCCAAGTGGAACGTTGTCTTTCGGCACTGGATTAAGAAACCCTTCGCCTTTTCCACGTTTTCTATTGCAGAGGATGCACTGTACGCAATTAGAAATAACGATTTCAACATGTTTTCTTGCATTAGGAATAAAAAACTGTTGCTTAAGAATTTCCTCTGTCTTGGCAGCGCCAAAGTGACCTTTGTTGTGAACTTCTTTAATGATGTTATTTTGCATCGCCTGAGGAACCATTAGTAGTTGTTTCCCATTCTCATACTTGTATAGAACTCCTGCTTTAATGAAATGTTCACTGTCATGTCCTTCTTCAACTAGAGTTTTAATTGCTTTAATGTGATCATCTAGATGTTGTGCAGCTTCTATTTGGGTTGTTAATTCTCCTTGTGCACGAGTTGTTATCAACAATATGTTCCTGCTTAGGGCATCCACATGCTTCATTTGGGTGCCTGATCTATGGACAACCTCATAATCATATTCTTCGAGTGACAATGCCCATCGAGCAATTTTTGGTGTAAGCTCTTTTTTCTGCATAGTCCTCTGAAATGCAGCGCAATCAGTCACTATTTTGAACTTAGTACCCAACAAGTAGTAGCGAAACTTCCGCAAAGCCTCGATTACAGCCAGTACTTCCAATTCGTAAGAACAATACTTCTCTTGTTGAGGAGTAGTCTTCTTGCTCATGAAGTGAATGGGATGAAATTTCCCATCATGAGCTTGCTGAAGCAAAACAGCTCCAAAGCCGTGGCTACTAGCATCCGTATGTAATTCTAAGGTTGCTCCTTGCCTAAAGAGATGCAATACCGGACTACTTGAGAGAATTTCCTTTAGCCTTTCAAATGCTTTGACTTGCTCAGAGCCAAATGTCCATTCGACATTATTTCGAAGCAGGTCACTTAATGGTTTTGCAATTCTTGAAAATCCACCGACAAATTGTCGAAAGTAAGAGCAAAGACCCAAAAAACTCATGACTTGTTTTACATTTTTCGGCTGGGGAAAATTTTTCACTGCACGCGTCTTGGATGGGGAAGGTTGAATTTTGCCGCCCTCGATAACGTATCCGAGAAATTCTATCTTATGTTGAAGAAATTGACACTTTTTAAAATTTATTATTACGCCGTATTCTGACGCAACCTTCAAAACCCTTTTAATTTTTTCCAGCCCTTCTTGTTCATCAATGGAAGGTATAACAATATCATCCATGTAAATTATTATAGTCTTGTCTCGAATTAAGTCTCTAAACACCGTGTTTATGTACCTCACAAAAACACTTGGTGAGTTACTACATCCGAAAGGTACAACATTGAATTCGTACTGTCCTTCATGGGTGACAAATGCTGTGTAACGTGTCGAATTAGGGTCCATTGGTATGTTGAAAAATGCGTTTTTTAAGTCCAAAGTGGAAAATACCTGTGCGTTTCCCAAGCAATCTAAAACATCTTGAATTAATGGGAGTGGATGCTTATCTTTGATTAACTTTCGATTAACCGATCGATAATCAACGCACAATCTGTATGAATTATTACCCTTCTTTTTACACAAAACAATGGGTGAAGCGTAGTTAGAACAGGAGGGTTTAATTATTCCGTCTTTTAACCATACTTGTATTTGTTCCTCAACTATTTTCTGTTCTTTTAAAGACATTCGGTGCGGTCTCTGACAAATCGGTATATCATCAGTTAAAATTAAAGTCATTTTTACTTCTGTGTCTTTAATTTTATGCGGCTTATATTCACTAATCAAAATATCTAACTCGTTTCTTATTTTAGGATCTTTTATATGTTGCAATTCAATTTCATCTGTCAAGGAAATCGGCAATTCGGATAAAGGATTAAAAGTCAAATCATTTTCTTGAACATCCTGTGCACAAGATGACGCAACGCCTATCATTGGAATATTAATGGCAGTCGCCAATAGTTCACACCTGTTTTCTTCTTTGAAAGGGTGAGTCAGGGGGGAGGGGATACCAAACATCTGCCTTTCATTACTTTCGGATTCCAAAACAGTGGCTCCATTTCGGCAACTCGTTTTTGTTTTTATACTTTCACTTCCTGAATAAGGTCCCTCAAAACGCTTAGCTTTTATTTTTTCAGACTCTTTCACTTCCGAAGTGTGTGTGAAAGAAAGATTAATAGAATTTTCTCGAAAGCTCAAAATCCTTAAATCATTTCCTGATATTGAAATATTAAGCTTGTTAATTACGTCCATACCAATCACAATATTACAACACAAGTTTTCAATAACAAAAAACTCAGTGAGAATATTAAAATTGTCAATAGTAATTTCAGCACAAAAATAACCAAGTGATTTTACACTTTGATTTCCAATACCATTTAACATTATGTCACAAGGGGTTAATTCTGGTGCACCAATTTGCATATAAAAATCATATTTCAAAATAGATAAATCTGATCCTGTATCAATTAAAGCATCAACATATTTACTCATAATTTTAAGACATTTGTACAACTTCTTTTCATGATTACTGGACATATTAATTAAAACTTTCTTTTCTTCATTTATATCAGTTTTTACACCTTTATTACATTCGAATTTACGGTGTCCATATTCATTACACTTTAAACATTTAATTCCTTTATTCTTATTTGGACACTCAGAAATTCTATGACCAATTTCATTACATGAAAAACATTTAACATATTGGTTAGTAACACTCTGGTGAGCACGGACGATCGACGGTTTATCATTGAATTTCTTGGAGCGCTGATGACTTTGTGTTTCAGCTGATTTCATATCTCTAGCTCCCGGTCTTTTAAGATGGAATCTTGCCGCCTCGTACTCATCCAATTTATTCACTAATTCGGCTACTTTATTCAACTTCGGTAATTCATCAATAAAATGCTCGCGCATTTCAAACGGTATTTTCCTTTTAATTTGATCCGCCACTATGAGATCTTTCAATTCTTCATATTTAGAGATACTAAGACCCACAACCCATTCTTCGAAAAAATTATCTAACTCGTAGGCGAAATCACGCCAAGATGCGGTTGTTTCTTTTTTGTGAGTAAAAAAGTGCTGTCGAAACTGCTCTGGTGTTAGTTTAAATCGATTCAGTAAAAGTTTTTTCACGTGATCGTAATCATTTGCGAGCGGATCAGGCTCTCTTGCAATTAAATTTGCGATATCCAACGGTAAAAGACTCACAAGGAAAATAACCCAATTTTCTTTAGGTATTTCTATGCGATTAATTTGTTTTTCAAACAAAGATAAATACATGCTTAAGTCACAGTTTCCGTCGAAACGTGTCATTAGTTTTGAAAAGTCAGTTTTAAGTGGGGAAATAAAATCGAAACTTCCAGTACTTTTGTTTTCTAGCTGTAACTTCTTCAACTGAAATTCGCGTTCTGCTTTCTTTTCGTTTTCTTTAGCTTCCCTTTCGCGTTCCTTTTCCTTTGTTTCTCGTTCAGAAACAATCCTTTTTAAAAGCGTTTTTGTTAATTCCTCATTGTATTCATCGGCTTTCGTTATTAACTTAATAAGCTGCGGAATTTTGGTTCCTTCCGTTGCTATTAGATCTAATTCCTCTATTAGCGCTAGAAGATCGATCTTGCGTGCTCCGGCTAAATACGTAGCCATGTTAGTGTCAAAATGAAAAATCTGTACTCACAGTTCAGATGAAGTATTCCTCAAGATCCAATATGCTGAGTCACGGTCCTTCACTCAAATGAAGTTCTCACCTTGAATCCGATGAGCATCAGGCGAATATTGGAATTGTCCGCGTCTAAGCGTAAAATGCGTTTCTCGAACGGTTCAGATAAAAACGGCAATCTTCGGCCTTTAATTAAATCCAGGCCAAACCCTCAAATATATGTGGGTTCGTAAAAGGTAAAAGATAAATAACTCTTAAAGTTTAAATTTAAGTTTAATTACAAAATTAATGTATTTACAGTATATTTACAAACATCTTTGACAATTAAGAATATCCGACAACTAAGAGGCCATCTGCCTAAAAAGTCATGGGCCGTCTGCCCAACTGCTAGCTTCGGTGTCTGGGGGAACATCTGTCTCATTGCTGCGGTCGCTTCTGAGCGGACGCTTCCTCTAGGTGGCGTTACTGCTGCGGACGTATCAGGCTTTGGCGCGCTCGTCGCACAATCCCACATATATATATATAAATTTTAGCGGGCGAACAAAAATAAATTGCATGCTAATTGTATATTCATAAAAACACAAGGACTGAAAAACGAAAATTTCATATTGTGAAAAAACTGTACGTGATTGAATTTTTTGGTTAGTTTTTCTGTAATCAGCATCCAAAAGTACATCAGAAACAATGTTTAGTTTTCAAGAAATACACAGTCCAGTCACATTAATGTGACCACCTGTCAAAAGCCAGAATAACCACCTTTGGCAGAGCGGACCGCTGCGAGACGTGCAGGAAGAGAGTGAATTAGGTTTCTGAAGGTGTTCACTGGGATGTTGAGCCATGCAAAGCCTGGCCGACCAGAAAGTGTTGTGAATTATCGGAATGTGAACACTGTGTGGGCAATCTTGCAAGAAAATCGGCGAATGACATGTGAGGAGATAGCGGCATCAACTAACATTTCGAAAACGTCGATATTTCGCATTCTACGCAACAATTTACAGCTTCGCCATGTTTGTTCCAGATGGGTCCCTCATCACCTTACTAAAGAACAAATGAAAACAAGAATTCACCAATGTTGTGCGTTGGGTTGGCGTGGAAGTTTGGAGAGTGGGGTGCCAGCTCAGGTGTTGCTTCGTCATCTGACCGTGGTTCAAAATTACGAGGTGTTGTCATCGGGTCTTTCTCTTAAGGGACTGATCCCGGACCGTCGTCCATAGCCCGTTGTGTTGCTCTAGTACGACGTTAACTAAAATTACCTCACCAATGTTGTGAGTGGAAACAGATGCTTCAAAATGATCCGAATTTTCTAGACTGTAATTACAGGTGATGAAACTTGGGTGCAACATTTTGACCCCCTTACCAAGTCCGCCACAAGTGTATGGAAAAACACTAATTCTCCGCTTCCGAAAAAAATCCGACAAACCAAATCTGCTGGAAAGGTCATGATGATTATTTTCTTTGATCATACAGGTGTAATATATCAGCATGCTGTGCCTTCAAAATCTACCGTAAATGGGGAATATTATATTTCAGTTTTGAAAATTTTGGGACAACACATATCGAGAAAGCGACATGAACTGGTAGGGAATTGCACATTGCGTCACGATAATGCTCGCACGCATGTCGCTATTTCTGTTCAGCAATATCTTAGTAAATGCAATATTAAAATCATGCCACATCCCCCTTACAGTCCAGATCTCGCACCATACGATTTCTGGCTGTTTCCGACGTTGAAGGAGAAGATCCGTGGTTGTAAATTTAATACAGATTCTGAAGTTATTTCAGCAGTGCAGGGTTCTTTGAAGCAGCTTTCTGAAAAAGGCTTTTCTTCTTGTTTTGAAAAGCGGGTTGAACGATGGGAACGTTGCATATCATCTGAGGGAAGGTATTTTGAAAAAGAATTATGTATTTTTTTCTGTAAATATATTTCTTGATTTTTTTATGATTTTACTCACAGTTTTTATGGAACGCCCTTTGTATATTTGAAAACCTTTCAGGTATATAGGTAGTTCAATAATGTCTCACCTGAGCAACACAGCAGGCTATTGGCGACGATATGAGATCAATACTGAAGGGAAAGATTCAAAGATACATATCGTAATTTGAACCACGATCAGATGACGAATACAACATCTGAGCCGGCTTAGTATTCCCCAAACTTCCACACTACGCCAACGTGAGGACATTTGAGGCCACGATAGACTTAGAGTGCCTCCTCCTACCAGCCTCCATGTACACTATGGTCTATGACTGGATCGAGTTTCGAACTCGCAACCGACAGATTACTAATCTGTTGCCCTTCTATCAGTGATATCGCGGAGATGCACAAGTAAATAAAACTCATATCTAAACAAAAATAGTTAAATCCTTCGAAATTACAATTATTTTCTGAGACATTTGTAGATACTTCTGAAAAAATGTTGAAATTTTGTATAAAGCTACATATGGACGGGTTAAAGTTACAGTGGTGCAAGTCACCACTGTAACTTTTTTTCTTTTTTTCTTTGTTTGCAAGTTTTGCAAGTTTTTTCTTTGTTTTCCAGAAATTAACATAACGCAAAAGGTACTGTAATAAATTCGGGAATAGAATATCATTATAGAGGAATGAATATTATGGATGAAGCTCTGATATATTTCGCATTTTTGTTAACAGATTGTCTTATCTAGATCTGGTTTCTGTAACTAAGAAGTATTTTTTGTTGTTGAAAAAGTGACTTACACCACTGTAACTTTAACCCGTTCATATATACAAAGGATTAATTAAAGGTCAATTTAAGAAAGGGTTTGAAGTTAGACTATATTTACATACAAAATCTATCCTAATCTATTCCATACGGTGCAAAGATGTCTCAAATAATAACGTATCACTTTAGAATAATTAGTACTTTGAATGATCGCCTCAAAACTGATCCTAAATCTCCTACTATTCAGAATTGCACAGATGTCGTAAATATGGTCACACCATCTCTTCAAGAGCTAAGCACAATGAAGGGTATGCAAATCTAACTAGAATATTAATTGTGTGGAAACAGATGACTTAGCCTGAAACATTTATCGACTGAATAGGATACAGAATCTTATAGAGTTTGTGTAATGAACTTTAAGATTCTTATGCACTATTTCACTTTGAAAATAGACCAGAAAAAAACTGAAAAATTATTTGCTTTAAATCTATAAAGGTCAGATCTCGTCTCTGAATTTGATTATTGCGAAAGTGTCTATATATTTAGCGACATCGCTCTAGTCTAAATAAAATTTCATTCAATTTTCGCGATCTTATGAGCTATTTCACTCTGAAAATAGACAGGAAAAACTGAAAAATTATTTGCTTTAAATCTATAAAGGTCAGATCTCGTCTCTGAATTTGATTATTGCGAAAGTGTCTATATATTTAGCGACATCGCTCTAGTCTAAATAAAATTTCATTCAATTTTCGCGATCTTATGAGCTATTTCACTCTGAAAATAGACAGCAAAAACTGAAAAATTATTTGCTTTAAATCTATAAAGGTCAGATCTCGTCTCTGAATTTGATTGTTGCGAAAATGTCTATATATTTAGCGACATCGCTCTAGTCTAAATAAAATTTCATTCAATTTTCGCGATCTTATGAACTATTTCACTCTGAAAATAGACAGGAAAAACTGAAAAATCATTTGCTTTAAATCTATAAAGGTCAGATCTCGTCTCTGAATTTGATTGTAGCAAAAGTGTTATATATATTTAGCGACATCGCTCTAGTCTAAATAAAATTTCATTCAATTTTCGCGATCTTATGTGCTATTTCACTCTGAAAATAGACAGCAAAAACTGAAAAATTATTTGCTTTAAATCTATAAAGGTCAGATCTCGTCTCTGAATTTGATTATTGCGAAAGTGTCTATATATTTAGCGACATCCCTCTAGTCTAAATAAAATTTCATTCAATTTTCGCGATCTTATGAGCTATTTCACTCTGAAAATAGACAGGAAAAACTGAAAAATTATTTGCTTTAAATCTATAAAGGTCAGATCTCGTCTCTGAATTTGATTATTGCGAAAGTGTCTATATATTTAGCGACATCGCTCTAGTCTAAATAAAATTTCATTCAATTTTCGCGATCTTATGAGCTATTTCACTCTGAAAATAGACAGCAAAAACTGAAAAATTATTTGCTTTAAATCTATAAAGGTCAGATCTCGTCTCTGAATTTGATTGTTGCGAAAGTGTCTATATATTTAGCGACATCGCTCTAGTCTAAATAAAATTTCATTCAATTTTCGCGATCTTATGAGCTATTTCACTCTGAAAATAGACAGGAAAAACTGAAAAATCATTTGCTTTAAATCTATAAAGGTCAGATCTCGTCTCTGAATTTGATTGTAGCGAAAGTGTCTATATATTTAGCGACATCGCTCTAGTCTAAATAAAATTTCATTCAATTTTCGCGATCTTATGTGCTATTTCACTCTGAAAATAGACAGCAAAAACTGAAAAATTATTTGCTTTAAATCTATAAAGGTCAGATCTCGTCTCTGAATTTGATTATTGCGAAAGTGTCTATATATTTAGCGACATCCCTCTAGTCTAAATAAAATTTCATTCAATTTTCGCGATCTTATGAGCTATTTCACTCTGAAAATAGACAGGAAAAACTGAAAAATTATTTGCTTTAAATCTATAAAGGTCAGATTTCGTCTCTGAATTTGATTATTGCGAAAGTGTCTATATATTTAGCGACATACCTCTAGTCTAAATAAAATTTCATTCAATTTTTGCGATCTTATGAGCTATTTTACTCTGAAAATAGACAGCAAAAACTGAAAAATTATTTTCTTTAAATAGAAGTCAGATCTTGTCTCTGAATATAATTACTGAGAAAGCGTGTATTTATTTAGCGACATTGCTCTAGTCTAAACAGAATTTCCTTCAGTTGTCGAGATCCTATTTCCATCTTATTAACGAATTAGTCAAAATAAGAATATTATTTCATGTCCAGAATTTAAAACAAACAAATAATTAATCAAAAGATACCATAAAGGCTAATTTCATTTTTAAGTGGTATGTATACTAAAGGTTCTGTTCATTTTCATTTAATATTTAATATCCAGGAACTCCATTTCAATGAAAAATAAGTGCACTACAAACCCATTTTGAAAGCCATCTGAGTTTGAACTTGAGTCATAAAGAATCACAAGAAGAGAAACCAGTTCAAATTTTCATTAAAAATGCGAATTAATTCCATCTCATGACAAAAATTAACGCCAAATGAGAGCGGAAGTAATTTCTTTCATTTCCTGTCTAAAAACAGAAAATGAATGAATTCATTCATTTTCCTTTTAATTCCCTGCGCACGCCACTAAGGCAGTTTCATTATAGATAATTATCCTAGTTTCCGTTATGAGTTTTGTAGACGCCATCCCCCAACGTAACAGTCAACGCGAAATACAAGTGACAACTGTTTTAAAATAATTTGTTACTTTTCCTATCGTAAAGCGGGATTTCGAGTCATGTTTAATTATACGAATATTTTAGAAAAGGTAACTAAAAGGTAAACATGGTTTACTTCTTAAATATGAATACCAAGTTTTATCATTAAGTCCAATGGTCCCATAGAAAGAGAAATTGTTGGGGAGACTGGGGCTTGTTGGCATTCCCCTAGTATGTATTTTTTACCACACTGATTTCAGAGCGATGGTATCGACACTATTTAACTATACGTGTATGTTGACTCTAGTTTCATTGCGATGGTATTGCCACTATTTAACTATACGTGTATGTTGACTCTAGTTTCAGAGCGATAGTATCGCCACTATTTAGCTATACGTGTATGTTGACTCTAGTTTCAATGCGATGGTATCGCCACTGTTTAACTATAAGTGTATGTTGAGTCTTGTTTAAGTGCGATGGTATCGCCACTATTTAACTATACGTGTATGTTGACTCTAGTTTCAGATCGATGGTATCGCCAGTATTTAACTATACGTGTATGTTGACTCTAGTTTCAGAGCGATGGTATCACCACTATTTAGCTATACGTGTATGTTGACTCTAGTTTCAATGCGATGGTATCGCCACTGTTTAACTATACGTGTATGTTGAGTCTTGTTTAACTGCGATGGTATCGCCACTATTTAACTATACGTGTATGTTGACTCTAGTTTCAGAGCGATGGTATCACCAGTATTAACTATACGTGTATGTTGACTCTAGTTTCAGTGCGATGGTATCGCCAGTATTTAACTATACGTGTATAGTGACTCTAGTTTCAGATCGATGGTATCGCCAGTATTTAATTATACGTGTATGTTGACTCTATTTTCAGTGCGATGGTATCGCCAGTATTTAACTATACGTGTATGTTGACTTTAGTTTCAGAGCGATGGTATCGCCAGTATTTAACTATAGGTGTATGTTGTCTCTAGTTTCAGTGCGATGGTATCGCCAGTATTTAACAATACGTGTATGTTGACTCTAGTTTCAGAGCGATGGTATCGCCAGTATTTGACTATACGTGTATGTTGACTCTAGTTTCAGTGCGATGGTATCGCCACTATTTGACTATACGTGTATGTTGACTCTAGTTTCAGAGCGATGGTATCGCCAGTATTTAACTATAGGTGTATGTTGTCTCTAGTTTCAGTGCGATGGTATCGCCAGTATTTAACAATACGTGTATGTTGACTCTAGTTTCAGTGCGATGGTATCGCCACTATTTAACTATACGTGTATGTTGACTCTAGTTTCAGTGCGATGGTATCGCCACTATTTGACTATACGTGTATGTTGACTCTAGTTTCAGAACGATGGTATCGCCACTATTTAACTATAAGTGTTTGTTGACGACTCTTGTTTCAGTGTGATGGTATCGCCACTATTTAACTATACGTGTATGTTGACTCTAGTTTCAGTTCGATAGAAGCTTCCAGAGAGAGAAAAAGCGGATTTGTATTTTTGCCAAGTAAGTTTTTTTAATTGAAGGTTTTGGTGTTTTATGAATCTCTAGAATATTTTGAGGCGTTTTCAATGGTTGTGTTGGATAGAGTGAGCAATAACGATTGTATTCACGTACTGGAATTGCTTGTCAAACTTATGTGGAAGAATGAGGCAGTCATGATGTCTCAAAAGTCCTGGTGAGGCAAGTAAGCATTTAAGTGGTGGTTCATGTTGGCATAGGAAAGATAGTGGATATCGACGGTGATGAATTCTATATTTTCACAATGGGAAAAATACAAACTTTGGAGTTGGCCAGAAGTCGCGGACAGAATCTGGTACAACTGCAACAAAATTTTGTTGAAACTGAAGCCACCAATACAAGTGGACGATCGCACGACATTTTTGATGAAGATGAAGCGTTAATATTTCCTTGTTTTTGTATTGTTTTCTTAGTTTTCCTTATTTTGTATTAAATTCATTAACCCGCATTATTGCTTAGATCCTATCACAATGATATGTTACACCAACTTATCACCAAGCGCTAGGCCAACCTATCCAACATCAGGGGTAAGTTGGCATATTTTGAACACTTTCGTAAAAAATATTTAACGAGTAAATTATACTATTTGTAGTGATGTTTTCTTCGTTAATTTGTAGCCAGGGAGTTCCACTGTCTACTAGAGATGCGACATCGACAGCAAAACATCGATGTTGATAATACATCGCCCCAAAACATCGATGTTTTCAAACATCGATGTTTTTAAAATTCAGTGTACTTAAAATTTTTCCCCCTTTTCTTAAAACTGGTTTAGCAACTAGTGATGCGACATCGGCTCCAATAAATCGATGTTTGTTATAAAACATCAATGTTTTGAAAACATCGACATCGATGTCGCATCCCTACTTTTTAGACCCTTCATCCTTGGTCACTTTGGTCTAAAAGTATGTTCAATTTGCTGATTGTAAAAATTATGCTACTTGGTTATTTTATAAATTTTTATAACGGTACTTTTTTCATTTAAAAATAAAACATCGACAAAGAAAACCCTAAAATCGAAAACTATGCGAACTAGTCCCGGTCTCATCTACTGATGCCTTATTTAAAATTAAAATGTCTCATGATAAAAAGAAAATTTTACTATTGTATTCTGAAAATTAAAAAACAAAGTTAACATAATTATATAGAGCAATTATAACATCAATTTCAATTTACGTTTCATGTGTGCAATGATCTTAACGGATAATATTGAAACCCCCAACCAGAAGGGGCATTGTAGCCTGGTTGGGAGAGCAACGGACTGACAACCGGAGGGTTTCGAGTTCGAATCCAACCAAAGACCGTCTTGCACAAAGGAGGCTGATGCATGTTTAATATGTCGTGGCCTTAAATGTCCTCACGTGTAAGTTTGAAGTTTGGGGTTGTAGCACAAGTGTGACCTTGGTATCTGATCGTGGTTCAAAGTTACACTGCGTTTTCCTCGGATCTTTCTCTTCAGTGATTGATCCCGGACCATCAGTCGCTGTGTTTCTCCCGTGTGAAGTTAATTAAAAATACTAAAGAATACCCCAAACATCAAGTCATGTTTATCTGAGCATTTTAGCTTTTAACTTTACTAATCCTTTGTTTTTCCTGTGGATATAGGAAAACTTCCCACAACGTCTTTCTAAATCAGATTTCATGAAATTAAATTTCCAGTCGTTAGATTTGTTATAATACACGAGTAGATCTGCTAATATACACTACCCTACACTAATCGACCGGAAGCCAGCAGATTTGCATAAAATCCGACTGCTTGTTTGGGGTGTTTTCGTTGTATGGCCCGGGACCTTTGTATGTTGTTCCTGGTAAATTGAACGCCGACGCATACATGAACATTTTGGACAATCAGGTTCTTTCCTACGCTCTGGCAATTTTATGGAATGGACGAATGTTACTTCCAGGACAACTCTCCATGTCATGTTTGCAGCCTCTGTCGAACAGTGGTATCAAGATATGGATGTAAAAGTCTTCCCTGGCCTGCTCAGAGTCTCGACCTAAACCACATAGAACATTTGTGGGATGAGTTAGAGCAACGCTTACGAACCATTGAGCCACGTCCGAAATCTACAGCTGAGCTGGCGACATTCTTACAGCAGGAATAGACACAAATACCCATAGCTGTGTATCAAAACCTTGTTGAAAGTATGCCCAGAAGGGTTGCTAGTATAATTGCAGCACGTGCGGGACCATCCCCCTATTAAAGCATGTATACTTTCCCTTATGCCATCACATATTGCTGTCCGGTCCATTATTGTAGGGTAGGGTATAATACAGTATTGCAGTTTAATTCTACTGTAAACCCTAATCACACAGTACTAATAAGTATGGGACCCAATCTTTCTTCGTAATTAATTAGTTAAATAAAGCATCTCTATATTTGTCATTTTTAGTTTTCTATTTTCGTTTTATACGCATTTTAAAATTTGCTATCCTTGCATTAAAATTAACTTAAAGCAAGAATAACACCAGCAACATTTTACGTTTCACATCCAAAATAAGTTTAATAAACAAACAAAAATATTCGGATTAGCAACCCGAGGGTTGCGAGGGTTCAAGACCGTTTTGTACATGGGGGCTGGTGCACGTTAAATATGGCGTGCTTCCAAATGTTCTCACGTTAACGCTATGTGGAAGTTTGGAGATGGGATGCCACTCAGATGTAAACCGTGTCATTCGACCGCCGTTCAGAATTACAGTGTGTCCTGTTATTTTTCCCTTCGTGATCCCGGACCGTTACTAATAGCCCGTTGTGTTCATCCAGCGTGACGTTAATTACCTACATTACTATTTCTTTACCCAACAATATTCATAAAACCTAAACAACCACATCTATTGGATGAAAGAATCATAGGAATTATTTTATTGGTCAAGTCAAAGTTATAATTAAAAGCCATTCAATGATTAAGGAACGGATATAAGCGGGTGAAACTCTTTGAAGGCTAAAAGTCGCAAACATGCAAGCATTTTCAACTGGATTTAGCATATAGCCAACCTGATGGTTGTCTCGACGAGATATTTCGTCATTAGCGAAACTGACCAGATCTTGATGGATGAGATATTTTGTGAGTAGAAGAACATAGACTCTTGATCTCGTCATCATCAAAAACTGAAACGATCTCTTAACTATAAAATACGGCTATATCTTGATGACGAAATAACTCGTCCTTAACAAAACTGATTAGATCTTGACCGACGAGATATCACGTCCAAAGCACTTAAATTAACTAATCTATTGTTTTCCCCCTTCTAAATGAGAAATTACTCTGTGTCATCAGTTCAACGAGAAATTACTCTGCGTCATCAATTCAATGAGAAATTACTCCGCGTCATCAATTCAACGAGAAATTACTCTGCGTCATCAGTTCAACGAGAAATTACTCTGCGTCATCAATTCAATGAGAAATTACTCCGCGTCATCAGTTCAACGAGAAATTACTCTGCGTCATCAATTCAACGAGAAATTACTCTGCGTGATCAGTTCAACGAGAAATTACTCTCCGTCATCAATTCAATGAGAAATTACTCCGCGTCATCAATTCAATGAGAAATTACTCCGCGTCATCAATTCAACGAGAAATTACTCTGCGTCATCAGTTCAACGAGAAATTACTCTGCGTCATCAATTCAATGAGAAGTTACTCCGCGTCATCAGTTCAACGAGAAATTACTCTGCGTCATCAGTTCAACGAGAAATTACTCTGCGTCATCAATTCAACGAGAAATTACTCAGCGTCATCAGTTCAACGAGAAATTACTCTGTGTCATCAATTCAATGAGAAATTATTCTGCGTCATCAGTTCAACGAGAAATTACTCTGCGTTATCAATTCAATGAGAAATTACTCCGCGTCATCAATTCAACGAGAAATTACTCTGCGTCATCAGTTCAACGAGAAATTACTCTGCGTCATCAATTCAATGAGAAATTACTCTGCGTTATCAATTCAATGAGAAATTACTCCGCGTCATCAATTCAACGAGAAATTACTCTGCGTCATCAGTTCAACGAGAAATTACTCTGCGTCATCAATTCAATGAGAAATTACTCCGCGTCATCAATTCAACGAGAAATTACTCTGCGTCATCAATTCAATGAGAAATTACTCTGCGTCATCAATTCAATGAGAAATTACTCTTCTAAATTCACACTCTCACATTTTCCACACACTCTCTCTCTCTCACACACACACTCTCTCTCTCTCACACACACACACACTCTCTCTCTCACACACACTCTCTCTCACTCACACACGCTCTTTCACACACACACTCTCTCTCACACACACACGAACGCATTACTAAACTACAAGATAAAATGAGATTCCTTATGGTTATTCAAATGTATATGATTTTCCTTCTTCCAAATACACTACAGTATTCCGATTTAACAATTCCTAACACGAATCGCTATACATAACTACGGAATTGGATATTTCCTTATCAATTAGTTAAATAAAGCAATCTTGTAATTATTATTTTTAGTCTGCTAAAAGCGCTTTATATGTATTTCGGAATAATTTGCGAGAGTGTGCTAAAACTATTTAAGCTCATTACGTGAAATATGACGGAACATCCAGAAAAGCGGACAAACTTAAAATTAAACGCATACCAAATATCTTTCAAGAGAAGAAAGATCCCAGGGCATCTTTCCTTTTAGCCATCATTTCATAAATTACTTAGGACATTAATGAAGGAAAACGAATTAATTTTATGGAATCGTGTCAAAATGGGGTCAATCTATGAGCGCAATTATTTCTTTTCGCAGATAATTCATTTTGGCACGTTGAAGATACGGTATGTTGTCTTGGAAGCGTGTTATTTATAAAAATATAAGCAAACCAATAGCTGCTCATGTTTTATTTTTGTTTTAAATTTACTTTCGATGAATTGATTTCCTGGATGAAAAGTGCTCTCGCTTATAAATTGTTTTAGTGACTAATACTAACTGTATACACAAATAATTTATTTTAATAACTAATACCTATTGGGTAAACGAAATAAATATCTTAAATATCAATACTTATTGGGTATATAAATAAATTATTTTAATTACAAATAAGGGAAAGTTGGACAAAACCGGGTCCTAAATTGTGTGTTTTTTTTTAAGCACTTACGTGAAAAAAATTACTTCTAGTTCTATTTGAATAATAAATCAGTTCTTTAGTTCCAAAAATAAATAATTTTCAATGTGAAAACTGAATTTTGGAGGGTAAATGAAGTATTTTTTTGGAAGCATGTGTTCCGTACCAACCGCAAGCGCTGTTGCAGCAGCGCCACCTTATGGAAAAAGTGTGAATTGAGTCAGTGTTTGAGTAAGATCCCTTGTGGAGTGACGTGTCATGCGGGGAATGTAGCCGCATTAACAGATGAGCAATGGTCATTTACTGAGTATCTTAATAAAGTGTGTTGTTATACAGTCCACGAGTAGTTTCATTCTGAGTGCTATCCTGAGCTACAACATCTGGTCCTTACCACGCCGGATTTAACTGGATAAAAAAGTGCGAGCTTGTGTCTGTGAAGTAAGTGAAAAATTTGAACTTGTATGAGAAAGCTATTTGTATTGAGTATCAAAACTAAGAAAAATGTTTAATAACTGTAGAAAGGAAGATCTTAGGCAGGTTGCCGCTGAGTTGGGTGAAGACGTAAATAAGAAAATGACCGTCATTCAGCTAATTGAGCTCATTAAAAGTAATAAATACTATGCATCAGACATTCAAATGGTCACGGAATTGATAAATTCAACTGTCAAAGATCGCAAAAATAATGAACAGAAACAAATTGAGTCTGAACAGAAACAAATTGAGTCGGAACAGAAGCAAATGGAACTCGAAAAGCTTAGGCTAGAAAGAGCCAAGGCAGAACTTGAACTTGCAAAAATCCGAGCCGAAACAAAACTAAACAGTAAATCTGAGAATGAAGTGGAAATTTGTGAATCTTTAGATTCTTTGATGAAGAGTGTTCGGACGTTGACAATAAAAGTTCCGAGTAGGCCAGAAGGCTGGAGCTACTTTTTTGCTTCCTTAGAACGAGCATTTGTTTCGAAAGCTGTTCCTGAGAAATATAAATCAGAAATTTTGTTAAATTTACTTGGGGAGAGAGCTTCCAATGTTATCACTTACATTGGGGATGATGAGCTGACTGATTATGCAAAAGTCAAATCTATTGTGTTGCGTGAATTTGAGCCAACTCCTCAATCGTGTCTTGAACAATTTCGAAAAACAACTCGTCAGCCTAATGAGACTTATACGCAATTTGCTTCTCGTTTGATTACGAGTTGGGAGTACTATTTAAAATTGAGGAAAGTGTCGGACTTTAAAAAATTAAATGAGCTAATAGTGTCAGACAAATTGTTTCATACATTAGACAGAGAAACCGCGTCCCATATCAGTGTTAGGCAATCAGATACCTGGTTTGATCCGATAAAATTATCAAAAGAAATTGACCTGTTTTTTGTGTCCCGGGGAAAACCACTAGCGATGGATAATAATCAAAGCGTTAAAACATCCTATTCGAGAAATATGCCTAAAATATTTATTTCTGATTGTAAAAGTTCCAAATGCATTATGTGTCCCGAAAATCATCCTTTGTTTAAATGTAATAATTATATGGTTTTGCCTGTTTCTGAAAGAGTGGAGGTCATTAAGAAAAATAATTGCTGTTTTAATTGTCTGGGCAAGCATCTGGTCAATAATTGTAAATCCCATTTTTCTTGTTATCTGTGTAAGCGAGAGGGGCAGAAGAGACGGCATCACTATTCGTTGCATTACCCTAGAAACCATGAGTATGTGCGTACTTCGAGTGAACCCAGCGCGGGTGACCGTGACCTGCGTTCGAACCCAAGTGGGGGAGGGGGTCATACAGCTGTTAGTGAATCATCCCTTTCTCCTTTTGCGCAGACGTTTGAGAGCAGTCAAAACAACAATTCCGTTCTCTCAACGCGAGTGATAAACCAGTCGAAAACCGTTTTGCTGAGTACTGTGAATTGTATATTGAGGGACGATCGAGGAAAATTATACGAGTCACGAGCTATTTTAGATCAAGGGGCTATGAATAATTACATGACGACAGACTGTGCGAATAGTCTCGGTTTAAAAAGAGAGAAAACTGATATGACAGTTTGCGGGATAGGTGATACAATCACAAAAATTAAATCTGTGGTTAATGCTACAATCTCAAACCTTGAGGGTAACTTTGAGAAAAAGTTAGATTTTTTGGTTGTATCCAGAATTACGGATTTCATGCCGTCAAAAATGCTTAAGGTTAATGTGCCAGAATTAAAATATGTAAAACTAGCGGATGAAAACTTTAATGTGCCAGGTCGCGTAGATTTGCTTTTGAGCGCTGAAATCTTTTATGAGCTGTTACGGCCAGGTCAGATTTATCCTGCTAATAGTAATTTGATTCTTCAAAATACAGTTTTTGGATATGTAGTTAGTGGAAGTATACCTATTGCAACTGAGGGAAACGTACATTGTGGGTTCATTCAGGATAATACTGGTTTAAACGAAGCTTTGGAGAAATTTTGGGAAATGGAAAATGTGGAGATAGAGGTACCCCAAAATAAAGAAGCAATGATTTGTGAAGAGCATTTTCAGAAAAATGTAAAGAGAGATAGTACGGGGAGATATATAGTAAAAATGCCTTTAAAAGAGGATCCAAAATGTTTAGGAAAATCCAGAGATATTCCCCTTAAAAAATTAAATTCGCTGTGGAGTCGTTTTTTAAGAGAGCCTGAGTATTTAGCATTATATAAGGAATTTTTGCGCGAATATGAGGAATTGGGTCACATGGAAGAAATTTCGGAGTGTGAGGAACAAGTGGGAACATACTATATACCGCATTTAGGAGTCTATCGCCCTGATAAAAGTACGACAAAACTTCGTGTAGTTTTTAATGCTTCTTCACGAACAACCGTAGGTAATTCACTCAACTCCTTACAATATAACGGTGGGGTTAATCAGGAAGACCTTTTTGAAATAATGGTGAGGTTCCGTAAGCATATTAATGCTTTTGTGGCTGACATTAGACAAATGTATAGAATGATTTTAATTGACCCCAGCCAAACGAAGCTTCTAAGAATTATTTGGAAGGAGGGAGTGAATGAACCAGTTAAAACATATGAGCTCAAAACAGTGACGTACGGCACAGTAAGCGCACCTTACCTCGCAACCAGGGTGTTACTTCAATTATCTAGAGATCAACAAGAGAATTATCCCTTAGCTTCACCAGTTTTGGAGAGAGACTTCTACATGGATGATGTGCTGAGTGGTGCCGACACTCTGAGCGAAGCAAAGGAGCTTCAGTCGGAGTTAATAAAGGCTCTCAAGAGCGGAGGCATGATGCTACACAAGTGGTGTAGTAATAATCCTGAATTACAAACTGGGCCTGACAGTAGCTACAATTTTCAAGAAGAGACAAAGGCGTTAGGTGTTTTGTGGAAACCTACGATTGACCACTTTACTTTCCAAATTCAGCTGGAAAACGTAGTTCCGCCAACGAAGAGATCAGTGCTTTCCACTATTGCGCGAACTTTTGACCCACTTGGACTCTTGGGTCCGGTGGTGGCAAGAGCAAAGATATTTTTACAAAAACTGTGGTGCTTGAATTTAGACTGGAGCGATCCACTTCCTGAAGTGGAAGCGCGACAGTGGCAAGACTTCGTCGAATCCTTGCCAGCAATAAACAACGTGAGTGTTAAGAGGTGCATATTGATAGAAAAATCAGTGCATATTGAGCTTCACGGATTTGCAGACGCGTCCGAGTCTGCATATGGATGTGTCATTTACTGCAAGTCAACATCAGAAAATGGAGCTTTCGAAGTAAACTTGGTTTGTAGCAAGTCACGTGTGTCGCCTCTTAAACGGGCTACAATACCGAGATTAGAACTATGTGCAGCTGTTCTTTTAGCAAAGTTGATAACCAAAGTGAAGAGTGCCTTATATCTTAAGATAAGTGACATCTATTTATGGAGTGATTCCATGATTGTACTTTCATGGATACGGAAAGAGCCCTACCTGCTAAAAACGTTCGTGGCAAACCGTATAGCCAAGATACAGGACTTAACAACAGTTCAACAGTGGCGTCATGTGTCTTCCGAGAACAATCCGGCGGACCTTATTTCCAGAGGGATGGACCCTGTGAAGCTGACTTCGAGCAAACTGTGGTTCGAGGGTCCTTCTTTCCTAACTGACCGGGAGTATCCCAGTCGCGAAATTCCTACATCAGTCATACGAGACGAGTTCACGTTTGAACTTAAACATTCAGAAAAAAGTGACTTACATGTGCTCACTGTAACTTCTAATTCCTTTCACCAAGAGTTATTTAGTATTAGTAACAGTTACACCAAATTATTGCATGTTGTGAGCTATCTTTTCAGATTTATATACAACCTGAGGAACCGAACTGAAAAGAAATTGGGACCTTTGAGCACAGAGGAGATCAAAAGGAGCGAAATCTTCATTGTGAAAGAGGTTCAGAGTCGAGAGTTCCCAGAGGAACTCAGATGTTTAAGTCGTCAAAAAAGTGTTCCTGACAAAAGTAAGATGAGATGTTCAAACCCCTTTTTAGGCAAAGAGGGAATAATCAGAGTGAACGGCAGAATAAAGCATGCTAATGTAAAATTCGACAGTAGATTCCCTATTGTCCTGCCAAAGAGTCATAAACTTACTAAGCTCATTTTAGAATCGTATCATAAGAGGTATTTTCATTTAGGCCCTACCGCTTTGCTGCATTATGTTAGGCAAAAATTTTGGCCAGTACAGGGTAAAGCATCGTGCAGAAAAGTAGTGCATGATTGTATTGTGTGTTTTAGAGTTAAACCCATAGGAGTTGAACAATTAATGGGTGATTTACCCAAAGAGAGAGTGACTCCTGATTTCCCATTTAATTGCTCAGGAGTAGATTTCTGCGGGCCATTCCGTATTAAATATAAACATCAAAGAAAGGGTGTTTTTCATAAAATATATGTGTGTCTCTTTGTGTGCTTAGTTACAAAGGCCATCCATCTCGAGATTGTAACCGATTTGACTTCGGAGGCGTTTGTGGCTTGCTTAAAAAGATTTGTGGCTCGCAGAGGTCTGTGTTCAAAATTATTTTCGGATAACGCTACAAATTTCACAGGTGCTAATAAGGAGCTTTCCAGGTTACATAACTTAGTTGTAAAACCAGACGATAGCCTTGCTAATTATATGTCAATTGAGGGTATCGACTGGAACTTTCTCCCACCTAGAGCTCCTAATTTTGGTGGCCTCTGGGAAAGTGGTGTAAAGGCCTTTAAGTATCATTTTAAAAGAGTTGTAGCAAATTCCAGACTGACGTATGAAGAATTCCTAACAGTCATTACCCAAATAGAAGGCATCCTAAATTCTAGACCGCTTGTACCTCTGTCGTCAGATACTGATGTGTATGACGTGTTAACCCCTGCTCATTTCCTAATCGGCAGATCCTTAAATACTGTTGTAGAGCCAAATTTAATAGAAGTTAAAGACAATAGATAGTCCAACTGGAAAAAATTAGCCAAAATAATTCAAATTTTTTGGAGGAAATGGCAAGTACAGTATCTAAATAATCTGCAACAGAGGTCCAAGTGGATGATTGAGAAAGATAATGTGAAAGTCAATGAGCTAGTGCTTCTCAAGGAGGAAAATCTACCGCCTCAAAAATGGGCATTAGGTAGAATAATTGAGCTCTATTTCGGTGATGACAAACGGGTCAGAGTTGTTAAGGTAAAAACTCAGTCTGGAGTCTTCAAAAGGCCCATTGCAAAAATCTGTATTTTACCTGTTAATGTGTAATCTTATACTAGTATTTTTTCTTATGTGTAGTTCAATGTTTTTCATACTTGTTCTATTTTTATATTTTGAGATGATTGTATAATTAAATGGTTGAATGTAACCATTGCAACGTGGGGCGGAATGTTCCGTACCAACCGCAAGCGCTGTTGCAGCAGCGCCACCTTATGGAAAAAGTGTGAATTGAGTCAGTGTTTGAGTAAGATCCCTTGTGGAGTGACGTGTCATGCGGGGAATGTAGCCGCATTAACAGATGAGCAATGGTCATTTACTGAGTATCTTAATAAAGTGTGTTGTTATACAGTCCACGAGTAGTTTCATTCTGAGTGCTATCCTGAGCTACAACAGCATGCAAGTACCCTGTTTTATCCGACCAGGTCGGATAAAACCGGGTATAAATAGTAATAATTAAAAAATGTTGCTCTTTTATTGCATAAATAAATATTTATAACATTAAATTAGTACAATGGCCTTCCTACACTGAGTAAAATACGTGGGTTTAAAAATCACGAAACATAATTAATTTTGTGTTTAATATGGTTGGAATGTATAGTAAATTAGGTTAATTAATCAGATTTGTAAGAAGTTTTAAAACCAGAAATCACAAATAAAATTTTGATCATGCTCCTCTGCATTGCTACAGGCTTCATACGCCCATCCTTTAGAGTTGAGATACTGTATCCACGTTGTCTTCTTCTGATGCTGAGGAGTCTGTTTTAATGCTGAACTTTTTTTCTTCCGTGTTTTGACAGTTTTTTTGCCTAGAGGTCTTAAACAGTTTCTGTTTTTTTATTTTCTGTTTTTTTTTCTTGTTCTCCAAGCTCCAATTCCTATCCGGCCCTGTCCGACTGCCAAGGTCCCGGTTTTATCCGATTACGCCATTAATAAGAACAGAAAGCTTAGCATATTTCAAACATGAAGCAAAATGTGGTTTAATAATTCAAATTAATAGTTGAAAGAGGTGTTATCAGATGATGTACTTAGCTAAAATAAATCTTCTAGCAATTAGAAACTACAGAGTAAAATTGATGGTGTAAAAATCGAACTTCTTCTACTCGAATGTTTTAAAACAATGGCATCGACAAACACATAATCCACGCTGACTTTCTTTCAACTCCAAATAACATGGCGGCTGTCTGCAATTAGTTTCATGCGTTATCCGACAGGTGGCAGTTATTATCTAGCCAAACTATCGGGTCCCGGTTTTGTCCGACTTTCTCCTACTTATTGGATATGTAAGTAAATTATTTTCTTAACTAATACTTTTAAAAATTATATACTACAATTAAAATATTTAAAAAATAGAAATAAATTACTTCCATTACTAATACTTATTGCGTAAATAAATAAATTATTTTAACTACTAATATTTAATCTATACCAGCACCATACCAGAAGTGGCTTGTAATAAATACCAATAAATTAGTTAAAAAATATTTTAGATTAAAATTAAAAAATCGGGCTGGACATATTAAATCTTACAAAACATTAAAAAGATAAAACAATAATTTTAAGAATGGGTCCCACCTCCATCCGACATGATACGTTACAAGTGTCACAATTGAAAAATTATTTATTTAGAAAATCATCGATCTGATGTAAAATTTTTTTAGATTTTAAATCCGTTGAAAATTTTACTCTATCTTTTCCGATTGCGAAGACATAGTTGAAATTGCTAGCAAGGAAGTCATACTAATAAACAACGTAAATCAAAACACTCTAGAATCGGGAAATTGGCATGGTTCCAAAGACATTAGGATGAAACACGCTTGTGACAACAGCGGTCGAAAATCGCAAAATCCCCTCCTTTCTTCAATCGAGGTAGCTATGACGTCACATTCCGGAAAGAAGGACGAAAGTTGAAAAACTAATAAAGTAATTAAAATATGCTCTAGATTAATCTACAAAAATTAGGACTAGCTGTGTGCCCTATTTCATTATTGTAAGTGTCATAGATTTGTCAGGACACTTCTCACAGAACACAGACAAACACTTTCTTTTATAGTAGTAGAGATACAAGCAAATTATTTTAATTACTTATATTTATTGGGTTATACAAACAAATTATTTTAATTAACTATATTTATTGGGTTATACAAGCAAATTATTTTAATAACTAATACTTATTGGGTATACATATAACTTATTTTAATTACTAATACTTTTTAGGCCCATACAAATAAATTATTTTAATTAATCTTACTTATTGGGCACACAAATAAAATATTTCAATGACTAATACTTTTTGTGAAAATGTATGAGTTAGCTTAATCACTAAAAGCATTTACTAAAATTCCTTTGATTAAATTTTTAGTCAATCAATTCAATAATGTATGAAATTAGTGAATTAGTTTATAATGAATCTATATTTATATTTTATTAGTAGATTATATTAGTAGTATTATTAGTAGATTATATTAGTAGTATTATTAGTAGATATATATAAAAAAATATTTTAATTACTTATATTTATTGGGTTATACAAGCAAATTATTTTAATTACTAATACTTATTGGGTATACATATAACTTATTTTAATTACTAATATTTATTGGGTAAACATATAACTTATTTTAATTACTAATACGTTTTAGGCCCATACAAACAAATTATATTAATTAATCTTACTTATTGGGTACACAAATAAAAATATCTTAATGACTAATACTTTTTGTGAAAATTGAGTTATCTTAATCACTAAAATCATTTACTAAAATTCTATTGATTCAATCTCTAGTCAATCAATTCAATAATGTATAAAATTAGTGCATTAGTTTATAATGAATCTATATTTATCGTGTTAAAACTAGAATAATGTAAGAAAACACATTTTTAAAATAAAAACTTTTAATAAAGTTAATCGCATTCACATGCTACATCAATAATAAACGTTTTCAATTATATTAGACGGCATTTCAATTTTATAATCGGATCCCTTCGACATTTTAAATATGGATATAGTCCCCATTTCATTCACACACAGATTTCATTCCAAACTAAAAAATTACAAGTTTATTCTCCGAGTAGTTATTTTTTAAACTTCACGTAAAACAGTCTTTCAAAATGTAATTTACCAAATTCTTATGATCAGATAGTAGTATAAGAGAAGAAAATTGAATAAAAAATCATTCTGAAAGAAGAACTGCATTTTAAACTCAGTGTCATCAATCATGGGACTGATTTTAACGCAGAAAAGCTGCGTTGAAAAATGTTTTCCACGCTGCATATTTTACTTTCCACAAGATTCTCTTCACCCTAAGCAAACCTCTTCGCGCAGTAAAATAATTAAAGTAAAAGTATTGGAAAACAAATCATAATTTATTATAATGTAACTAATATTGCATCTTTTGACATCAGTATTTTTTTGCTTCTCATAACGAATTATATCACCTTTTATTAAAATAAAAAAATATTTTGAGCAATAAGAACAAACGTACTGAATATTGAAGTAACCCTATTATTCACATATCACCTTTAAAACTTATTTTGTGCCTCTTTGGTTATTAATTGAGTTTGAAACGATATTTGCCTTTTTATTTGAAAAATAGAAGTTGGTTTATTTATATCTGAACTGTCACTCACTGGAAAGATTTAACCCCCATGACATAGAAACATCATAGGTATATAAGTAGGTATTTTAATTAACGTCGCACTGGAGAAACGCAACGGGCTATGGGCCACGGATCAAACACAAAGGGAAAGAGGCGAGGAGAATTCCACGAAATTTTGAGCCACGGTCAGATGACGTCACACTTGAACTGACACTCTACTCTCCAAATTTCTTCACCATGCCACCGTGAGGACATTTGAGGCCACTGCACATTTAATGTATACCAGCCCCCATGTACACGACGGTCATTGGTTGGATTCGAATTCACAACCCCCGGTTTCTAATCCGTTACTCCTCCAACTGGACTAC
Organism: Metellina segmentata; assembly: GCA_947359465.1. NCBI lineage: Eukaryota > Metazoa > Arthropoda > Arachnida > Araneae > Tetragnathidae > Metellina > Metellina segmentata. The sequence goes on along the minus strand of OX375884.1, from coordinate 50,507,687 downwards.
TGTGTCCGTAGCATCAAAGAGATAAGTCAATTTATAAAAATGAATTGTTAATTTCGGAATATAATGATCTATAAATCCGTCAATCATTAATGACTTAAAATTATCTAAATATTCTAAACAGTAAATTTCACACAAGTAACCTTTCAACTAGTGTCCAATTATTTAAATCCTATTTTTAAAACCTTCATAATTAAATGAGAATTTAGAACAATATTTAACTTCTTGATTTGTTTGGTTTTCTTATTATGCAAAGGTCAAATTTGACTAAGCTGCATCAAACACAAGACAGACTTCGTGAATTAACGGACGCAAGTGTCATTCCATGTCAAACCGTACTGTTTATTGCCTGACACTATCCGATTTTTTTAAAACTTTGTTTCCCAGTCGCAAAAAGGAGTTCTGATCTTTATACTTGTATTGGTTGTTTATTAATACTAATTTTAAATTTGAAGAATTGGGCAATTTTTCATGATTTTAGACTCATTGAATTTTCAGTATTTCTGGATCTAGTAATTCAACTAGACTGAATAAAAGCTTATTATGTAGCTTTTACAAATAAAGCTTATTACACTGTACAACCTTTCTAACAATGTATAACATGACTTTTTAAGTGACCTTTGTAATTTCAATGTCATTCTATTTGACTTTGAGTTAAAATAACAAAAAATGTATTTTTTCTAAAAAAATGTATTTGAAGGTAGGTTACGCAATAGGTTAATAGTAAACGTTACAAGTTAAAAAATATTTTCGAAATAGTAAATGGAATACCCACATGAACACCAGCATCTTTTATCCTGTTTGTCCATTCGAAATGACAGATAATTTATTTTGTGTAAAATAATATGACCTCTTATGATATATTAAAAGCCACTGTGTGGCTAGCCCGGCGTTGACCGTGTGGTGTTGGTTTGCGAAGCAACCACGGGTAACGCAGTGATGTAAGTTATTAATCTGGTGTAAAATTTTCCGCAGATTTCAAATCTGTTGAAGATATATTCAATTTAAAATTATTTATTTAAAGAAAATCATATTTTTAGGTATCAATCTAAAGTAAAATTCAAATTAGTTCAATTCAAAAGTTCAAATTAAAATAGAAGTCCACCTAACAAAGTATAAAAAAAGAAAGAAAAGTCATTTCTGATTTCTTTTCATCAACACATTTAGAAAACTTTCTAAAATCTTACAAGACAATGATTTTAGTCTCAAATGTGTTGCAACAATAAATTTTGCTGGTATTTATCCACATTCTCAAATTTATAATTTCGAATTCATTAAGTGAATCCTAATTGTAATTAAGGAACCCATATATACAAAGGAAAGTTATAATGACACACTTGAGAGAAAGTCGGCAGGTGAGGAATATAACCTGCTTCGGTCAATCAATAACTCGTAGGCAGCTGTCCGACTCAGATGGAAATATAAGTTGCCTGAACTTTGCTTTTGAGAGGAATTTCAAAAAGTGTCACAGATTAGTAGCCATGTGACTGCTCTGTGACAAATTGACTGGTTTCACCAATTCGGTATCTTTTCGCCTCGTTTGGCGAAATAACATCTTATGAGAGGTTAGATGTATAATTAGGGATGCGACATCGATGTCGATGTTTTCAAAACATCGATGTATTAGAGTCGATGATTTTGTAACATTGATGTTTATACTTGTCGATGGTTTTACGGTGTCGATGTTTTATTTTTAAATAAAAAAAGTACAGTTATAAAATTTTTAAAAATAACCTAATAGCATAATTTTTATAATCAGTAAATTGAACACACTTTTAGAAAAAAGTGACCAAGGGTGAAGGGTCTGAAAAGTAGGGATGCGACATCGATGTCGATGTTTCCACAACATTGATCTTTTTTATCGATGTATTGGAGCCGATGTCGCATCACTAGTTTTAGTAGTGCTAAACCAGTTTTAAGAAATGGGGAAAAAAGTTTAAATACACTGAATTTTAAAAACATCGATGTTTTTGGGGCGATGTACTATCAACATCGATTTTTTAATTTTGAACATCAAAGTTTCAAAACATCGATGTTTTGCTGTCGATGTAGCATCACTAGTTGCTAAACCAGTTTTAAGAAATGGGGGAAAAAGTTTAAATTCATTAAATTTTAAGAACATCGATGTTTTTGGGGCGATGTATTATCAACATCGGTGTTTTAATTTTGACCATCGATGTTTCAAACATCGATGTTTTGCTGTCGATGTCGCATCCCTAGTGTGAATACGCATTTCTAGAGTGGCGACGAAAATGATGAAATCACCAAATTCGACTGTGTCATGTGGACCAGTCAGATGATGAATCAATGGATTGGTATTTTTTACCGTCCCCCAATCAGATGATGAATGTTTGTTTCTACACACAAAAGTAGTCTAAGGGTCACGTTGTTTTTAGATTTGTTCCCATGTTTCTGGACACATAAAAAGACTACCGTTGGTCACAGTACTTTCATATTTCCTCTATGTTCGGATCTTCCAAACCATAGCTTTTCAATGAAATAAAAGCCGATGATTTTAACCGAACAGTACCAATAGATAAAAGATGTGTTCTTTATCTTTTTATTTGAGGTTCATAATTAATTCATAAAATAAATAGTTATTTTTTAACAAATCCCTCATCCATTAAGTAATCGAAATAGGCGTTAAATGCATGATTCATACAAAATTCGTGGACTATTGTCAGGCATTCAGACATGCAATCAATCGTCATTATAGTCAATTCGTAATTACTATCAAGGAGTGTCTTAACTCTAGATTTCGAACTTCTTTTAAAACTAAAAAAACGTATTGGCTGACTTAATGAATTCATGAGTGGATCACTGGATCTCAAAGCCCTTATTTCTGAGAAAAAGAAGTGCGGAAACTTTCAAACATGATTAATGAGGGAACCTGAAGAAAAATCAATTAAATTGAAGAGCAATGCTTTTAAATTTCGAGTCAAATAATGAATTTATTATTCAACCCAAATTAGCTTAATATTAAGAACTAAATTTGACTTGAAAATTCGAGGAAAAAACTACCTTTCCAGACAAAATTTTAAAAAGATTGCGACTTTTTTTTTATCATTTAATCTTTTTTTAAGAACAGCTTTTATCTTACAAAGGAGAGCCCCTGCTGCACATTAAAATATAACCTCACAGTTGTCAAGACTGTTAAAGCTCTTATACATGTAAAGGTTGAAAAGTAAAGGTGAAAGTGGTATAATAATTAGAGGGTTGAATGATAAGTAAGGTCTTCAATCGTATAAAATAAGTTTGCGACAAAATAAAACAATGGAAGTTGTATAATAACAAAGGAAATTTATGGTAGCTTATAGTTTGCTCTAGCATCAACTTTGGTATCGGATAAAAAAGGTTGACCTATCATCCCTTTTAAATTTTAGGTAGGTAGTCGAACTAGCGTCGGCCATGCAATACAACTGGCTATCACCGACGGTCCGGGATCAATCCCGAATGCAAAGATCCAATGACAACACCTCGTAGTTTTGAGCTACTGTCAGATGACGAGGTCACACTTTAACTGGCATTCCACACTCAAAACATCCAGAACACGCCAACGTGACAACGTTTGAGGTCATGACAGAATTAATATGCCCCAGCTCCCACTTATAACTCCCCCCCCCCCAAAAAAAAAAAAAAAAAAAGGTGTCTGTTACCTCATAGTACCGTCGTGACAACATCATTCCCTGAATCAGCGACAGCACAAAGCCCATTTCCAGGGACTAGCTGATGAGTACCACTCTCTTGAGCTTCAATGAATTGATTACGTACACACGCAAATGTCGACACAACGCCAAATGAGGACGTTTGAAGCCATGGAAAATTTAACGTGCACCAGCTCACATGTACAGATCCCAAAATTTATCTGTTGACTCGTAGTATCGTCGTGACAACAGCATTTCCTGAATCAGCGACAGCACAAAGCCCATTGCCAGGGACTAGCTGATGAGTACCACTCTCTTGAGCTTCAATGAATTGATTACGTACACACGCAAAATGTCCACACAACGCCAAATGAGGACGTTTGAGGCCAATAAAGATTTAACGTGTACCATCTCCCACGTACAGATCCCCCAAATATATGTGTTGCCTCGAAGTATCGTCGTGACAACAGCGTTCCTTGAATCAGTGACAGTCCATTGTCCATTTCCAGAGACCAGCTGGTGAGTACCACTCTCTTGAGCTTCCATGAATTAACCATGAACACACGCAAAACTTACAAACCACGCCAACGTGAGGATGTCTGAGGCCACGACAGATTATACGTGCACCAGCTCCAGTTAATTGAACCTCAAAACAAAAGTTTCCTTTCAGATTAGATTTCTAGTGGCATTATGTTCTATATTAAGGGCATTTGTCACAACTGCGATCATATAAATGTGTCTTTAAAGCATGATTTTATAAACGTAAGATAAGTAAAGCTCAAAATTATAAAGTATAATTTAGGAAATTTGCAATAATGCTCGAGATTGATATAGTAATGTGAACAAAAGGGCTTTTAACCGTGGAGGTTGTTTCAACGCGATATCATCGAAAGAAAACTGACCCGATTTTAGTGGACAAGACAAGTAGCCATTAGAAAAAAATTGACCAAATCTTGATGTCGTCATCATCAAAACAACGGCAATATCTTGATGATGAAGTATTTCATCATTTATAAAACTGGTCAGATCTTTGATGAACGAGATATCTCGTCAGTTCATCACTAATAAAACTGGTCAGATCTTGATGAAAGAGAATATATCGTCAAGACCACCTGGACAGTGGAACCGTAGTAAATAAACGCCGCCATCGATTACTTTAACATTAAAAGAGCATTTAAAATATTTTGATCTTCTGTAGAAGACGTTTTTAGTGTCAAATCATGATTACCTTCAGATGACACTGAAATCGCCTGTCCTACTCTCTTTCCACTACATGGCTTTTATTGGGATGCATCTGTAGGTAGGTATTTAATTACGTCCCACTGGAAAACACAACGGGCAATGGGTGACGTTCCGGTATCAATTAGTGATGCGACATCGACAGCAAAGCATCGATGTTGATAATACATCACCTCAAAAACATCGATGTTTTCAAACATCAATTTCACAAAACATCAAATTCAGTGTATTTAAAAACTCCCCCCCCCCAATTTCTTAAAACTGGTTTAGCAACTAGTGATGCCACAGCGACAGCAAAACATTAATGTTCAAAATTAAAACATCGATGTTGATAATACATCGCCCCAAAACCATCGATGTTTTTAAAATTCAATGTATTTAAACTTTTTTCCCTATTTCTTAAAACTAGTTTTGCACCTAGTGTTGTGACATCGACATAAAAACATCGATGTTCAAAATGAAAACATCGTTGTTGAAAATACATCGCCCCCAAACCAATGATGTTTTTAAAATTCAGATTATTTAAACTTTTTTCTCCATTTTTTAAAACTAGTTTAGCAACTAAATGCGACATCGGCTCCAATACATCGATGTTTTTTTTTATAAAACATCAATGTTTTGAAAACATCGACATCGATGTCGCATCCCTACTTTTTAGACCCTTCACCCTTGGGCACTTTGGTCTAAAAGTATGTTCAATTAGCTGATTATAAAAATTCTGCTACTTAGTTATTTTTTAAATTTTTATAACAATACTTTTTTCATTTAAAAATAAAACATCGACAAGTACAAACATCGATGCACAAAAACATCAACTCCAATACATCAATCTTAAATACATACAGAATTTTGAAAACATCGACATCGATGTCGCATCCCTAGTATCAATCCCCAAGGGAAAGACCAGAGGACAACACCACGTAATTTTGAACCACGATCAGATGACGAGATAACACCTGATCTGGCACCCCACTCTCCAAAATTCCACACCACACCAACGTGAGGACATTTGAACCCACGGCAGATTTAACACACTCCATTCCCTTGTGTACTGTAACGTCGTGAGATGAATTGAAGTGGCGAGAGGCTTCTAAGCAATTAAAAACAGCTATAAGATACACAGCGCATTTAATTAGGTATTTAACTTATTTATAAATTTAACAGTTTAAGGCAGTTTCGAGGCTATATGCGAAAGAGACAAAAATGGTTTCAGTCCCACGGTTTCATCGGAGTAGACCAGCTCTGTGTCCGCTCACGCTCTGAAGTCCAACGATTCTCCTCTTTTTCGAGGGGACCGAATAAAGCGTCACTTCGCCTGTTCCACGTTTTCACGACCCTCGACAGTTCAAAACCGACGGGCTACAACACATTCCTTTACCCCATTCGGTCATAAATTCGCCAGTCGATACCCTTATCGAATTTCTATAAGAGAGGAAATCTTTAAGATTGTGAACCATGAAGTAAGGTTGGATTCGAACTCGAAACTCTCCGTTAACTAATCCGTAAAGCCGCGTTCGTTTACACCGGATTTGCACAACTTCTGTCCCTCGAAACATCGAAGCTATTCCTAGAAACGTCATTAATTTTACTGTCAAGATCTCGAGTTGGGTTGGCTATTTGGAGAGTTTGCAGAGCCAAATTTGTTTCCACCACGAGTAGGAAAAAAGGGTTTCAACTTTTGAGGGAGATTTCTCCGAGACGATTGCTTGAAAATAACCCCTCTGCCCCCCCCCCCCGTGGTCGCTCACGACGTCTTTTGATCTCTCTCTGTGATATTTTGCGCTCATTACGTGCCTTGATCACATCTCCCGCCAAACTGCCAGTGAGTGATGTATTCGATTAAAATTGCCTGGATCTCTCTCTGTTTTGATCTCTCTCTCTGTGATATTTTGCGCTCATCACGTGCCTTGATCACATCTCCCACCAAACTGCCAGTGAGTGATGTATTCGATTAAAATTGCCTGGATCTCTCTCTGTTTTGATCTATCTCTGTGATATTTTGCGCTCATCACGTGCCTTGATCACACCTCCCGCCAAACTGCCAGTGAGTGATGTATTCGATTAAAATTGCCTGGATCTCTCTCTGTTTTGATCTCTCTCTGTGATATTTTGCGCTCATCACGTGCCTTGATCACACCTCCCGCCAAACTGCCAGTGAGTGATGTATTCGATTAAAATTGCCTGGATCTCTCTCTGTTTTGATCTCTCTCTGTGATATTTTGCGTTCATCACGTGCCTTGATCACATCTCCCGCCAAACTGCCAGTGAGTGATGTATTCGATTAAAATTGCCTGGATCTCTCTCTGTTTTGATCTCTCTCTGTGATATTTTGCGTTCATCACGTGCCTTGATCACATCTCCCGCCAAACTGCCAGTGAGTGATGTATTCGATTAAAATTGCCTGGATCTCTCTCTGTTTTGATCTCTCTCTGTGATATTTTGCACTCATTACGTGCCTTGATCACATCTCCCGCCAAACTGCCAGTGAGTGATGTATTCGATTAAAATTGCCTGGATCTCTCTCTGTTTTGATCTCTCTCTCTGTGATATTTTGCGCTCATCACGTGCCTTGATCACATCTCCCGCCAAACTGCCAGTGAGTGATGTATTCGATTAAAATTGCCTGGATCTCTCTCTGTTTTGATCTCTCTCTATGATATTTTGCGCTCATTACGTGCCTTGATCACATCTCCCGCCAAACTGCCAGTGAGTGATGTATTCGATTAAAATTGCCTGGATCTCTCTCTGTTTTGATCTCTCTCTCTGTGATATTTTGCGCTCATCACGTGCCTTGATCACATCTCCCACCAAACTGCCAGTGAGTGATGTATTCGATTAAAATTGCCTGGATCTCTCTCTGTTTTGATCTATCTCTGTGATATTTTGCGCTCATCACGTGCCTTGATCACACCTCCCGCCAAACTGCCAGTGAGTGATGTATTCGATTAAAATTGCCTGGATCTCTCTCTGTTTTGATCTCTCTCTGTGATATTTTGCGCTCATCACGTGCCTTGATCACACCTCCCGCCAAACTGCCAGTGAGTGATGTATTCGATTAAAATTGCCTGGATCTCTCTCTGTTTTGATCTCTCTCTGTGATATTTTGCGTTCATCACGTGCCTTGATCACATCTCCCGCCAAACTGCCAGTGAGTGATGTATTCGATTAAAATTGCCTGGATCTCTCTCTGTGATATTTTGCGTTTATCACGTGCCTTGATCACATCTCCCGCCAAACTGCCAGTGAGTGATGTATTCGATTAAAATTGCCTGGATCTCTCTCTGTTTTGATCTCTCTCTGTGATATTTTGCGCTCATCACGTGCCTTGATCACATCTCCCGCCAAACTGCCAGTGAGTGATGTATTCGATTAAAATTGCCTGGACGAAAGAGTTGGTAATAACATTAATAGAACTATTTAGAGACAGGCCTGTCCTCTGGGACCAAACTACACACGAGTACAAAGTCAAAAACAAAAATAACAATGCCTGGAGTGAAATTGGTGATTGACTCGACATCTTGATGAAACGTGATCTCTAGTGCAACTTTTTTTCACGCATTCTACGCTGCACATAAAGTACTAAAACCAAAATTTCTCCTTCATGGGGTGTATTGTAAGCGAGTTATAACCGCAACATAAATGCAACTTTCTGCATAAATGCAACTTTTTAAAATTTAGCTTAAAATAAATTAATATGAAATTACCACTTCTATTTTTGCCCTCTGAACCAACCCTTTGATGACGTATGTCTGATCTTGCGAATGCCAAAGTATGGCGGATCAAACAAGAAGTTCACGGAAAGAAGGTGTTCGTCCTAACACACGAAAATGAAATAGATGTCAAGAACTACTTTTAACACATTGGTTGGTACTCATGTTTTGTGATAATCCAGAGGAAACTTGCATAATCGAATGCAGAAAATGCAACTTTTTGCATAAATGCAACCCACCTGCAACTTTTTAAAATTTAGCTTAAACTAAATTAATATGAAATTACCACTTCAATTTTTGCCCTCTGAACCAACCCTTTGATGACGTATGTCTGATCTTGCGAATGCCAAAGTATGGCGGATCAAACAAGAAGTTCACGGAAAGAAGGTGTTCGTCCTAACAGACGAAAGTGAAATAGATGTCAAGAAGTACTTTTAACACATTGGTTGGTACTCATGTTTTGTGATAATCCAGAGGAAACTTGCATAATCGACTGCAGAGTTTGCGAGGCGAGTGTCGATCATAAATATGTTGTAAGCCTGGTAGATGACGTTTTAAAATCTCTGAATGTTGAGCGAAAGGATTTGGCTCTTCTGACATCCGATACAGCACACATGACTGCGGCTGGCGCAGTTTTACAATGTTATAGAAATTACTGGCCAAGGATCGGCCATTCAACGTTCTTCTGTATTTCAGTATGTATTATAACACTGTTGTACACGACTAAAATTGTCAATATATTTTGAATTTTTTCATTCTTTACGAATAATTTATTTTAGAATTTAGTGTATCACGAATAAATGCAACTTTAGGGAATGATAAATGCCACTTTTCCCATTTTTACTGCAACAAAAAAGTTGCCATAGCGATCACTCTTCTCTACAAAGGGGTGAGAAGAGTTTCTCTCGGATGGTTGCCGTTAAAGTCCACAAAGTGTTTACACTGGAGTCGGTCGAAAAAAGGGAAGAAAAGGGATCAGCATAGGGGAACGTAAAACGCCCTTGCCACATATAGGGAGAGAAATGTGTATGCAACTCCGGTGTAAACGTGGCTTTACTCTTCCAAATGGGCTACCGCGGCACCGTTTTTAATTGGAAAGTTGAACGATAAAAATTCGAAAACATTAATTAGAAATTGAAAACTGAACTCTTGTATCGATTCAGTAGATGTAACTGATAATCTCAGAGAATTATTAGCTTTAAGTTCAAACCAAACTCACTATTCCATTGCACAAATCGATCTTAAGAAACATACATGTCGATGTCTCGAAATAATCACCATTCCATTGAAACCAATTTACTTTACCCTCCATATGTTCGTGGCAACAGTGGGCGAAATTATAAAAAGCCAATATCCGAATCGTAATCGAGGCTCGAAATACGTCAAACTAAAAATAAGCACTTATTACGGATCAAAATAATCCAATTCCAATTTAAATAAGCGTCAAAATCAGGCGAAAAGCCTTCCATTTATTCAGCCATTCCAGATGCAATACACCGGACACACAATTCTCCGCAAACGACTCCAAATTACTGGGAGAAACAAATAGACTATTTTCCAAGAAGTGCTTTCGCGGGTTGAATAGGAGTTAATGTAAGCTGTGTCGGTGATGTGTTTTGAGTAGTCAGCAAATTATGTTCCATTGCTTGCTTAAAAAGGGTTAGTGCCCGTGTATTAGTGTGGAAAGTAATTTTCTGATAGAGTATTTTTAAGCAGCGTAACGAATGTGCTTTGTCGTCTTAATTCTCTCTTCTCCGCTTAGGACTTAATTAAGTTTTTAAGAAGGATAATTTTAACCCTCTTAAGTGCGCGGTTTAACCTGCAGACCGCGCATCTAGAGCAGTATTCGATCAGCGAAGCGCGATTGTGGTGTTTGTGTTTTCAATTTAAGCATTTCTCTCGGAAAAGCGTCTTAAAATGAAATTGTTTGGTTGCACTTCAGAGAAGATATTGCTACTTATGTCAAGAGCGCCATTTTTCAGAATTCAGCGTGGCGCAGATGATAGTGTTGTTGTTGTTTCTTATGCCTACACTGGCAGACCAGAGGAGTGCCAGGCCCGTCGAAGACGGCAAGAGGCTGGGGGGGGGGGTGCGCCTTCCATATTATTGAGCCCCATTGGGAGGAAGTCCGACTTTGCTCGACATACATGACACATCCGTTTTACAGAAAGGTCTCTTTCATACATCCATTCACTCACACATATCGTAATTTAGATCCCAATCAGAGGCCGATAACCCCCTGATCAGGTACCCCCAGAGGTATTGATTTGGTATGGGAACATGGGGGACATTGTGACCACGACCTATTTAACGTGCCCCAGTCACCATTAGTGAACACGACGGTCTTTAGCCAGGTCGAAGCGCCGATCTCGCAATCAGCAGAATTGTAGGATCCGCCGAGGACAGAACCCACAACCCTTCTGATGCGAGCCCGACGCTCTACTGACTGGCTCTGCAGATGATAGTGAAAATGTTTAGTCGTGCTTCGAAAGAAGATACTGCTATTTTATGTCATGAACGCTAGTAGGTATTCGACTCCGCCGTGTACAAAGGGGATTGGTACACGGGATCTTGTCATCTGATCGTGGTTGAAAATTACGTAGTGTTTTCCTCGGGTTTATCCTTCGTTTTTGATCCAGGATTATCACCAATTGCCCGTTGGTGAGGTCCGCCGTTCCAGTGTGAGGTTAATTAAAAATACTATACCATAACTAATAGTAAAAATACTTAACCACACTTCAAAAGAAGATATTGCTACTTTATGTCACGAGTGCCATTTCTTACAATTCAGCGCACCTTAGATTACAGCGAAAATGTCTAGTTGCCCTTTAAAACAAGATGCTGCTCTTTTATGTCATGAGCGCTAATACTCAAACTTTCGTGTTAAGTAAATAAAAGTGAAAATATTTAAACTATCTTCAAAAGAAGGTATTGCTACTTTATGTCAAGAGTGCCATTTCGCATAATTCAGCGCACCGTAGATTGCAACGAAAATTTAAAACAAGATGCTGCTCTTTTATGTCATGAGCGCTAATATTCAAAATTTCGTGTTTCGTAAATACTAGTGAAAATATTTAAACTATCTTCAAAAGAAGGTAGTGCTACTCTATGACAAGAGTGCCATTTCTTGCTATTCAGCGCACCGTAGATTACAGCGAAAATGTCTAGTTGCCCTTTAAAAGAAAATGCTGCTTTTTTTTGTCATGAGCGCTTACCCAAAATTTCGTGTTTCGTAATAATAGTGAAAATCTTTGTTTCCCTTCCTAAGAAGATATTACTACTTCACATATCTTGAGTGTTATCACTCAAAATTCAGCGTTTCGTTTATAATAGCGAAAGTATTTAGAAACACTCTCTTTCAAATAGGGTCATATTTTATGTTATAAGCTCAATTATTCAAAAAATCAGCGCTTCGTAAATAACAGAGAAAGTGTTTTTTCTTGCACTTTTCAATCAAAGACATTTTCTAATTTATATCATGGGTGCTATTATGCTCAAAATTAAGCGCACCAAAATGCTAGTAAAAGTGTTTAGGAGCATTTCAAAAAATATTGGTACTTTATGTTATAAGATCTATTAATCAAAACTCCGTGCTTCGTAAATAACATTGAATTGCACTTCAAAAGAGAAGATATTGCTGCTTTGTGCCATTATCGCTATTACTCAAAAGTCAGCACTTCGGCAATAATAGTGAAGACGTTTAAATGCACCTCTAAAGAAGATATTGCTACTTTAAGTTGAACGCTAATATTCAAAATTCCGCTTTTCGTAAATAATACTGAAAACGTCGAATTGAATAAATAATAATGCAAACGTTTAATTGCATAAATAATAATACAAACGTTTAATTGCATAAATAATAATGCAAACAAACTTCTAACTTAGCATATTAGCTTTAATTATTACCAGTATTCGTATATCTCAAATGGAATGCAGTGTTATAGCCAAGGGAAGTAGAAATAAGCATCCCAAGAGTACGTTAGTTTTATGCCATGGTTATTAAACGTTAGGTGGATGAGAAAGTTCGAAAGGTTTACTTGAAGTGGTGTGAGCATGCAATGGATAGGAACCAGATGGTTGTTTTGATGAGAATAAAATAAAATGGCAGTAATGAGAGTTCAGAAACAAAGTAGCACGGGTTAAAAGATCAATAAAGCTAGTTATGTGAACGCTAAGAGCTGTAGTGAATATATGAATTGTTAGGGGTTTGATTTGAGTAATGTTTTGTATTATATACACATACATGTACAGTCGCGGAAAAAAAACCCCGAACCACACCCATTATTTCGAACACTTCAATAATAGAACATATTAAAAGGTATCATTCAAAAGGGAATAACATCCTATACCAATTCAAATGCTAAAACGATGTATAAGGGGTCGTCAGCCTATAAACACGCATTAAAACCCCCATAAACTTTCCGTTGGAAACACCATGTTTTGATGCCTCAATCAGATCCTGCATCGTGAAAATCGTCTAAGTACGAAATTTCATGAATTTAATATGGTTGTATCTGGAGATATTCAATGCTAAAGCCTTTGCCTTGTTCAGGGATCATGTCCACATTGAAAGTTGACATTCGTAGACCGAGATTATTTGTAGTTAATCAGGAACTGTTCCTTTATTGCGTGACTAAAAGAAGATTACAAAAAACCTTAAACTATCCTGCTGGTTGTCTCGGCAAGGTATCTCCTCATTATCTATTATCATTGCGTGATTGTTATTGCGTGACTAAAAGAAGATTACAAAGAACCTTAAACTATACTGCTGGTTGTCTCGGCAAGGTATCTCGTCATTATCTATTATTAAATATTGTTGTTGCGTGACTAAAAGAAGATTACAAAGAACCTTAAACCATCCTGCCAGTTGACTCGGCAAGGTATCTCGTCATTATCTATTATTAAATATTGTTATTGCGTGACTAAAAGAAGATTACAGAGAATCTTAAACCATCCTGCTGGTTGTCTCGGCAAGGTATCTCGTCATTAACAAAATTGACCAGATGTTAATGGACGAGAAATTCGGAAAGAATGATAATCTTGGTTGCCAACTTCAATCTGTAACAGTTATGATAACTATTAAACTTATTCACCGACAGTTTGTTTTAGTAACTATTAAAAAGGTTTTAAGAATAACCGTAGACTTATCGTAAAACATAGTTTTGCCCATATCTACTATTAGATTAATCTTGTTCTACTGTACCAAACACGACAGGAAGAAGGCAATGTCTGTTAGATTACATAAATTATATTCCAAACATTTTTCAAATAATAACATTTCTCAGGTTTATAATAACTTTTTCACCTTTTGGATCCCCTAAAATCACAGAGGTAACGAATTTTTAAGCATAACGCAAGAATATGCGGAGAAACGAGCTCAAAATTTATATGGTAATTGAAAGATTCTTTCCGAATCTATTTCTGTCAAAATATATCAATGTTCCTATTCATGCTTTTTTTCGAAAAAAATATTAGTTTAATAATTAATATTTCAAACTAAAATTATTTTAAAACTACAACATTATATTTATTGTGTTTGGGTACATTAATAGCAAAATTCTACAAAATATCAGAGCTGTAGCAATATTATTTAGGAAGATATCTGCAAAACTGATTTGAAATTAGGAGCTACAAAATTTCTGTACTCATAATTCCGAAACGGCTTTTCCAAATGACACGAAACTTGGCATTTGAAGTTAAATTATAATATAAATTGGAAATTTTGGATAAAAAAAGGGGCTGCTCTTGGAAATTATGAAATTGGTGCTCAATTTAATATGACTTCGGTCACTTATTTAAATTTTATTCACTTGATTTTATTCATTATTCCCTGTTGAATGTCATCTTTGAATTTACTCTAGTACTAAAATTGTGTGAATGAAGAAGGATGGTTCGGTTCTTTTTAGCGACTGTACATCTATGTCAAATAAGTTATGAAACTTCAGCAAGAGTTAAGCAATAAAATTTTAGAAAATTCATAAATCTTCAGACTTAGAATGAAGAACAAATAAATATTTTCTTTTTGAATGAGTTTTACTCTATGAGTCTCCTATAAAAGAGCATAACTCTCATATACCTTGATAAGAAACCAATTCTAAACTATTTCTCCTAGGGAAAAGTAAGCTCGACTTACTTTCATACAAGTTCAGAAATATTCAATAATACTAAACTTGACAAAACCTCTTCCATAATATAATAAAAGTACATGTACAGTATGCAATCTGAAAAGGCTCACTTCTTTTACAAGTGATATGCATACTATACCACTCCAAATGGGTATACATTTTTCGCTCTCACTCTAAAACTCATATTCAAAAGTCCTTCCCGAACGAAGGCGTAACATTAAATATTTTTATAGATATGGACAAGATTTCCTAGAAGCCTTTCGGCGTCGAATAGTCAACACACATATATTTCACCATCGGAGAAATCAAATTTGGTTTGAAATTTTATTCAATTTTTCTCGTAAATCATCGCGAATTTTTCAACCTTTGCAATAGTTTTAGAGATTGGTATGTGTCTTTAGGGAATCGCAAATTAATCAATGAAATACTTATGAAACGCAGAGCATTTGTTATATAAACCTTTACGCTACGGCATGTAGAGAATTGTTACCATTAAAATTTTGTTTACACAAGCGGCATGGTATAGATCTGTGTACGGTGGATGTTATCTCCCTTTTAAGTGACCACGGGTATCGATCACCCTTTACGAGCTGTCAGCGACTGACCTTCTAGAGCAGGGATTCCCAACCGGTGGTACGCGTACCACTGGTGGTACGCAAGGATGATACGAGCGACCTAAATATTCTACGAAGTTTGTTCGATTTTTTAGTATGTACAACAACGTGATGCTATTTCTTATGCTATTTGTTGCTAGTTACTCGTGTGAGATTGGTTTTTCTGAACTTATGTATGTAAAAAATAAATATAGAAACAGAGTAAGTGTTGAAGAGGACTTAAGAGTGAAGTTAAGCTCCATTGCTCCTGATATTGATATTTTAATAAAAGACAAACAACAACAAGTTTCACACTAAAAACTGATTTCAGATTATGTTAATCTTTGTTTGCTTAGTTTGTAGTAATTATTTAAAATTATTTATTTTTAGACCTATGAGTAAAAAATAAAACTGTAGCTTTCAATAATCGTTTTTTTTTATTTATTAAAACATCATTAATACAAGTGCATTAATCATAAAATATGAAGCTTTCTTAGTATTTTAATTAAAATAAAACAAGCCATTGGGCACTTTCTGACATTAGATATATGTTTCTAAAAAATATAGAACTGGTGGTTCCCAATTTCTAAACATTTCAAGTGGTACGCAGTTACTAAAAGGTTGGGAACCCCTGTTCTAGAGGATCCCTCTTTTTGTTCGGCACCCTACTCTGTCGACCTTGAGGTGTGAGCGCTTTGGGCGAACGGCCGAAGGTCGCTTCAGAGATATCTCTCAAGCACCAAACGAGACGCCACATAATACTACTAAGGGAAAGCGTCAGTCGTAAATGCCACTCAAGGCCCTATCGCGCAAGTTAGGTGATTAGGTAAGGGGATGGGTTCGGGTATGCTGGCGAAAGTGCCGTTCCTGGAGACGATTGAAAAAATCTAAGCGCCGCAGCGTACAGGTTAAGTAAAAGTTTCCCCAAGTGGGCCCTGAAGAAATCTTGGAGGTAAGGGTATTCTGGGCCCACTAGCAATAGAGGGCATTAAGAAACACGAGTGGTCAATAAGATGTTAAAAAATATCGCCTAAAATATTTCAAGCAAGCACTTACTAGCTTCACCGCACAGACACACTCATTACTAGAGCTCGGATCGATATGCAAAAGTGTGACCTGAAATATGCAATACAAAATCCCAAAATATGCAGTAAAATCCAAAAATATGCAATAAAACCCCAAAATATGCAAAATGGCGAAATTGCAACAAAAAAATTCATTCTTACAAAAAGGGTAGTGAGGAGGATAAAGTGAAAACGAGCCACACTTTCATTCAATTAATTCAAAATTTTATTTTTAAAGCGCAGATAAAAATAAGTAAATAATACACAAAACAACAAACATACAAAATAACAAATATAGATATATTACATAGTTGAAAAATGTAGATTAAAATGAAAGCACCTTAAAAGTCCTCAGGAACGTAACTAGAGGATGTACTAAAAATGAAATTGCTTCAAATTAATCTATTTACCTTTGAAATTAAGCCGATCAACCGGTCTAGTCGTCAAGGTGTTGGCCTCTGGATCGGAAGGTTCCTGGTTTGAATCCGGGGTTAGGGCATGGATGTAAATTGTGCTGTCCTTTGTTAGGGACAATGATGGTCCACCCACTGGGTGCCCCTTCACAAGTGACCATCACTTCTGGCCTTGTATAAGGCTAAAATGACCTCGGTCAACTCTATACTTTGTCTTGTATTTGTATTTGTCTTCGCAATTGTACTGCCTTGCCATTGGAAATAATTAAAAAAAAAAAAAAACCTTTGAAATTAAATCTTTAACACCTAAAAAAAAGTTGAATAAAAAAAATTTGGAATAGTGGAATTAATGTGCTTGGTAGAGGTCAGACCAACCAAACTAAATGCGTTTAGATTCTGAAAATCTTCAGAAACAAAACAACAAAGTTCTTTGAAAAAATTGTATTTTTTTTTGTAAACATGTTTAAAAACGGAGAAATATTATCGAAAAATGCACAAAACATGCAAAAAAAACCCCAAATATGCAAAATGGTCCCAAATATGCAAAATAAATTCCATTTTTTTTGGTTGCAAACGCAAAAAAGCACTTAAAACGGATTTCTTTTAACATCAGGGGCTTAAAAAAAGATATGCAAAATCCGAGCTCTACTCAATACAGTGATATGTCTCAGTGGGTATGCTAACAGCATTAGCAACATCCGAGTTGTAGATGACGAAGGTTGGATTCATGTCAAGTTCCATTCCTCCCTGGGTGTAATTCTCTCTTCTGTGTTACTACATCTTTCCTTGCGTGGGTGTCTCCATTACTTGACATTGTCTCGTGTCTGTCGCAGCATGACCAAATATAGCATTAGCGCGCCATAAACCCCCAAACAAACCCACCATTAGTGATGCATTGTCATTGATTATTTTCAGGGAAAGTGACTACAAATAGTTGACTGTGAAGATTTAAACTAGGTAGGTAGTTAATCAACGTTGCACTGAAAAAACAAATTGGGTTATTGGCAAAGATCCGGGATCAAATGACGAGAACTAAACATGAGCTAGCACCCCACGCTTCAAATGGTCTGTGGCTAGACCGAGCCACAAACATTCAACCCTCGATTGCTAATTCGATGATATTCCAATGGGACTGCCCGTGATTTATATATCAGTGTGATTTTTTATTATTTTACATGGATAGTACACAAATATTAATTTAGCGCCTGGCAAAAAGGGACTTGCATTCAAATGGTAAGTCATGTGCTTGGTACATGGGGATTTTGGGGGGCCCACTTGGATCGAAATCCTGTTACCCTAACATTGATCATTTTGACTCTTCGATTAAACTTAAATTTTCTAAATGCAGCTATAAAAATTGTAAGACTTGCCTTGAGTTGCATAAGTCTACCATGATCTACAACTCTACTTCGCCCGCCTGTAAGGCCTTTAATGTCATTTACCTTTTAAGATGCAGCCTCTGTTGTCTGGGTTATATTGGTCAAACCAGTAACTCTTTGAACTTGTGCATTAACCTTCACCGTTCTAATATTAAAAACTATAAATCCAACTCCCCTTTTAACCTGGTATTCCATCCTTTTTCTTTACATGGTTTTAACAATGCAAAAATTACTATACTTGATATTGTTAAAGATACAAAATTGAGACTGGCTGAAGAAAATATTAACATTTTAAAATTTAAAACACTTGCTCCTTATAGTTTGAATGATTTATTTCAAAATACGCAGATTAATGTTGGTAACTGCAATACTTTTACATTGTTCCATACTTCAAAAGAGAAAACGAAGAGAGGATGAAGAGGAAGTGACAGTACGAAACTAAAAACTTCTGATAATATTCACCAATTTACTGATTTTATAAAAAACCTGAAATTTCTTAAAAAACACTTCATTGAAAATTTTAATTTTAAACCCTAAATTTTTTTTTTGAATGATGGTACTTGTCTTAACTCATTAACGCCCGAATTATTTCTGCTCAAAATATTTTCATGATTATCTAAAATCTATGTAATTATGACCCTTTGAATGCAAAAACCTAAAATTAACGCAATTTGTGATTTAGTTTTAAAAATATAGCCCTTCCTCATTTGAGGACGCTGGGCGTTCCCGTGAAAAATATCAAGAAATTCAGTGAAGTCAGAATATTCGAAAACAACATATAATAGATTCAAAAACGGACTAGTTACCGTATTCTATTAAATTTTAAGATAAAATTAATTTTAAACTGTAATTTATTTTAACATTTAATGACAATTTATCTCAAACGGAGTAATGCACAAAGCTACAATTTCAGTTTTGTGCGAATTATGACAGTTGATAAAAAGGACAGTTTTTTTATTCAGAATGACGGAGAACAAGATACACATATATGATACATAAACAAAATACATACAAATTTACATAAAATATGTATCAATTCTTTGGTTTGGTATGATATATGGGGAAATAAGGAATGCAGGATCAATATGTTCAGAATTTGTTGCCAAAGTAACAGACTTATTGTTGTTCCATCTGACTATTAAGATTTAATTTTTTTTATCAAATTTATGCTCATAAAACTCTCTTGTTTCTTTTTCTATCTCTTTCCGAGATTTCAGAGGATATCCTGCCGTTCTGTTGTTTCTTATAGTACCACAATTTCAGATTTTGAACACAATTCTAGTCACAGAGTTAAGTTTCAGAGGAATTTGGATCTTCGGAAATTTCGATTTCAGCTGTTCCTGCAATATCACGTACTTCAGCTAAAGCTGTTTTTCATCGTCAAGATCCTCTTCATCAGAAAGCTCATCTACGTTAGGTGGAATTCCGATGATGTCAGTTTCAATTTGTTCGGAAAATAAATATTCATGAGCTTCTGCAATCGTTAAGAACATACGAGCCATTATAATTACTTATACTTTGTTTTGTTTTAGGAAAGTAATGACTATTTACTATATAAAAGTCGAAATAATTTTTAATTAAATTGTTACACGAAAAAGTACAAAAATTGTAACGACTCTTAAAATTTGTATAAAAGTTGGCTGTAACGCCCAGCGTCCTCAATTGAGGACAGCAAAATTGGATTTTATTTTTGAAAACGAAATTTTTTTTCATAAGATATTAATTTTCTATTATAAGTTTATATAGTACTCTAATTTGAAATACTAGTAAAAAAATGTTTTACCTAGAATTTAGGCGATGTAGCTAGACAAAAAGCAAATGCAAGCGTGAGACATGAAAAAAAAAATGAAATGGCGATCTTTATCACGGAGTTCTAAACAACCACATATACTTGGTAACTTGTGGGATTCTTTATGGTAATACCATCTACCGTCGTGCAGAACATACAATCGTTTTCGGAAAATATAAGGGTTCTACACGCTCTTTTATCCACTATCCTCAAATGAGGACGATGGGCGTTAATGGGTTAAGTTTAAGAAATTACTCACAACCATTGACTCTCTCAATCCTCTCACTTCTTACTTTTACTCCATGATCTATTTAAGGCTAGACTTTCTAAAATTAATAAGAAAAAAAAAACTATTTGTAAAGATAATCTAATTTATATGAGGATAAGTTTTAAACATCCTATTTTTGATAAATTCAATTTTAATAGAATTGTGAATAACCTAAAGAATATTTTTCCTTTAAAATTTCTTAATATAAAAAATGCTTTAAATCTGATTTACCATTACTGAGAATTTTTTTTAATTAGAATCATTTTTGCAGTAAAATTGACTCACATTGTGACTGGTGATCTTGGTATTGTTAAAAATTATCTATTAAGAGATATTATGTATAAAGGTACTAAATTTAGGCCTATTTAAAATTTTAAAAGATATAGTATGCTCAAAAGCTTTCAAGAAGACATTAATAACTTCTGTTTTATGACCTCTTCTAAATTTAATGTCCCCATATATTTGTTTACAGAATGGAAATGGAAATTGTATGGTGAATTTAAAGCTTTTATTAATGATAATATTCCATCTGTTTTTGACAGTACTGGTAAATATAAGACACTAAACGTAGCCATTAAGGATCCTCAAAATAAATTTATTATTACACCAGTTGATAAAGCATCAGGTAACTGCTTTGTATATTGTAAAAAATTATATTTAAACTTACATGATGCCGAGCTTAAGAGTTCAGTTACTTATAAATTCTGTAAACCTTCTTATAATACCATTATTGAAAAATTAATCTCTTCAAATAATCTCTTCTCAGAGTTAAAATTTAAAATCATCACATTCTTTTTACCTTATATTACCGCTATTCCTAAATTCCATAAAAATCCTATTAAACTACTCCTTAAATATTTAAAAATTATCTTTGCTGCCATTATTGATGAAGGCTTTACCTGGATTATTTGTGATAATAATAAGGTTTTGAATTTTTTGGATAATGCTATTATTAATGATATTCAGACCTACGATTTTAAAGAGCTATTTACCAGAATTCCACTGAGAAAATTGAGAGATGTTTTAAACTATTATTATCATGATTTTAAAAACTTAATTGATTTGGATTTTGCGGAATGGGAGGATTTGGTTGATTATTGTATTTTTAATAATTTTATTTTTACTGGTCAGCATACATACACTCAAGTTAAAGTTATACCCCAAGGGTCTAATTTTTCTTCTATTCTTGCTAATTTATTTCTTTATTATTTTGAAAAAAACTTTTGCCTTCAGATAAATTCTGCCTTTAGATTTATTGTTGATTTAATTGTTTTTAATAGTTGCACTTTTTCTAATATTTGGAAGTCTGTCTATACAGATTACACTTCTTTAGTTAAAACCAATCTAGATAACAATACCTACTGATTTTCTCGACTTAAAAATTTCTGTTTCATGCGGTAAAGTTGATATTAATGTCTACGATAAACGTAACTATTTTAAATTTCCAGTTATTAAATTAATATTTTGGGACTCCAATTTTTCTAAAAGAATCTACTACAATACAATTGCTGGTTATACGTTTCAGAAAAATTAGTAACTCTGATTTAAACTTTCTATTACAATGTAAATATTTAAAAAACACGCTTCTCAATAACAAATACCCTTTTTAATTCTTTAATACTATTCTTGAAAGATTTATTAATATCAACAGCTACTCAACCTATGAATAATTCTTTTTCGTAATTTCCTCAGAGCCATGTGAGTTGCTTTTCAATTTTATTTTACTGTTTCTGAATATCTTTATGAATAGATACAGGGGATTGCATTTTTAATTTTGTGTTTTTTGTTTTTGTTTTTATGGATTTTTGCAACGGAAGTTTGGTGTTAGCATTTAGTTGGACTGCGTAATTGGTGGCATTTGGTGGCGATTTTCAGGCTTGGTGTTGTTGATCTCTCGGGCTGCTGATGCAAGTTTGATTTCGTTTTGGTCCTACTATATTTTTAGTGTTTTGTTTTTGTTTTTATGCTTTTTAATGATGTTTGGGGGAGTATATGAGCAATGTTTTCAGTCTAATGCTGCTCATTCGTAGAAAACGTCATTTTATGCTGTCTGGGTCAGGCTCATCCCTGATGACGACCTGATCCACCAACATTTCTTCATTTTTTATAATTTTTTCCCACTTTTGTTGTAATTTTTTTGAAATTCCATATATATATATATACACATACACATACACACACACACACTACTCGACAATAATGGACCGGACAGCAAGATCTAAGGGTATAAGAGAAATAATATTATATGCTTTAATAGGGGGATGGTCCCCGAGTGCTGCAATTACACTAGCAACCGTTCTGGGCATACGTTCAACAAGGTTTTGATACACATCTATGGGCATTTGTGTCCATTCCTGCTGCAAGAATGACGCCAGCACAGCTGTAGATTTCGGACGTGGTTCCCTGGTCCCTACTCGTCGCTCTAACTGGTCTCACAAATGTTCTATGGGGTTTAGGTCAGGACTCTTAGCAGGCCAGGGAAGACGTTTTACATCCATATCTTGATACCACTGCTTGACAGAGGCTGCAACCTGACACGGAGCGTTGTCGTCTTTGAAGTAACATTCCAACATTGGCAGAGCGTAGGAAGAACCTGATTGTCCAAATTATTCTTGTAGGCGTAGGCGTTCAATTGACCAGGAACAAAGGTCCCAGCAAAGGTATGCAAAGGTCCCACGCCATACCATGAAAAACACGCCCAAAATAAGTAGTCAGATTTTATGCAAATCCGCTGGCGTCCGGTCCATTATTGTAGGGTTGTGTATACATACCTAAAGTCTTCCTTGTATGATTTTAAACCAGTTTTTACCTCTACGACCAATAGAATTATTCGATATGAATTTTTTTAACCAATAGATGTGGTTATTTAGTCATTATGTGTACGCTGTAGGGTGAAAACAATTCCACCCTACACAGAAATCTAAAGGCGATCATAGGGCCACCGTAGTCTGGTTGGAAGAGTAACGGATTAGAAACCGGAGGTATGCAAGTTCAAAAGTCCATCCAACCCCTAGGGGCACGTACACGTTAAATCTGTCGAGGTGTGGTGAGTTGGGCGCCATCACAGGTGTTGACTTATTCATATGACAGTGGTTCAAAATGACGAGGTGTTACCCTCGGATCTTTCCCTTCGGAGTTGATAACAAACAGCATTGCTCCAGTGCGACGTTATTTAATTAACATTACCATTACTTAGATTTCTAGGGATAGACACTACATCCCATCGAATGATACCTTCGAAAATACTGTACTATGAAGGATGAAAAAGTATGGTAGATCGATTGTTAATTAACATCGCACCGGAGCAACACAGCGAGCTATCGGCGGCAGTCCGGGATCAATCACCAAGGGGGAAGATCCGGGAACAATACCACGCAATTTTTAACCACGGCCAGATGATGAGGCAACACTTGAGCTGGTACCCCACCATCTAACCTTCCTCGCCCCCATATTGTGAGAAGACAACAGATTAAACGTGCCCCCACATACACGCCAGTCTTAGGATCGATTTTTGAATTAGCCCTCCGATTGCTAAACCGTTACTCTAAGAAAAAAAGTGATATTTGGTATTTTTGGTATTTTTAATTAATTACAATTAATTTAATAACTCACAGTTAATATATATATATATATATATATATATTCCTCAAAATCAAACTACCTAATATAAAGATCATGGAAGACATCTTTATCTATGATAGGGATAGGAGACATCAATCAGATATTGAAAAAAAAATATTTAAATATATTTTATACATATATTTTATTTATATACATATATTATATTTTATACATATATTTTATTTATATACATACATTATATTTTATATATATTTTATAAAATTCATATTTAAACTCATTTAGCTTGATTACCAAGTAGTGGTACAGTAGTGATGCGACATCGACAGCAAACATCGAAGTTTTGATACATCGATGTTCAAAATTAAAGCATCGATGTTGATAATACATCGCCCCAAAAACATCGATGTTTTTAAAATTCAGTGTATTTAAACTTTTATCCCCATTTCTTAAAACTGGTTTAGCAACTAGTGATGCGACACATCGGCTCCAATACATCGATGTTTTTTTTTTAAAACATCAATGTTTTGAAAACATCGGCATCGATGTCGCATCCCTACTTGTCTGACCCTTCACCCTTGTCCACTTTGGTCTAAAAGTATGTTCAATTTGCTGATTATAAAAATTATGCTACTTGGTCATTTATTAAATTTTTATAACAGTAATTTTTTTATTTAAAAATAAAACATCGACAACGTAAAAACATGGATGTTACAAAAACATCGACTCCAATACATCAATGTTAAAAACATCGATGTTTTGAAAACATTGACATCGATGTCGCATCCCTAGTGTACAGTCGCTTACACTACAACACACGTAATGGCAAAACAGTTACATCTATTGGTTGAAATAATTGTAGAAACGATTCAATTGGTCAAAAAATCTATGTTTGGTTATAAGACATGCAAGGTTAACTGTAGGTTGAATGGTGTTATGAAGCCTCTCAGTAATTTGATAATTTTTTTAATTAACGTCGTACTAGAGCAACATAATGGACTATTGACGACGGTCTGGGATCAATCCCAAAGGGAAATAACCGAAGACAACACCTCGTAATCGAAAAAATGCGGAGCCCCGGTTCGTTTTTTCCAGCATCTGTACGTGTTTACATTACTCCTCTTTTTATCCTAAACTGAATCCTTAGCCGCGTGAAAAACCGGGAGGAACGAACCTCTCTGTCTCGACGAGGCGTAATCTGTGTCTTCTGCGAAAAATGTCAGGGAGGCTAAGGAGAATTAACTAGGGCTTGAAGTGATATGTTTTTATTCTGCCATATGCTTGTGGTCGCATCCGGCAACGTGTCACGACAACGGATAAATTAACTGAGAACGCGTTGTAATCTTCCTAGGGGGGATTAGCGATGTTACGCATCGATGGTTCCTGACAGAACGAGGCGAGCAAAAACGCCGCAGAACCGAAACTATAAATACTCCACGTGGATTAAATATGTCAACCCCAAAGAGTGTGATGAACCCCTCTGAATCACTTTAAAAATAATTTATCAATTTCTATAATAAAATAATTTATAAGTCTGGCAATGTAGTTTTAAAAATGAGGAATTTAAATTAATTTTTTATGAAACTTGGTAGGTAGTATTTTAATTAACGTTCCACTGGCTCAACACACCGGGCTATTGGCAACCGTCCGGAATCATTCTCAAAGGATAGAACTACGCAATTTTAAACCACGGTCAGATGACGAGGCAACACCAGAGTTGGCGCCCCAACCAAACGTGAGGACATTCGATGTCACGGCAGATTTAACGTGTAACAGTCCCCCTCTTACACGATGGTCTTTGGTTGGATTCGAACTCGCAACCCTCCGGTTGCTAATACTTTACTCTTGCAACCCTCCGGTTGCTAATACTTTACTCTCGCAACTGGGATACCCCCAAGGCCGTATGAAACTTGGTAAAAAATTTGTAAGTTAATCGCAGACATGTTATGGTTTCTAATCCTCCAAGGAGTCTCGACGAAATGTCTCATCCACCAAAACATGACCAGATTTGCTATTGACGAGTTAACTCGTCTTCAGTGTACACTACACTACAATAATGGACCGGACAGTAAGATGTGATGATATAAGGGAAATAATACATGCTTTAATAGGGGGATGGTCCCCCACATGCTGCAATTACACTAACAACCAGTCTGGGCATACTTTCAACAAGGTTTGGATACACAGCAATGGGCATTTGAGTCCATTCCTGCTGTAAGAATGTCGCCAGCTCAGCTGTAAATTTCGGACGTGGTTTCCTATGGGGTTTAGGTCGGGACTATGAGCAGGCCAGGGAAGACGTTTTGCATCCATATTTTGATATCACTGCTTGACAGAGGCTGCAACATGACATGGAACGTTGTTGTCGTGGAAGTAACATTCGTCCATTCCATAAAATTGCCGGAGTGTAGGAAGAACCTGATTGTCCATAATGTTCGTGTAGACGTCGGCATTAAATTGACCAGGTACAGCATGCAAAGGTCCTAGGCCATACCTCGAAAAATACAACCAAAAAGTAGTCGGATTTTATGCAAATCCGCTAGCGTCTTGTATATTATTGAAGTGAAGTGAATGCGTTGATGACGATGAGCTCCTAGATCTGAGCTTATCTTCTAAGGACGAAGTACCTCGCCTATCAAGATCTGGTCAGTTTTGCTAAAGATGAAATAGATCGTCGAGAAAACCACCGAGTGTTTTCATTTTACAAGTGCATCAGGTAATTCAATAACACAAAATCAGTATGCAATGGATTTACGAGACGTGGTAGCACTTTTGAATGGGTAGGCGATTAGCAACCGAAGTGTTGCGAGTTCGAAACTCGATCCAACCATGGACCGCCGTGTAGGCGCATATCACCCATCCTAGTATCCGTGAAATGATACACGCTAATCTTACGATGCCAGCGTTTTAACAACGATGGCCTAAACTGGTCAACTGTTGAGCTGCCGAACTGCACCCTCTAGCAAATCAATACATGCACAGCTTAATTTGATTTTATCTCCCTCCCTTAAAGGATCGCACATGAAATTTTGGAACAACACTGTATTTTAGATTTTTAAGTTTATGGATTTTCGAAAACTCAAAACTGTTACATTTGGCTCGTATTTTAGTTTTTTACTTCATGTTTTATCGAAAATACCAAATGATACCTCTATGGGCCATACTCTTTAAAACTTTTGCTGTGCAGTGTTGTATTTCCCCAAAGCACACGTACTGACTGAATAATCACACTGATTTGGTTAAAAGAATCCTTGGAAAGATTCTGTTAAACAGCGGCCTGTAGCATATCTAGTGCGAACATACACTATATGGAAAAAGTATTAGGACACTGCAGAAATTCGGAAGAGGATCCATTTTAGTGTAGGGTTGTTTTTCCTGTTCGGCCAATTGCTTTATGTACCTGGTACCATGAACGCTGACGTGTACCTCGACGTTCTGGATATTTCGGCCTTGCCTACACTATGGAAACACTACGGCTATGATGGTTTTTTCTTCCAACAGGATCGTATTCCATGTCATATTGAAACACGTGGGCTCGACTGGTTTCCTGAAAATTAGGCAAATTTGCTTGACTGGCCTGTTCAGAGCCCCGATCTCAATCCGATCGATCACTTGTGGGACATACTGGAGCGACTAGCACGACATCGCCACGCAAACAAATCTTTACAGCCTTGCAAGAGGCATGGCGAGGTATTCCTGCCCAGACTTACAGATAACTTGTGAAAAGTATGCCTCGACGTGTTGCAGCTGTAATATAAGCAAAAGAAGGGCCTACCCGTCACTAAATACAATAATAAAGCATCTTTTTTGAAAAACATGCAGTGTCCAAATACTTTTGTCTATTTTTATAGTTCACTTCACTATGTGTATACATATTTTTTTTTTTAAATTGCGTTGGTGACTGTCTAATAGAAATTTAGCAAACATATGTTTGATTTTCAGCACGGTTTCTAAAGCTCTTTCGAAATGTTAATGGATTTTTTTTTGGCAAAATACACTTACTGCCAAAAGTTAAGCACGAAAAGTAAAGTGCGAAAAAAACGACAAATACAGCTTTGATTGACACGAAATGCGGCAGGAAAGTAGCGAATAGGTTTATGCATGAAACAAAACAAAGAATTAAATACAAAGATTAAAACATTATTGAATTTTCATAAGTTATAAGATGAAGTCATATTGGAGTCCTTAACAAAATGATATTTAAATCCAAAACAAATCAATAAAATCGACATTAATAGGGTATATGACCACCTTTCATCCTCATACAAAGTTTACAGCGTGTGACCATGCTTTCCATGAGGTAATCAACCACCCCAGAGTCAAGTAATCGCCATTCCTACTGTAGAGCAGTTTGGAACTCTGTGAGAGTAACTGGGGGTAGGAAACGTGCAAACACAGCACGGCCGAGGGCATCCCAAAGATTTTTAATGGGTTTAAGGTCGGGTGAGTACGCCGACCAAACCATATGGGCAATTCCCTCCCTCTCCAGATAGTCTTTGACGACGCCAGCTCTATGGGAACGCGCATTATCATCCATTAAAACAAAAGAAGAACCAACTGCTGCAGCGTACAATCTCAAAGTGGATTCTAGGACTTCATTCCGTTACCGGACAGCCGTCACAGAACCCCGTCTATAGATGTGCAGGTCAGTGCGATATCCCAATGAAATCCCGGCCCACATCATGATGCTTCCACCTCGGAATGCGTGATGCTCGATGATGCTCTGGGGCCGATTGCGTGTGCGTTGTTCTCTCCAGACCCTTACACGTTTGTCATCTGACTCCAGTGTAAATCGACTCATCCTTGAACATAACGTTAGCCCAATCAGACACAGTCCAATTCATATGTTGCCGACACCACTTTAATCGTGTCCCTCTGGAATGAAGGATAGAGGAACACAAACTTCTTTTACCCTCGGCGTCCAGTCCATTCATGTAAAGTTTTCGCCGCACAGTAGTGGCAGATATCTTATTACCAATGGTCGCTGCAATCATAGATGTCACACGTGTGGAGGCTGCTCTTCGATTCCGCTTCGCTACAACAGCAATATATCGATTTTCCGCGGGGGTCGTAACCCTTGGTCGGTGGCCACAGGTTTTCGGACAACTGTTTGCCTGGTTTATAACTGTTACCATAATCGTGAAATGACGGAATGATGATCTCCGAAGAAAAGATAATCATCAGTGATTGATTGCCTTACTTCAAAGCGTCCCACAGAACGCCAGCGCTCACTATCAGCCATTCTGCTTCTGAAAGCCATAGAAACACGTCTGTCTTGAAAACTAATCGTGCCAAAGTTCTAAGCACTTTTTATCAGCACTTACATGCAATTCCTCTAACCCTTCACAATGCTGGCTTCTTATACGACTGCCGTTTTTGCATATTTCTTGACACGAAACCGTGATTGGCTACTATATAACACATTTTCACACTTCCATCTACCTCTGCAGCAAAGTGCAGCCTCTCAAATTCAGACTGGCTGCTGTAAATTAATATTTTCCTCTCCGTGCTTAACTTTTGGCAGTGAGTGTACGTTGCAAATATACGCAAAAAAAAAAATTTTTATAAAATTTTTTGAATTAACTGTTTTGGGAATAGGCCCAATATGAGACACCAATATTTCTTGATATGATATTGTGCATTTACAATGACAGTGAAATACATGCGTTACAAAAATAAAATATGTTTAATATAAAACTTATTTATTTAAAAAACTTATTTATTTAAAAAACTATTTTATTTAAAAAACTTATTTATTTAAAAAACTATTTTATTTAAAAAACTTATTTATTTAAAAAACTTTTCAATTAACCCAACGTACCTTATACAAGTCTAAAGACCAGTCAAAAAGAAGTCTTCCAAACTCTTTAAAGCGATGTGTCTCTATAGGTTGTTGCTGAAGTATGTCGGCTTGCAATGGAGAAGGTTATGTTTACAATGACTGTACAGTCTCACAAGCTAATAGTTAATGACACTTCCAGTAGATGATTACACCGTAGGGTAAAGATACAGGGGTATCTGATATTAGGCAAGTATTTGATATTAGGTCGCTTTCTCCTGTCTCGTTAACATCAAAATCGACTGAATCTTAGACGAGATATCTCAACGAAACCCCTTGGAGGGTTAACTGTTCATGCAACTAATGTAATTTCTTCTTTCACGAGAAAAAGAGTTTTATATTTTATTCAGAAAAAATTCTTTCCTGATCGGAATTTTCAACTGTTCCACAATCATAAAATTACATTCCAAATAAGTATCATTGTCTAATCCTGTTAACTCATCCTTCAAATATCCACAAGCCACTGATAATCTGAGCATATTTATATTGCTGAGAATGACATATTTAACACAGCGGAACTGGGTTTATTTTTGACACCTCTGAAACGAGAGACTGATTGATCACGATCCCGTCTCAGTCTCAGAGGAAGGAAAACGAAATCGTGAACTTGAAATACACGTTTCATTTATCTTCTGTACTGTTAGTGACAGGTGTTACATCTTCAGCTGTTACAGTATAGTAGTAAAAATATATCATCTTTAGTACACACACACACACTTCCAAGACTTGCTCGGGGAACTCGTAAAATTTCTCAGCAAGTATGAGTTAGGAAAGATTCCGCAATTACCCATTAATTCTTGTTAGCCTATCCATTTGTTGTTCCGGTTGAGGTGATAGTATACCTAATGTGTTAAACGTTCACAAGAAATTACCTGTGAACATAGGACTATTATTGGATTTAAGTCAATTCCCTGAAATAATCAACTATTTTGTTCTTTATTGTACTAAAACTTTTCATGTAGACTTAGTAGACTTGAATGAAAGAATACAAACTTTTATTTTAAGCCTTTGCACTAAATAAATACTAGAATTTAATGACTACTGAATAAATACTAGTATTTCATGACTACTGAATAAATACTAGTATTTAATGACTAAATAAATACTAGTATTTAATGACTAAATAAATACTAGTATTTAATGACTACTGAATAAATACTAGTATTTAATGACTACTGAATAAATACTAGTATTTAATGACTAAATAAATACTAGTATTTAATGACTACTGAATAAATACTAGTATTTAATGACTAAATAAATACTAGTATTTAATGACTACTGAATAAATACTAGTATTTAATGACTAAATAAATACTAGTATTTAATGACTCCTGAATAAATACTAGTATTTAATGACTAAATAAATACTAGTATTTAATGACTAAATAAATACTAGTATTTAACGACTACTGAATAAATATTAGTATTTAATGACTACTGAATAAATACTAGTATTTAATGACTACTGAATAAATACTACTATTTTTGCAAAACAACCTTGCGACGGAAGATCTAGAACTTCATATGAATGCATTTTGCACATAATAAAATCTAGGTTCTTAGTTGTCTTCAGGGGTGGAGCCCTTTCTTATATTTTTCAATCCATCTAGAGTAGTCCTAGATATCAGAATATCAAATGAGAGAATATTTATATATCTTAGCAACATAAATATACCTAGAATATTTATATATTTTAGCAGCATATATATATTATACACAATATTTATGTACCTTAACATCACTTATACACAGTCCAGTCACATTAATGTGACCACCTGTCAAAAGCCAGAATAAGCCACCTTTGGCAGAGCGGGCCGCTGAGAGACGTGTAGGAAGAGAGTCAATTAGGTTTCTGAAGCTGTTCACTGGGATGTTGAGCCATGCTGACTCCGGTGCCGTGGCCAGCTGCGCTAGATTACGCGGTTGAGGATCCATGGCGCGAACAACCCGATCGAAGTGGTCCCACAGATTTTCGATTGGGCTTAAATCCGGTCAGTTTGCTGGCCAGGAGAGTACGGTAAACTCATCCTGGTGCGCTTCGAACCACGCACATACACTGCAAGCTGTATGATACCTCGCATTGTCCTGCTAGTAGATGCCATCATTCTGAGGGAAAATATTTCTCATGTAGGGGTGGACATGGTCCGCAAGGACAGATGCGTACTTGTTCTGATCCATCGTGCCTTCCACAATGATGAGTGCACCCAGTGAATGCCAGGAAAACATTATACAAACCATAATGCTCCCTCCTCCAGCCTGGATCCTTCCGGCAATTATTGCAGGGTGTTTGCTTTCAGACGTTTCACGCCGTATACGCCAACGTCTATTTGTCCGATGGAGCATAAAACGTGATTCATCGGAAAAAGCTACCTCATGTCCGTAGCCTTCGTTCGCCTCTGTCATCTATAGCCCGAGGTGCACCACATGTACCACGCCGCTGATTTTGGATAGTGCCATTTTGCCATGCCCGGTATAGTTTTACCACGGCGGCACGCAAACAGTTCACAAAATTTGCCGTTTCCGAAATGCTTCCACCCTTGGAAAGTAAGCCAATAATCATGCCCTTTTGGACGTCGGATAAATAGCTACGTTTCTGCATTACGCCAACGATTGAAATGCTTTCCGATGCCCTAGGACATCCTTTATATACAGGGTGGTCCCGAATTCATGGTACAAACTTTAATGGTAGGTACAGGACATTGTAACAATGATTTATTGTATAGGAATGTATAGTCGCAAGTGACGCGGTGAGGCGAAAACAGGGGAAATAACGGCCGAAAGGAAAAACAAAGATTTTATTGAAAGCGTTGTTGACAAGTGTCATGTTTACAGTAATTGTTCAAAATTGCGTCCACCAGTATCGATACATGCTTGACAGCGTCGGTGGAGCGATTGGCGTACACGTTCAAAGATGCCTGGTATTTCACGCACACCTGCAGCAGCTACAGATAAGCGAGCGACGAGATCCTCATCTGAGTCAACTGGAGTCTCATAAACAAGATGCTTTAGATGTCCCCATAAAAAGTAATCGAGGCTCGATAAATCGGGAGATCGGGGTGGCCAAGGGACTGGTCCACCACGCCCAATCCATCGAGTACCAAACGTGGCATTCAGGTAATTCCGTACATCAATGCTGAAGTGTGCTGGCGCCCCATCGTGCTGAAACCACATGCGGTTACGAATGGCGATCGGAACATCATGCAGCAGTTGTGGTAACACTTCTTTCAGAAAAATAAGATAGCTTCCGCCAGTGAGCCGCGTGGGTAGTAAGTATGGGCCAATCAAAAAGTCGTTCACAATACCAGCCCACACATTAATACTGAAACGTTGTTGAAACGCATGTCGACGCGTTGCATGTGGATTATCGGTTGCCCACACATGGGAATTGTGCGCATTAAAGACACCCTCGCGTGAAAATGTCGCTTAATCTGTAAATAGCACATAATCTACGAAATCCGGCTGCAACGCACATTGCTGCATCACCCACAGGCAGAAGTTCACGCGGCGAGGATAATCTGCCGGATTCAATGCTTGTACTTTCTGAAAATGGAAGGGGTGTAAGCGATTTTCGTTTAACACTCTGCATACAGTCTGATGACTCACACCTACGTCACGCGCAACAGTTCTTGTGCTTGACTCGGGTCTATCAGCCACAATGTTCAAGATGCTTTCTTCCAGCCTTGGAGTGCGTACAGCTCTTACTCGACCAGCGCCATGTCTGTTGACGTCGAACGCACCTGTTTCACAAAGTTGACGATGTAACCGTTGAAAAATTCTATGATCCGGCATTCGTCGATCAGGATACTCCGCGCGATACATTCGTAACGCAGCTCTGCCGTTACCATTTGCACGGCCGTACATGTAATGCATGTCTGCTTTTTCTGCATACGTAAAGTCACCCATCGTCTACGGCAGCACAATTGTGAATGTCGCTTTTCCCTACTGCGATGCATCATGTTCAACAGCGGCTAGACATCTACTGCCCTCTACCGGCAATGATACCAACCGATCACTCCATTTCTCTTTCCTTTTATTTCCCCTGTTTACGCCTCACCGCGTCACTTGCGACTATACATTCCTATACAATAAATCATTGTTACAATGTCCTGTACCTACCATTAAAGTTTGTACCATGAATTCGGGACCACCCTGTATACTCCACTGCCTTTTGTGATTGGGTATTTCACGTTGACGTCGAAAGTAGGTGGTGGTCACATTAATGTGACTGGACTGTGTATACTGTACTTACGAAATTTCTATATCTTACAAACATTAATATAGTACCTAGGATATTTATGTACCTTAGCATCATTAATGTACCTAGGATATACCGTAGAATCATTAATATATCCAGTATATTTATGTACCTTAGCATCATTAATGTACCTAGGATATACCGTAGAATCATTAATGTACCTAGGATATACCGTAGAATCATTAATATATCCAGTATATTTATATACCTTAGCAGCATAAACATAACCTAGGATATTTATATAACTACCTTTAATCATTCCAAGGATTTTTGACGTCAGACTTTCCACCAATCCTGAAAGGGTTAATATACAATATTGCAATACTGTCTAGTTTCAAAATTTTGGACAGTATTGGAATAGACAATCAACCCAAAAATTGTATAAAACTGCTATAAATAGCTCATAAACGTTCTAAACAGTAGCATTAAATTGCAATATCGATCTAGAAGGCTTTTTTTTTGCAGCTAAAAATTGTTATTAGTTATTTTGTTAAATTGTTTCTATACCAGGAAAAGACGATTTTGTATTTAAATTGAACATATATTATTTAATTAAAAAAGTCAGTGTTCATGTATTTCTTTGGAAGTACATTCTTTGTAATAAGAAGACAAGATACAAAAGTTTATGCGAAGGAAAATATCAGGTTGAGAAGTTTTTTAATTTAACATAGGATTTACTTAAGAAAACTTTGAAATTTTTTAACAGATTAAGTAGTTTTTCTTTTAATTACAAACATTTCCTTTCTTCAATATTACTTTTAATTATTAAATTATTAACAAAAAAAGCGAAATTGTATTGTCTCAACATACTTTTACCAAAATTTCCTTCTTCTATGGAATGTTTTAATATTAAATTTTATACATACAATCATGTCCTAAATTATCTTCACATTCCCAAAAATAATTATATTCCTTGAAATACCCAATCGATGTAATAAATTTTTGCATTTAATGTGTGAAAGGCAAGCCTAATTAGCATTATCCTTTCAAAATTGATTAAACGGTTTCTGATATGCAAATCAAGGAGTTACGTCATCCAACGCTGAATCAAGCGCTTTGCGCAAAGTGAATATCTGAGTGAATTTCTATAATACAGCGTTTGATTTCAGTGTGTAAGGTTTCAAAACGGTTTGTTATAGCTCCCAAGTATCAGTTGGAAGAATCTGTGAAGTGCCGCAATATCGGCCGTTTAGAAGCAGGGCAGACAATCATGGAAGCAGCGAGATGTGTGAATATTTCACGACAGACAGTCTCTGCGCTATGCAAACAATTTCAGAACTCTGGAACTGTGGTAAGGCCTGGACAGGATAGTAATCGTATAACAACTGCTTCTCAAGATCTACACAGTTCAGTCACATTAATGTGACCACCTGTCAAAAGCCAGAATAACCACCTTTGGCAGAGGGGACCGCTGCGAGACGTGCAGGAAGAGATTCACATAGGTTTCTGAAGGTGTTCACCCAGTGAATGCCAGGAAAACATTCCCCAAACCATAATTCTCCGTCCTCCAGCCTGGATCCTTCCGGCAATTGTTGCAGGGTGTTTGCTTTCAGACGTTTCACGCCGTATACGCAAACGTCCATCTGTCCGATGGAGCATAAAACGTGATTCATCGGAAAAAGCCACCTGTCGCCACTCTGTGGACGTCCAGTTGCGGTACTGGCGTGCAAATTCCAGCCTTCGTCGCCGATGAACAGCAGTCAGCATAGATGCATTAACCAGGCGTCAGCTGCGGAGGCCCATGCGCAGCAACGTTCGCTGAACCGTTGTTGAGAATACACTCTTCGTAGCCCCTTGGTTCAGCTTGGCGGTCAGTTGCTCAACAGTTGCACGTCTATTCGCCCGAACTCATCTCCGTAGCCTTCGTTCGCCTGTGTCATCTATAGCCCGTGGTGCACCACATGTGCCACGTGGGCCACTCAAACCAAATTATGAATATAATGAACTATGGTTTGCTTCGCAAACCACGTGCAACGCCGTGATAGCCTAGTCATTGTCAAATTCGGCCCAAATTCCAATTGCGAAGAGAACCAATCAGCGTGACGTCACAATCTCCTTCCGAAAATAGAAATACTTAATTAAAAAATTATTTATTAAAAGAAAATCAAATTTATAAGGTATCAATCTGTTATAAAATTTTCCTCAGATTTTAAATCCGTTGAAATTTTAACTCTATTTTTAACGATCTAGGAGATAGAAAAAAGAACTACATAACTAAAGTTAAAACTTTATTTGTTTTTTTAGTTTACTGACAAATCGTTCCTCCGCAAAATCAATCGGAAGCGAAAAAATTTGTGATATTTTACATTGTTGCCATTCCAAAAAAAAAACAATAATAATTAAATTTCCATTAAATTAATTTAAGAATGTTCCAGATTGAATTTTAAAATTCGGGCGCCATAGAAAAATCACAAAAAATTCGGATTACCTGTGTGCCAAATTCCATTATTCTAAGTGCAATAGATTCGTCAGGACAGTTCACACACATACACAGACAAACATTTAACTTTATAATATTAGAGATGATGTTATGTCTCATTCCATAAAAAGTCATAAAATTATAGTTCACAGTTTCTGAGAAATTCGTGATTCTATGCATGCAAAGATAATTTTGGACACCTGATTATATTCTTTTTGTTAGATATAATATTCTGTTTCCGATTTTTGTTAATACTTTTATATTTCCCCATTTTCCATACAAATTCTTATAATTACTTGGTCTTGTACAATTTCTTATATTTTCGAAAACGATGTGAAAACTAAAACAATTTTGGAATCTACAATTTGGAACAATATGGAATACTAATCAAAACTGGATTAGAGTGAGATGGAACTAAAGAAGGCTGTTATGAGGCCTGGATGACTGGAGGAAGGTATTGTTCAGTGATGATAATATGTTTTGTGTATCATACGGTGGTCTATGCACACTTGTTTGACAATGAAACAAGAAGCATTTGACAAATAGTGACTGAAACGTTCCGTTTGTGGTCAGTTTAAGGATATGGGCTTGCAGGACTACAGACGACACTAGGAAGCTATTTGTCCAGTAGGAAATGGTGTTATCATATGGTGGCAGCGTCACAAGATTTATGTGAGGATCATTATTATTTATTTTAAGAGAGGTTAGCTTCTTGTCATTTTTATAAGTCAACGAAGAACTGGTTCAAACAGCGAAAAAGTCAAAGTCACCGGATTTGAATTCAATTGAGAATTCATTGGGGACAGCGAAGAATAGACTGCAAGAAATAGCGTCAACAAACAAAAAGGTTCTTGTATTCAGTACAGCTATCCGTATGGGGCAATGTCTGGTCAAAAATGGCTTGGCCACTTGTAATTAGTGATCCAAATCGATGGGGGCTGTTAGTAAAGGTAATGTTGATGCTACTAAATACCGAAGAATGATTACTTTTTAAATTTTGGACAAATCTTTATATGTTTCACGGTATATTCTAATATTTTAAACCAAGAAATTTTAGAATATCCGAAATTTTACCTCCTACTTTATTTTCTTCGTACGTTAATTGTAATTTTAATTTATTATATATTTTCCTGACATTTTTGTAAAAATGTTTTGCAAACTCAAAATTTCAATAACATTAAATTTAATGTTATAAATTTTTTTGCATAGGGAACACATAAACAAATATTGATAACTGATTTATTTCATTACTCCAATATTTTGAATAATAACTGTAGACCCCCAAATATTTCACATTTAAGTTGGTATGTAAATTCTTACCAGTTCACTATACGCTTCACTAAATATTTCATCCAATGCTTTTTACCAGTTATCGTTAGAAAACTCAATTTCAGATTATTAGTAATTAGAACTCTATCTTTACGTCAACCCCTATACTCATACCGTTATTCTTCTTTGCATCGTTCTTGATCGTAAAACTCATTTTTTACAATATTAGACAAATGAGTCAATTTATGAAGTTAATTTGACACGTTCATACTGAAGGTAAATGTGAAAAGCCTATATCTATTATAGAATTAACATTTAAAAATTTCTGGTAGCTAGTGCAATTATCAGTAATTTAGTTTCATCCTAGAGTAATTTGTATTTCGCACACGAAGTCTTACACTTTTCTTTCTCAAACTATGACACGTTTAAGCGCTCCACAGAAATAACGCGACAAAATTAACTAATCTATGCTATTCATACACCTCCTTTTAGATATTACCCTTTTACGGTGTGTTTTACAGATAGGTTTAGACCTTATATATGATATCGTGTGCGAGAATCGGTACAGAAGTGTCCATTCTATTGTGGTGTGTGTTTATTACTACCTTGGCTTCATTATACTGTAGTGTGCTATCCAGATAGGTCTAGATTTTATGTATAATGCCATGTTCTACAATAAGACTAGAGGTTTCCTTTTTATTGTGGTGCGTATTTAAGATTGACTACTCTATTAAATTGTGCTTTTCAAATAGGTCTAGATTTTATATATAATGTCATGTTCTACAATAAGACTAGAGGTTTCCTTTTTATTGTGGTGAGTATTTAAGATTGACGACTCTATTATATTGTGCTTTTCAGATTGGTCTAGACTTTATGTGCTAGATGCTAGATTGTGTTATAGGTTTGTGGATTAGAAGAACCGTCATTATTGTAGTGTGTGTTTAAGATTGTCTTGACTTAATTATGCTATGGTGTGTTTGTCAGGTAGGTCTAGATTTTATGTATGATATGTAGTGTTCTACAATAAGACTAGAATCATCCTTTTTACTGTGGTGCGTATTTTAAATTGACTTGATTCCGTTATATTATGGCTTTTTAGATTGACCTAGATTTTATGTGTAAGGTCGCTGGCTCTAGCATTGGAGTAGAAATATCGTCTTTATTGTGATGTGTGTTTAAGATTGCCTTCACTTCATTATATTGTGTTGTGCTTTTCAGGTAGGCCTAGATTTTATGTGCAAGACAACGTGTTCTAGAATCGGACTAGATGTATCCTCTTTATTGTTGTGTATGTTTCAGACTGGCTTGACTTCATTACATTACACACATTAGGACACAGTGTCAGCTCCTGAGGATATATAAATAATTACAAGAAATTACACGGCGTGTTCGCATATAGTTTTTTTAAACATTGTCATTCGCAACGCGGAATTTGGGTATGATGAAGCAATACGCGAATTCCGCGCTGGCTAATGCATCTAATGTTTTAGCGATGGAATCACCAGCTGTGAGACCAAAACATTTCATGTCATTAGGAATGGTGCAGGCTGGCGAGAAGCTCAAGGTAGGTAGATAAGTAGTTAAATTAACGTCGCACTGGAGCAACATATAAGGCTATTGTAGAAGGCCCGGAATCCATTCCGAAAGTTGGTAGGTTGGATTTTCATAAACCAAAGGCCTTATTTCGCCATGCTACACCAGGCACAAGGAAAAAAATCTCGCAATAGACATACACACACAGAAAGTTTTAAGGGAACAAAAGAGGGAGAAATCGCATCTGCTCCGCCTACAGTTCACAGGTTGCTAGCGCTGTGGGCGTACCAACTGAGACACGACACCCCTCCCTCCATCCTGAATGGAAAGATCTGAGAACACCATAGCGAATTTTCGAACCACGGTCAG
The DNA here is from genome assembly GCA_947359465.1 of Metellina segmentata. Taxonomy (NCBI): domain Eukaryota; kingdom Metazoa; phylum Arthropoda; class Arachnida; order Araneae; family Tetragnathidae; genus Metellina; species Metellina segmentata. Next base: position 50,468,200 of record OX375884.1, on the reverse strand, counting down.
ATAACAAAGACATTTGAGGTCACGTCAGATTCAACGTGCACCAGCCCCCATGTACACGACGGTCTTTGGTTGTACCAAGTTTTAAACGCGTAACCCTCCGATTGCCAATCCAGTACTCTTCCAACCGGGCTACCTCGGTCTGTGGAGATAGTAAGAAAAAGAGCACAGGGCATATCGCACCCCGGCAAGAAAAGTGACACAAGTCATAAAACAAAAATTGTGATGTTATGTCATTGAAAAATATGTATGAGGTGCCCCAGCGTGTTATATTACTATTTTATAGAATATAATAGAAGTTACCACCATAAATATTTTCCTAAAATTTAAAGGAAGCTTATACTATTTCGATATAAGTTTTATAGTTTCAGTTGTGTATCTCAAAATCCGCAATTTTGAGTTGTGTCATTTTTTTCCCAGTGTGCAATATATGGGATACCTGTTAAAAATATTCAGAAAAACTGAACTAATTCTTTTTAACCTTGTGCCCCTCGGCTTTGAAGCTGTTCTACATGCAAAAATATATACATAATTTGACTTTACTTTTTTTATTATGATTTTGTACGAAAAGAAAGAAAGAAAGAAAGAAAGAGAGAGAGAGAGAGAGCTGGATATATACTCAATTTTATGTTAGAAGTTTGTAAATTTTTAATTTCAAATCTATCTTTAAAAGCACTATAGGAAATATAAAATTGCATTTTTTATCTATTACACTCAAACCTGTTTTTGTGCGGTGGATAGGAACTGCATCAAATAAAACGCATAGGGCGCGTTATACTCCTCACTATTATCTATTGCATGCGCCCCACGTTTTTCGTTTTAAATCTTACAAGTATTTTTATAGCTATTAAAACTTTACAATCACAAAATTTCAGGACAATATGTATGGGTTTAGGAATCTGTATAGGGTTATAAATCTGTATGTGGAAAGGAGAAATTATTTTATACTTTTTAGTCCGTTACAAAAACGTGCTATAGTAAAAATATTTTTCATTTAAGTAATTATTCGTCATTTATGTTCTGATTTGATTGAAATTTTGAAAGGACTGCAAGTAGATTGTACTAAATGAATTTTTTTCATATAGCGCACAAAAAAATATCGCACAAAAAAGATTGCACAAAAAATATCGCACAAAAAGATCGCGCAAAAAAATCGTATAAAAAAAGATTGCACAAAAACAGGTTTGAGTGTATGTTTTTATATGTGTACTTTATTAACCTTCCAGTCGTCGCGCGTACGTGGGAGAAACACTCGAGTTGATTTAAGTTATATACACAGTCCAGTCACATTAATGCGACCACCACCTACTTTCGACGTCAACGTGAAATAACCAATCACAAAAGGCAGGTGGCAGCACATTGCAGTGGAGTGTATATAAAGGATGTCCTAGGACATCGGAAAGCATTTCAATCGTAGGCGTAATGCAGAAACGTAGCGATTTATCCGACGTCCAAAAGGGCATGATTATTCGCTTTCGGGCTAAGGGTGGAAGCATTTTGGAAAAGGCTAATTTTGTGAATTGTTCGCCCGCCGCCTTGGTAAAAGTATACAGTGCATGGCAAAATGGCACTATCCAAAATCAGCGGCGTGGCACATGTATAAAAATGTAGTTCAAAGTATTATTTAGTACTGAGTTGTGTTTTTTTGAAGTAGTTTCCTCATGATTATATATCCAGCTTGGGGAGACACTGTATATGTTTAGAACGATAACAATTCACATTAGTCTTAGCTGTTTTAATTTATTCTTAACTTTAAGTATACTTCGTGAGATGTTGAGTATGAAGGTTACCTGAGGCACTAGAATAACCATAAGTTAGGCATTCATAACCTTGTTTCTGGTGTAGTAATGCAATGTCCATTGTGAACTCGTCTTATGTTTATACAGTTCACAGCTGCTGTCGTCTCTTATTTGCTAGGCAAACTTTTCACACTTCCATCGCGTCTTAGAGGTGGACAGTAATTTCCCCCCCCCCCTGCTCATATTTGCAAAATTATTCAAATTCGCACTTGTTGCAATAAGTTACTGCACCGAATAATCCAGATTTATCGAAATCTCCAGTAATCACTTGAATGATACTTAGTTTAAAAGATAAATATTGATTTGTAGAAAAAGAAGGGCTCTTACTCTCTGGAAGTTTACAAGGCTACGATAATTTTCAATGTTAATTGAAATCCTATATAAAAATGTTAAATTCCTAACCTTTTACAGCAAAGTAAAGAAACAAATGGTAACAGGTACTATGAGAATGGTAGTGAGTAATAATTTGGAAAACGTGCAAAATAGACAGATTTTCGTAATGGCACAGATAATCCTTTATTCGTTAAAATCTTAAATTAACTTTGAGCATCAGTGAAAATCAATGTATAGTACAAGAAACTTCACAAATATTTATTCTTTTAAAAAATATATTAAAAGGTTATTATAAGGTGCCAATCGGTTGTATCTTTTCGGAAAACGATACAGTTAAGAAACTAAATTAGGATGGTGTTTCAAAATTTCTTCAAACTTTTAAGGCGATATAGGTATTACAAAATTAAACTGCATGAACAAAGTGACCTATGTCCGCATCTCAATTTGTGTTAGGGGCCTTTGGGCAGCGCTGTATTTGGCCAATTTGTGCCATAGACATTTTAGACGCTGATTTCGAACACTTAGCGCACATCATTTCACTAATGCTGAATGGCTGAAATGCACCTATGTGGTGGTTTTGAATGGAAACGTAGCAGCTTCTGTGAGAATGTATCGTTATTTAAATTATACGTATATAAATAGTGTTATTTAAATATGATGTTCAACTATGTGATAATTCCTGTAGAACTAAATAAACACATGACATTTTTTCGGATTTAATCAAAATTGCCCGACAAAAAATATTTTGTCATCTGTATTTCAAATCACGAAAATAATTCGATTTTAATATGGTTACAATGTATTGAACTTGATCGAAAATAAAATTTAATAATGTAATCAAACATTAAACCTATTTCTTGAATAATTATTCAGTTATGTGATAAGTTGTAACATTTTAATGCATAGAACAAAAAATGTAGACACAAAACGAACTTTCACACACGCAGCGTGTATATAAATCATGTTCACCTAAAATATTTTACGGCGAAAGAAACTACAGTGCATTAGCAAACTGCGCGCGTTCGAGATAAAAATCTATAAGAACATTAACAAAGTTGAGGACTTTGTGAATACAATATTGCAAAAGCAATGTGTACTGTGTCGCGGGAAAAAATAAACCGAACCACTCTTCATTCGAGCAATTTTAACAGAAGAGAAAATTCAAAGATGACGTTGGACAGGAAGGTAACATCTTCTATAAATTCAAATCTCTAAAATTTGCATAAGGGGCCGTATTTATATTAAATTGAGCACCAACTTCATAATTTCCAATAGAAACTCCACACTGCGATATACAATTTCGAATTTATATCTAAATTTAACTTCAGATGCCAAATTTCATGTCATTAGGTCTTACCATTATGAAGTTATGACCACAGAAAAATTGCAACTTCTAATGTTAAATCAGTTTCTTTGACTTTTATAAACATCTTCCTAAATAATATTTCTATAGTGCTGATATGTTGTTCATGTTACTGTTAAACAACCAAAACAAAATCCACTTAATATTTTATTTAAAAAATAGTTTTTAGTATGCAATAACAATTATTAAATTAATGTTCGAAAAATAAAATAAAATGGAACCGTATTATATGTTGATGGGATTGAAACGTATTATATGTTGATTTATAAGAACTTCTGTTATGGCCATGCAAAATTTCAGATAATTTCGATAGTTAGTGTTTGCTCTACATTAAATTTTCCTTATTATTGATATTTTAGGGGCAACTGAAAACTTAAAAAACGTCTGACAAACCTCGGATGTAAATTCTCGGTTCGTTTGCACTTGCATGGTAAAAATAAAATTGTAATTCTCAAATTGTTTGCAGTTGCATATAGTAAAAATAATAATGTAATTCTCGGTTCGTGTTTGTACTTGCATAGTAAAAATAAAATTGTAATTCTCAAATTGTTTGCACATGCATAGTAAAAATAATAATGTAATTCTCGGTTCGTTTGTACTTGCATAGTAAAAATAAAATTGTAATTCTCAAATCGTTTGCACTTAGTAAAAATTATAATGTAATCTCATATCGTTTGTACTTACTTTCATAGTAAAAATAAAAATGTAATTCTCAAATAGTTTGCACTTGCATAGTAAGTATATTAATCCTCGGACCGTGGAAAAATATGTTAAAAATAGTTTTAAAATAAAAATTTCGGGAGCGAATACAGGTAATCTCGATTCTACGAACAGCGTGTTTCTATATGGAGGTGATCCCTGAAATTGACACCAAATTCAGGATTTAATATCTCAGAATATAAAGATAAAGTCATGAAATTTCATATTTAGACTAATTTAACAATGTGGAATATATTTATGGCATCGAAACATGGTGTTGCCTTTATAAATTTCGTTGTTTGTGAAAAATTTGACATGAAGACGTCCGCTTTTGCAATTTTTTTATTTGACTTTGTAGAAGACGTTATTCCCTATTGAATGATATACACTCATGTCCATAAATTAAGAATAATTCAGAATCACACGGAAATCGAACTCTAAAGTAAAAATTGCATCTGTAGGATTATCACACACATCTTCAAGAATAATATCCAAATTACAGGAAGCCATCAGATGACGCACATAGTACGTCACAATGACGCGAGTGTAAGAGAAGTGTATATAAGGAATTGTAGCACAGAAGTAAAATTGTTCACAAGCGTTTTGTAAGCCGCTCAGTGCCACAGCCGAATAGTTATGGCACAGAGGACGCATGTAGATGATTTTTTCTGTGCTAAAATTATCGTCCGACTGGATTGTGGGCGTACTCAGACTGAAGTTTCAGTGGAACTTGGAATCGCCCAAAGTGTCATCTCTAGGCTTTGGCAACAATTCCAAAATGATGGAAATGTCAGTAGACGTTACAGTACAAGTCGCCTCCAAGTTACAACGCCGAATGACGACCGGTATTTGGCAGTAACTGCAAAAAGAAGCAGACGGAGAACAACATCGGACCTTTCTCGTCAGCTGTCTTCAGCCACGGGTACGACAGTTTCAAGGCAAAGCGTTTACAGACGTTTGGGATATGTTGGTCTATATAATCGCAGGCCTGTCAGATGTATTCCACTCACGGCAACTCACTGTCACCAGCGGTTAGCCTAGAGTAGAGAACATGCGATGTGGACACATCGTCACAGTGGGCTTGTGTGATGTTTTCCGGCGAGTCTAGGTTTAGTTTGCAGTCTGATTCACGGCGGACGTTCATATGGAGAACGCCAGGTTCCCGCTTCCACCAAGACCACCTCATGGAACGACACCGCTACGGTGGTGCAGGATTGTCCGTTTGGGGCGGAATTATACTGGGCTCCAGAACATATCTGCATGTTCAAATAGGAACCATGTGAGGCCAACTTTATCGGGACATTATTCTGGAACAACACGTACGTTTGTTTAGAGGTGCCATGGGCGCATAATTTGTGTTTATGGATGAAAACGCCCGTCCTCACCGTGTAAACATTGTAAACGAATGCCTTGAATCTGAGGATATACCCCGCATAGAATGACCAGCATTCTCACCTGACTTGAATCCGATAGAGCATGTGTAGGACATGCTTGCCGACGAGTTGTAGCCTGTCAACCACCTCCTACATGTGTACCGGAACTTCGGAGAGCATTGCTTGCTGAGTGGAGTGATCTTCCCCAAGATTAGCTCAATAATTTGATCCTCAGCATGCCTAAACGTTGTACGGACTGTATTTCATCGTCTGGGAGACATACAATGTATTAACCATCATACCACCCATGTCATGTTAAGTTTTTGTAAGGTCGATATTTTTCATAATTGCTCCAGTGAGGAAAAATAGTAGTTTTTATGAATGGTATCATACATACACCATCTTTTTAGTTCTTTATCTTTTGTTTAATAAATGGGCTTTATGAATAAGTCACGTTTGTTTTGTTTCTGAACCTTTATTTGCCGCAGCTGGCATTATCCTTAATTTATGGACATAACTGTATTTGAATCTATACTATGAGTGGTGCTTGAAATAAAGGAGTTTTTTTCCGCAACTGTACATAGAAAAAAACCAAGTGAAGCACAAAGCTCTCTAAATTTTTTCCATCTACAGTTTTAATAAATGGAATTGAAAATAATACCTTTTTGATACACAGAAAACGATCACACAATAGATAAATCCTTTGAAAATTACAGCACCAGGCATATTTCCTCAACATTGCACGCTGATAGCTTAACTAACCAAGTAAATTGACTAGGCATCTCGTCCAAGTTCTGGTCAATTTTGCTAAGGACGAGGTATCACACGGAGACAAAACTACCCTATTACACCAATAGGGAATGAAGCTGTGAGTAGAAAAAAAAATTGTCCCTTGCCCAGAGCTGGCAACAGTTTGGAACAGGTTTGTGCAAAAGAGGCTGGCTGCAATTGGGCAAACTTGACGCCAAGGTAAATGTTGCTAATCAAAAGGGTTATTGTTGCTAAATATAATTTACTCTGTGAACATAAGCTGACAAACCATTGTACAGTAAGTTGCTTACTTATATTGGCCGATGTGTCACTTTTTAAGTCTGTCGCAGTAATACATTTAAATTTCGTTGCCTGGTAACCAAAACTACATTAAGACTTGCGTTATGATCTTAATTTTGTAACTTTGAGACACTCCGAGAGCGCGGAAGAGTAACGGATTAGCAACCTGAGGGTTGAGAGTTCGAATCCAACTCAAACCCGTCGTTATAAAGGGGGACTGGTGTACTTTAAATATGTCGTGGACTCAAATGTCCACATGTTTGGCGTGGTGTGAAAGTTTGGAAAGGTGGGGTGCCTACTCAAGTGTTATTTCGTCATCTGACCGTCGTACAAAATTACGTTGTGTTTTTCTGAGATATTTCCATCGGGGATTGATCCCGAACCGTCGCCAATCACCTGTTGTGTTGCTCCCCCCCCCAGTGCGACTTTCATTAAAATAACTACCTACGTAACTCCTACTTTGGACCACTCCGACAAGAAATCCGGCGTTGAACATTAAATATGTCGTGGAAATCCGGACTGGTGTACATTAAATATGTCGTGCCTCAAATGTCCTTATATTTGGCGTGGTGTGAAAGTTTGGAGATGTGGGGTGCCTACTCAAGTGTTATTTCGTCATCTGACCGTCGTACAAAATTACGATGTGTTTTTCTGAGATATTTCCATCGGGGATTGATCCCGAACCGTCGCCAATCACCTGTTGTGTTGCTCCAGTGCGACGTTCATTAAAATAGCTACCTACGTAACCCCTACTTTGGACCACTCCGACAAGAAATCCGGGGTTGAACATTAAATATGTCGTGGAAATCCGGACTGGTGAACATTAAATATGTCGTGGAAATCCGGACTGGTGAACATTAAATATGTCGTGGAAATCCGGACTGGTGAACATTAAATATGTCGTGGCCTCAAATGTCCTCATGTTTGGCGTGGTGTGAAAGTTTGGAGAGGTGGGGTGCCTGCTCAAGTGTTATTTCGTCATCTGACCGTCGTACAAAATTACGTTGTGTTTTTCTGAGATATTTCCATCGGGGATTGATAGCGAACCGTCGCCAATCAACTGTTGTGTTGCTCCACTGCGAAATTCATTAAAATAGCTACCTACGTAACTCCTACTTTGGACCACTCCGACAAGAAATCCGTGGTTGAACATTAAATATGTCGTGGAAATACGGACTGGTGTATATTAAATATGTCGTGCCTCAAATGTCCTCATGTTTGGCGTGGTGTGAAAGTTAGGAGATGTGGGGTGCCTGCTCAAGTGTTATTTCGTCATCTGACCGTCGTACAAAATTACGTTGCGTTTTTCTGAGATATTTCCATCGGGGATTGATCCCGAACCGTCGCCAATCACCTGTTGTGTTGCTCCAGTGCGACATTCATTAAAATAGCTACCTACGTAACTCCTACTTTGGACCACTCCGACAAGAAATCCGGGCTGTGATAAACACCAAAAAGGTTAAAAATGCTTCACAGGGATAGATTTTCGGAGAAAAAGAACTGTGGAAAACAAAGAAAATTTTCTCCAACTTTCAAACTTCTTTGTTTGCTGTAAGGTCTGAAAGAAAATGTAGACAGCGCAGACTTGACAGCACATTTTTCTTCTACTCTCCTCTGTCACCTCGATCGAATAAGGAGAAGGTCCTGTTGAAACAATAATTTTTATCCTGAAATATTTCAGAGGTAATATTGTTAGCGACTCTGGTTTTGGAAATATCCTATTTGAAAAATTCACCAGGTTGAAATATCAGTTTCTGTTTCAAATGTTTTATGCAGTCTTTTCATATCCCAAAAATATTGCTCCTAAAATAGATTTTTGATTCTAGTGAGTCTGTCCTTTTGAGAAGGAGGATTGGTAAAACTATTGGTGACTGTTTTCTACTAGAAACTTTTTCAATCTGTACAAGGATGACAGATTTTTAATTTATTTACTACTACACAGATATTATTTCACTTGCTTTAATTTCTCGCGTTTCTTTGACTAATTTAGAGAAAGAAAATGCAGTAGAGAGTAACGAATTAGGAACAGGAGGTTGCGAGTTCAATCCAACCGAAGACTGTCGTCATAGAGGGGGCTGGTGTACTTTAAATCTCATGTGGTCTCCTCGCGTTGGCTTGGTATGGAAGTTTGGAGAGTAGGGTGCCAGCTCAGGTGTGACCTTGTCATCTGACCACGGTTCAAAGTTATGTGGCGTTGTCCTCGGATTGGGACTTTCCTTTCGGGTTCGTGCTCGGACCGTCGCCAATAACCCGTTGTGCGGAACCAGTTCGACGTTAATTAAAAAACATACATTGTTGAAAAAACTAATTTAGAGACAGAATGAAGTGAAAGAGAGACTCACTTGTGCACAAGGTAAAAATGAAGGAAACTAAAATGATTCACATAAATCAGATTAAACTGAATAAGAAATTTTTCAAGATATACGCTTTGTGCCAAAAGAAGTCATAGCACCCAGAAACATTCAGCGATAATCCATGAAGTTTGTAGGGTCGAAGTATCCCGTTTGGAAGAGTAATACAGGGTGATTCATAAGTAAGTATACAATACAGGGTGATTCATAAGTAAGTATACAATACACAGGGTGATTCATTAGTAAGTATACAATACAGAGGGTGATTCATAAGTAAGTATACATTACAGAGGGTGATTCATAAGTAAGTATACAATACAGGGTGATTCATAAGTAAGTATACAATACAGTGTGATTCATAAGTAAGTATACAATACAGAGGGTGATTCATAAGTAAGTATACAATACAGGGTGATTCATAAGTAAGTATACAATTTCAACGCATTATATAACAGTGAATATGTAAGACATTTTAAGTTACCTGTAACAGAAGTGTAGGTGAATGTTTTTCAAGTTTTATAAGAGATAGTCACAGATGTTCTATGTGTGCACCCTTAGTCACATTACACACATCGAACAGGTAGCCCATTTCCAGACGCGTGTTAGGGTATCTGAAGCAGATGCAGTGATAGTGGATGCGATTTGCTATTTCAACTCAGCTAGATCAACAGGAAAAGGAAGGTTACATACGTTATCCTTTACGTAGTCCCAAAGAAAAAGTCACATGGTGTTAAGTCAGGGCATCTGGGTGGTCATTGGGTTAGTGTAATGTTGTAGTCGGCGGTTCGTCAAATCCATCGGTGAAGAAGATGTTAATAATTTCGCATATCACCTGACCAGTGTGGTGGTGCACCATCCAATTGGAGAATTTTTCAACTTTATTCTCCAATTGGATGAATAAAGTTTTTGACGATATCTGCCGATACACTAGGTCGTACTGGCTTTGGAACTTCGCACAAACAGCCCATAGTTTCAAATTTTTAAGTAATCGTAAATGGATTTTATGGTTGGAGGTTCTTTTCAAAATCGTGATCGAAAATGCTGTTGCACAATGGTGACAGATTCCGTTTTGTGCTTAATTCAAGAACACAAAGCTCCTTCTCCACTGCATTCGCAGCCATTTCCAATGACTAGTCACTATCGCTTATGTCACTTCGCTTGGGAGGGGGACACAAACTTAGTGAGTATACCTAGTTAACAGTTTGCATTTGGGGACTGTGTCTTAAACTGTTCCTGTTTTACCCCTGTAGATTAGCAACCGGGGGTTGTGAGTTTGAAAATAGGTCCAACCAAAGACCGTGCTGTACGTTTGGATCGGAGCGCGTTAAATATGTTTTAATCTCAAATGTCTTCACGGCGTCGTGATGTTTTATTTTGGACAGTAGAGTGCCAGATCAGACGTTGTTCTCGTCATCTGACCGTGGCTCAACTTTCCTTCGGGAATTGTTCAGAACCGCCGGCAATAGCTCTCTGTGTTGCTCAAATGCAACTTTAATTATCTACCTATCTGCCGTGAAATTTGGTATGCTGAATGCTCCGTAGTAGACGTGCAAATGATTGAAGTTTGGACTCTAATGAACGGCCTTTCCTTGGCACATATCAAGAGCGCATCCCGAAGATTATTGCAGAGCTGTCAGAAGCTCATTGTGAACATTTTGCTCTGGCGTTCCCGTTGAAGTGCCAAGAATGGCTGAACGACGCACAGTAACACCATATACTGAACTGAAAGACTTCAAAAGTGAACGTATTATAGGACCTCGGGGAGGAATTTGGACGTGGACTTGCCCGTTATCTGGGACGTGCACAGACTGCTATGACGAAATTCTGCATTGGATCAAAAACAAGTCAAAATTGCTCCATCTGCTTCCTTATCGACCATACAACGATGCCATTTCATTCGCTATAGTCTCCTTTCCGAATCATTGCAAATTGCTTTTGACCTTTCTTGCCTTTGACTATTGAACATAGATGGTTGGATCTAGAGTGGTGCTGTGTCCGAGGGCAGACATGGAATGATAGCGAATCACGTTTAGTGACTAATCCCGTTTCTACCAAAAGGTAGATGGTTACTAAATTATCGAATCGCGAAAACACGGACAGTGCTACTATTATCAATTTACTGCCGAGGGCAAACAGCTGTAATTCTTACTGTAATGGAGAGGAGACGCTCGCTCTAGTAGTGGGTTTCTTCTTAATTTGCGGCATAGAGAGAGAGAGAGAGAGACTGGTTGAGTCCATTACGGATATGGGGAAGGCTCCAAGAGCTGTAGTAGTGGTGCAAGATACCGCACCGCATATTCTCTACCGCAGAAATTCTGTCCTATCTAAATTCCTTGAACCGTGATAACTTGCCCTTCTCAGGGTATGATTAGTTTAGATGCTTTAACCGTTAGACTACGGCCAGTACAGCAGTTGTACCTTGATCGCACCAAGAAGGAATTTAACCTTTTGACTGCGGCTATAGATATAACAAGCGCGATTGTTTCTTGGAGAGATTCTTATAACTTTCAAGATACAATTTCTGTAACGGCCGTAGCCTAATTTTTTTTTGGCGCGATTCTTATAAATTTCAAGATACGACTGCTGTAACGGCCGTAGTCTAAATTCTTTCTCTCCGCGAAACTCTGTCAAAGGGTTAAACTACGGCTAGTACAGCAGTTGTACCTCGATATATTCTACAATCGGTGCTTAAGGGAAGATGCATGCTCAAAAAATTGTGTCGCTTTGAAGAAAAATGACCGCTTGGAATAGTAAATTTTTCATTCGAATGCGTGTAACTCGATCCGTTTGAAATAAAAGTATCTGCGTTACAAAATGGCGCATGCTGAAACCGTTTTTAGTCAATAAATGCTTTATAATATGAGAAATGAAAGAGAATGTGCGATGTTTGTGAAAGTGTTGTATCGTGAGACCTCGATCTTTTAAGGTTTACCTTTTTATTTATAACTGAAATAGGTTCATGTTTGAGAAGGTGTCTATGCTATGGATTTATTTAACCTATTGAGAGACTACGGGTACAGATATAACAAGCGTGATTATTTCTTGGCGCGATTATTATAACCTACAAGATACAATTGCTGTAATGGCCGTAGTCTAAATTTTTTATTGGCGCGAAACTCAGTCAAAGGGTTAAACTACGGCTAGTACAGCAGTTGTACCTTGAAAGTTATAAGAATTGCGCCAAGAAAGAATTTAGACTTCGGCCGGTACAACAGCTGTACCTTGAAAGTTATTAGATTCGCACCAAGAATGAATTGCTCAAGTTTTTTATAGCCACAGTCAAAAGGTTAACAGGTGTCAATCGGTTTATATATGTATTGACAGACGCAACTAATGAAGTGAATAGGTGGCGTTGCTATATATATTGCATAAGCTCGTCTGTACCAGTTTCTCTGGAATTTCAATGCATATAAACGCCCCCAATAAGATCTAAATAATCACCTAGATTCAAATAGCGAATTTTTACTTGTGTAGCTTCCAATCGATAACTTCAAATACTATTTTTATATAAGCACAAGAAGCAATTTGTTAAAATTATCTCTCGTTTTTAATACTTCGAATTCTATAAGCTCCCATTTTTAAGCTGTTTAAAAATGACTCAACGAAACAAAAAAAACATAAAATGTAAAATAATTTGAAGCAACAAATAAAAATAAGAAATGTAAATTTGATTTGATAAGTCGATCTTTGTGTGACAGCTGAATTAGGATAAGATTCCAATCTTCGAAACAATTTTTAACTTCGTTTAAAAAGTGCAGAACAAAGCATCGATCTTTCTCATTTCAGTTATATTGCACGTGCTATCTTAAAATAACTTTTCAATTAATTAACTGTCGCACTCAAGGAGTTTTTCATTTTTGTAAAAATAACGAACGTTCTCTGATTTATTAGAGAATAACTTTTCTTTTAAAATTTGCCAAGAGTTGTAAATAATTGACTGGAATGACTTTGTTCTAGCCTTAGGTTCTCCCAGACAACGTTTGACAATGGATACAATATAACACTTGTTGGAGAATAGTCTCCACTTTAGAAAATTGATCACATTTATTTCTGACTAAATTTTTTTATCGAAACCTTTTATAATCCACAACAATGGGTGATCTTTGTTTTCATTTTTACTAGAATAAAATTATTAATGTTACAGACTACTAGCCACTGCGTGGTCAGCAGGGCGTTGCACGTGACAGTTCTTCGAGTGGGGTCAGGTGTGACCACTGCTCTCTAACCCCCGGGAATTTGAAGCCTATTGGAGAACAACCAGCATGGCTGCATTCGCAAACCAACACCACGGACAACGCAGTGAAGGCCACGTTATTGTCAAATGGGGCCAAATTCAATAACATCTATCATGGCGTTGCCTATGGTGTTGGTTTGCTTAGGAAACCAAATGGAAATTCGTAGCCTATTGGAATGATTTCCCTACGAATTCCTATTTGGTTTGCTTCGCAAACCAAATGATGAATATTATGAACTATGGTTTGCTTCCCAAATTGGATCACTGCCATTACGAAGTTGCCCGTGGTGTTGGTTTGCTTCGCAAACCAAATGGGATTTTGGCGTGAAGTTACAATCTCTTGCGAAAATATAAATATTTAATTGAAAAATTATTTACTAAAAGAATATCAAACGTATAAGGTCTGGTGTTAAATTTTTAGCAGATTTCAAATCCTTTGAAATTTTTAATCTATCTTTAAAGATTGTGATTTTACAAAAAAGAACATTACAATGACAGGCAAAATGTTTTTTTATTTTTTTGCTTTCTTTCACTGAAATCGTAAGAGGCCTGGAAATTAATCTGTTTATTTTATAAACGCGAAAGTTAACGTGACGTCACAATCTCTTGCAAAAATATAAAATATATTCAATTTAAAAATTTTATTTATTTAAAGATAATCATATTTTTATGTATCGATCTAATGTGAAATTTTCCGCAAATTTCAAATGCATTGAAATTTTCATTCTACATTTAACGGTCTAGGAGATAGAAAAACGAACTAAATAACTCCAGCTTAAAGTTTATTTGTTTTTTATTGTCTACTGTAAAATCATTCCTCCGACCAAAATCAAAACGGAAACGAAAATTTTTTTTTTTTAAATCTGTGATCTTCTATGCTGTTGCATTCAATAATAATTAAATTTTATTAAATTCATTTATAAATGTTCTAGATTGAATTTTAAAATTCGCCTCGTCTCTAAAATTGCAAAAAATTCGCACTACCTGTGTGCCAAATCCCAAAACTGTAAGTGCCATAGATTTGTCAGAACTTTGCGTACAGAAAACAAGCAGACAAATAAACACTTCCTTTTATAATGACAGAGACTAATTTCTTGGGCATCATGGCACAAGGATCATATTTGGCAAAGTTGAGTGCGAATACGGACATGTAATGGACATACAAGGAAAGTTACTGTCACAGAAGATATAAATATATCCAGGATGTGTGTGTGTGTGTTACAGGAGTCGAAATTGTGTTGCCTCGCAGGCTGCTAGTGCAGTGTGGATGCCTACGAAGCAACGATGATCCACTCTAATTTCTCAATTTCATACTATTTACGTCTTTTGTAATTCCATCTATTTTCAGAAAACAGCTATTTAAATATGCACTTTTAGGTAACAAAGAATTTCATCCAATTAAAAAAATAACTTTTAAAGATTTTATATATTTAAATGTATCAATAGATTTAAAAAGACAAAATATGTATTCATATAGGACAATCTCACAAATATTTTTTATTTTGGGTGAGAGTCAACAATTTTAACTGTATTTTAAATTGAAAGAGCATGAACAAGAACAAGAAATATTGCATTTTATTCCAAATTTTACGTACAAGAGCACACAAAAGGAACAAATAATACCAAGTACATATTCTTAAAGGAAACAATGCCTCAATTCTACAGATATTTGATTAACAAGTGTTCGCTTTCACACCTGTTTGATTAGCGCTCTCTTATTAAAGAATTTAATTTATAAAAGATGCAATCTGTTTTTTTTTTGGAAAGAGAAAGTTGGCGTGACGTCACACTCTCTTGTGAAAGTATAAAAGAAGGTCACGTGGGCAGAAAAAGTCCATTTTCGGGGTGTCTTCTTTTGTCCGGAAGAAAGGCGTTTGAAGAACCAGGTAGAGAATAAAACTATTAAATTCATTTAAAAATAATCTAGATTGAATTTTAAAATTCACCGCCACCCAAAAATCGAAAAAATTCGGACTACCTGTGTGCTAAATCTCATTGCTGTAAGTGCCATAGATCGTCAGGATTTTGCGGCCGCGAAACAAACAAACAAACAGACAGATATACAAACAAACACTTCCTTTTATAATATTAGATATTGAGAAATTAATGAATAAACTCTACGTGATTTTGTATAATATACTTTGATTTTCAAAAGGTTTTTCTAAATGAAGTTAAATATGGATTTTTAATCTTGACGCTAATGAACATACATTTTACTACATTTACATACAACATGTATTTTACTACATGACTTAATTTTTTCTACAACTAATTTTAAGTTTTAAATTTAAATTGAACTATCCATTTTCACAATTAGAAGTCATATAAAAGTGATAAGAATTTATAAAATATACTTGCATGTACAGAAGGTATGTATAGAATATAATAGAAGATGTATAAAAATAGAAAACTACATCTTCAAAATCTTCTAACCTTTTAATAGATAAAACTATGAGTAGATAACAAAATATTTTACGATGACACAAGTTTGTCAGTTAGTTTATTAACTGCCGAACAATATCTTCAGTTTATCCCATTAAACCTGTTTTTATATATTTATATATATATTTGAAATTTAGTCATCCTTATGCAATCGTGAAAACAATTTAAGTGTAGATAGTTCTGAAGTTAACCAAATAAAATAAAACTATACATCTGCGCAAAACTCTTTACACTTTATATATACATATATAAGGTCTATGGATTCTACGGTCATGGGACAAATTTGGAGGGGTTGTACAGCTTATTAAAACATACATTTTTTCGTATAGGAATGTATGGTCGGAAGTGACTCGTGGAGGCACGAACACAAAAAATGAGACATTAATACAAAAACATTGTTTTTTTACAATATCATTGCAAAGTGCTTCTTTGCAGCAATGTTTACAACAAATGCTCAAACCTGCGACCACCAACAGTAATACAAACTCAGCAGCTGTGATTGGCTGGCAATACTGTGGGTAGACGGCAGTAGTGTGCCTGGCCATCCGGGATCTGATACATCTGCGGGAAAACGTCGTTTGCATATGTGCTGTCGACCGTGATGGGAGATTTTGCAAAGAGTGAAAAGGCGGACATATGAAGTACGGTGCTGCTGATGGGGAACGGCAGAGCAGATCTACGGATACCAGTTTTACGGGACGATAGATTGGGTGTGGTGGACCAGTTCGATCGCCAGATTTATCGAGCATCGATTACTTCTTATGGGGGTATCTGAAGACCATCTTTTACGGGACTCAAGTTGATTCTATTGAGGATCTCTTTGCTCGACTATCCATAGCGGCTGCAAGCGTGCGGGAAATGCCTGGCATCTTTGGAACTGTTCGCCAATCACTCCTTCGACGCTACCAAGCATTACTGTTGGTGGTCGTAAGTTTGAACATTTATTGTAAACATTGCTGCAAAGAAGCACTTTGCAAGGATATTGTAAATAAACAATGTTTTTCTGTTCAAGTCTAATTTTTTGTGGTCCTGCCTCCACGCGTCACTTCCGACCATATATTCCTATGCGAAATATGTATGTTTTAGTAAGCTGTACAAGTTCGTCCCATGACCTTAGAATCACCCTGTATACATAAGTTGTTTGAAAAGTGTGGTGCAAGCTCATGTGTTGCCTTGTCATCTGACTGTGGTTGAAAATTACGCGGTGTTGTCCTTGAAACTTTCCTTCCGGCTAGGCCTCCACTTGCGATTTCTAATCGCGCAACCTAAATATCGCTGTCGCAGAAAATATACAAGGTGCACACACTGCGATAAATAAATCGCTGAATTAAAACAGTTGTCCAATGATTGTCGTTATTGGACACAGCGGGCTATTGACGAGGGTCTTGGATCAGTCCCCTAAGGCCTAAGGGACAACACCACGTAATTTTGGACCTTGACGAATTGATGAGAATAATTGGTCCAACAATAACAATCTTCAATTTATTTAAATTCTTCTTTTCAATATCTTAATGAGTAACTCAGTGTCAATTATAGTTAATATTCGTCCATAACCACCTCCGGTAGATTGTTGTCAAACATTTTAAACAAGTATTTGCAGTGTTTTAAACAGAGGCCAGAACAAGACTGCTTCAGACCTGCGACTAAACTATCGCAAGTGAGTGCATGTCCATGCCTGTCTGTGGGATCCATTGGGTAGAGCGACAGACACGTCGAAGCGAAAATACGACAGGTTGCAATTTTTTAATAGCTGCGATTATTTAGTCGCAAGTATGTGCGCTTGTATTTGAAACAGTGAGTTTTATTTTTGCGACTGAAAAATAGCTTGACTAGAAATAGCAAGTAGAGACCTAGCCTTCGGGTTTGATCCAGGACCATCGCCAATAGTCCGTCGTGTTGCTCTAATGCGAAGTTAATTAAATACCTACCTACCTGTTTAAAATTATAATGATGTAGAAAAGAAAAGCTACTTTTCTGCATATTAGTGCTCTTCGTTTTCTATTGTTTCATGTATATTTTACACTAGCCACTGCGTAGCTAGCCCGGCGTTGCCCGTGCCAGACTTTTGTTGCAAAGTTCGTAGCCTATTGGGTTACATTAACAATTTTAATCCTTCATTAACATTCGTAACATATTGGATACTAATCATAACGGCGTTGCCCGTGGAATTGGTTTGCTTTGCAAAACATATGGGAATTCGTAGCCTATTGGATAACAGCCATCTCGGATTCCCATTTGGTTTGCGAATTTGTAGTCTATTGGATAACAGCCAGTACGGAGTTGTTCGTTGTGTTCGTTTGCTAAGTAAACCAAATGGGCGTTGCCCGTGACAGCTCTTTTCGTGGGAGTCACATTGGTCGTGTTGTTGGTTTGCCTTGCAAACCAAAAAATATAAATATTTAATTGATAAATTATTTATTAAAAGAAAATCAAACGTATAAGGTAACTGGTGTAAAATTTTCCGCAGATTTCAAATCCGTTAAAATTTTTACTCTACCTTTAACGATCGCTGAGGTAGAAAAAAGTACTGAAGAACGCCAATGATAACTTTATTAATATCTTTTGCTTCACTGAATCCGTTTCGCAGGAAATCATTTTGAATTAATCCGGAATCAAACGAAGGTCATTCGAATCTGTTCGCGAGAGGGAAGGTGAAAACAAGCTTTCATGGTTCCAAAGGCTGACGTCAATAGTGACGTCAGGGGGAAAAGTCTAAATAAATTGTGATGCTTCTTCATTCCGCGAAAGAAGGAAGAACGGTGAAAAAACTATTAAATTCATTTAAAAATGTTCAAGATTGAATTTTAAAATTCGCTGCGACCCAAAAATTGCAAAAAATTCGGACTACCTGTGTGCCAAATTCCATTACTATAATTGCCATAGATCCGGACTTTGCGGGCAGTAAGCAAACAAACAAACACTTCCTTTTATAATATTAGAGATTAATATTATTTAGAAATGCATACACAACAATGCACAAATATAACTTCAAATCCTTACTGTAATGTAGGTAAGTAGATGACGTGTGAAATGTGTGAATTTGAAGTCGATATTTTAATTCATAATTTTACTATTCATATTGAGGTAAATTCAAATGCAAGCCGTTTAAAGGTATACTACAAGCACGTATACAACAACTACTTGTATACATGTAACGACTGTAAATTAATGCTTTGTTAAGTTGAAAAAAGAAATTATATAGTTGGTTTAAAGAAAGAATTAATTATCTGACTAAACACAACTTTTTTTTATTGTTCACCTGTTTAAAGAATAATTATTACCCTTTAGGACAAGAAACAAATTATAGGCTTTTTGGTAATGTTTATATATGGTTACCACCACACCAAAGGTACGAATCTGCTTTTTGGCGATTGTCACTTACATGTATTTTTTGGGTCACCATTTCATGTTTTATAGTATGACAAAGTGACGAAACAGAGCCGCGGTAGCTCAGTTAGTAGAGCTTCGGGCTCGCATCAGAAGGGTTGAGGGTTCTGTCCTCGGCGGAGCCTGCAATTCTGATGATTGCGAGATCGGCGCTTCGACCTGGCTAAAGACCGTCGTGTTCACTAATGGTGACTGGGGCACGTTAAAAAGATCGTGGTCACAAAGTCCCCCATGTTCCCATACCAAATCAGTACCTCTGGGGGTACCTGATCAGGGGATTATCGGCCTCTGATTGGGATCTAAATTACGATATGTGTGAGTGAATGGATGTATGAAAGGGGCCTTCCTGTAAAACGGATGTGCCATGTATGTCGAGCAAAGTCGGACTTCCTCCCAATGGGGCTCAATAACATGAAAGGCGCACCCCTTCGCCTCTTGCCGTCTTCGACGGGCCTGGCACTCCTCCTGTCTGCCAGTGTAAGCATAAGAAACAACAACAACGGTGACGAATCATCTTGATTCTTAGTGGAAATTCCGATTTTCTTGATGCAACAACCTTTTATTCGTAATTCGACTTTTCCCGTAGCATCAAATCTTTTAACGCGTTTTTGTAGAAACTTTAATTTTGCAGAGAGATTAGTGGTTTGGCGGTAACAACATCTTCTAACCCTCTAGTTTATTTTATCGATGAGTTATATCGTCATTAGCAAAACTGGACAGATCTTGATGGACAAAATATCTCATCATTAGCAAAATTGGTAAAATCTTGATGGACGAGATATCTCTTTGAAACTATTTGAAGGGTTAAACAGATTACAATATGACATCCTCATCACCATGAAAATAACTATTAGTGTCTTCGAAATGATGTCAATTTATGAGTTTCCGCTCTGAGCAGATGATAACATTTTTTCAACACAAAATACCAATGTACTCCAAATAGGTATAGCAAGAATAAACGAGAATCAAATGAATGAGACAGATTCTGCTCCTGGCTATAAAATGAGAAAATAACTTCCGAGAGACTTCATATACTAATAGAATACTATTATTATTTCCAATTTAAACTTAGCAATACTCTGCATTCAAACTCACAAATAATCTAGTTTTCAATGAAAAACAGACACTAAGCGTAGTTTACATATTGAATGTATTTCACTTCCTCGGGATTTCTCCGTACTACGTTACTATTTCTTTATCGTATTGTCATAATTCAATGGTAGATTGAAGATTGTGAAACAGTAAAATTGCCAAAGGAGACAAGAATGCTTGTTTTATCATCAATTTTATAAAATCGTGTTGACGCAGCTGCATTTATTAGAAAAACAACGTTTTATTTGTCATGTCAAATGAATATTTATTGAAAATTTTTCGAACGTGCAATGGAAACGAATTTTATGAGGAATTAACTCTAATGCAATTTTTTCTCTTCCACGGTAAGATGATTTTATTGGAACTTAAAAGATTCAATAACAAGTGCATTGAGGGATGCAGATCTTTCTTAAATCAGCTGTAAAATTTGCTTCAGCATGTAAGTTTTTTTTAAAAGTAACTCAATATCACAAGAAGCTTTTCAGTGGATTGATAAAAGGTTAATTTTTCTCCAGTTATTACATTGCTTGCACACGTCTTTAAGTCGAAAATAACAAAGAGAAGTGTGTGTATTAAAGAGAATGCAGTTTTTCAGTTTCAATTGCACTGTCATCCAATTTGTTTAAATCTCTCTGTTACTTTATTGAAACAGATCTATTTACTCTCCCGTTACTGTATAATGATAAACTTGAGGTTACACAAATATGTAGAAAGATTTGCTTCGTTTGTATTTTGCCAAAGAGCAATAGTTGGAGCAACCGGTTTGATTTATTTTTAATTAATTAACGTCACGCTGGAGCAACACAATGAAACGGTCCGGGATCAAACCTAAGGGAAAGATCCGAGGTCAACTCCACGTAATTCTGAACCCCTATCAGATGATGTGGTCACACCTGACCTGGCCTCTACTAACAACAAGTTGGGTATATAAGTATTTCAATTAACGCCGTACTGAAGTTACACAACGGGCTATTGACGACGGTCTGGGATGAATTCCAACGGGAAGATCCGAAACAACCGGTTGGGTACGTAGGTATTTCAATTAACGTCGTACTGAAGTTACACAACGGGCTATTGACGACGGACTGGGGTCAATTCCAACGGGAAGATCCGAAACAACCGGTTGGGTACGTAGGTATTTCAATTAACGTCGTACTCAAGTTACACAACGGGCTATTGACGACGGACCGGGATGAATTCCAACGGGAAGATCCGAAACAACCGGTTGGGTACGTAGGTATTTCAATTAACGTCGTACTGAAGTTACACAACGGGCTAATGACGACGGACCGGGATCAATTCCAACGGGGAAATCCGAAACAACCGGTTGATAAAGGAACGGGTTGTCAACCGGAAAGTTACGAGCTCGACACTCGATGCAACTAAAGACTGTATGTGAAAGTGCACATTGAATCTGTCATGGCCTCAAATGTCCTCACGGTGTGGAAGTTTGGAAGAAAGGTGCCAGCTTATGCGCTAATCTTGCCATCTGGAAGTAGCTAAAAAAGACGAGGCGTTGTCCTCGGATCTGAGAATGCGTCAGGAATATGTAGATCTAACGGAATGTATTGATCACAAAAATTATTCCTAGCGTAAACGCAAAGAAATAAGTGGTTAAAAAACTTCTAAGACAGGCAATAAACTATGAACTTCAGTGGTACGACAGGAAGAAGTTAAAAGAAATATCTAAAGCTCTGCCACATCTGTCACTGACTTTGGATGATGAAGTGCACAATGCGTTTCAAAACTTTGAATCTTAAAATCGTTGATCACAATGGGAATGTCAATATCAGAGGCCGAGAGCTGTTATTTGATGGTGAAAAGAATGACAATGGTTCTTAGAGAGGTTATAAAAGAGCTGTTGGAGTTCTATCATGTGAAAAGGATGCACTATATTTGGCGTTGAGGAATACAATGATGCGCGCAGACGAGTGGCAAAATAAAGAAGTTAGCTGTTCGTGGGCTAATTTAATTCAGCTTTTAGCGAGACAAGTTTAAAATATCGCTTCATCCAATCACATCTTTAAAAGAACGTAAAAAATTGTTCAACTCGCTGGCATTAGGGAAAAAATTAAAAATTATTCTGGGGTTGAAAAGGGAAGAAGCCTCAGAACAATGAATTTCTGATTGCGTGCTTCCGTGTAGCGCAAAGTGACCTAATATGAGTTACTTTAAAAAAATTGCGTTGGTGACTGTGTGATGAAAAATTTATCAAACATATTTTTGATTTTCAACGCTGGAAATAAAACTGCTTCGAAATGCCGATAGAAGTTTTGGCAAAATACGCTGCAAACTTACGGAAAAAAATAATTTTTAAAATTTTTCGAATCAGCTGTTTTGGGAAGAAGTTGCTTGATATCAAGTTTTTTTAATATGATATTGTGCATTCACAATGACAAAGAAACACAAGCATGACGAAAAACCTATTTAATATAAAACTTATTTATTTATGCAAAAACTCTTTAAGTAACTTGCAATACGTATCTTATACGCGTCTATATATATAAAGATAAGTCAAAAAGAAGTCTTCCAAACTCTTAAAAGCGATGTGCCACAATAGGCAGTTACTTGCAGTATAGTACGGCTCATAGGTGAAAATAGTTGTTCGAATTGTGCCTTTAATGATATATATATATATATATATATATATATATATATATATATATATATATATATATATATATATATATATACATACTACTTATATGAAGATATAATTTTGGATATGAGGCCATCTCAGATTTTGCCTATGGCTATAAAGGCGGACATTCAAAATGGCGGCTTCAGAATATGTTTTGTGCTCCTCTTAAACACGTTATGTGATGATATTAAATGACGGCTATTAAAGTAATGGCGAGTAATTGTTGTTTTGTGCATGTACTTTGCTATTTTTAATAATACACTCTATAACAAAAAAATCGACGCACCAAGAAGGAATCATCCGATTGCTTTGAAATTTCATACGCAAAAATGTTTTGACCAAATATGCAAATGATTAAATTTGGTGTCCAATGAATAAATAGTGCGATCTCCAGGGCATCGGAACTGCGCATCCAGTAGATGTATATAAGGAGTTGTTCTTGAACTGTTGTTACAAATTTCTGCTGCATTGCAATTTAGGATACCTTTTAACGACTGAAAAAATGCCTCGCCGCAGGATTCGAGCTCATTACGAGCAAATTTCAGAGTTTGAAAGAGGTCGTATCATTGGACTGAAAGAGGAAGGTTGGGCAAATCGGAGAATCGCTCGTCATGTGACTCGAAGCGATGCGGCGAATAGAAAATGCTGGCAAGAGTGGGTGGACAGTGGCAGATTTCAGCGTCATGACGGTAGCGTTCGACAAAGGGCCACAACAGATCGCGAGGACAGAGTGATTGTCAGATCAGCTGTCACAGCGCCTGATTCATAGCTATCAACCATCAGTTGTGCGATACACACACGAGTGTCCACCATGATCATTCACAGACGGCTGATAGAGCGAAATCTATGCTCGTATCGAACGTTACGCCACCTGTCGCTCACGCTTGCACACTGTCGAGCCAGATTACAGTGGTGCTTGGCTCGATCAGGCTAAAATGATGCTGACTGGGGACGTATAGTCTTTAGCGACGAATCCCGCTTCCAACTGTGTCCTGACGATCATCGAAGACGAGTCTGGAGACGCCCAGGGCAGCGTGCCGATCCTGCTTTCACTATTGCACGCCACACGGGCCCTCATCAAGGAGTTATGGTCTGGGGTGCCATTTCCCTTGATAGCCGGACCCCTTATGTCGTAATTAGAGGTTGTGGTAAAGGCTTACCCTTCCACAGATGTTATGATTATTTTCCTTCCACCCCAGATTTTTTGGAAAAGAAATGAGACCAATAATTCGATTCCCTGTAAAGTTGTTTTTTCAAGCCCATTCCCGGTTTTCTAATTACGAAAATCTTGAAAGCATACATTGGTTTTCTAAGGCTTTTTCCCTTCTTTGAATTCTAGTTTGAGTGCTTCCTTGATTAGGGCACAGCGACCCCTCATCATTCTCGCGGTCTCATCTATGCCTTGTCCACCCTGATTGGACAATTGGTGACCTTCCAAGGTCAAATCCACCCCACTTAACCTTCAACGCGACACTTCTTAATTACCGGAAGATGTTGGCGTGATTTGGCCCTCTTCTTCCGGAGGTTTTTTAACATTCCGTTGGGATAAAGGAACAACCCCGGTTGTCTTTCTCCCGCGGTGCTGTATATAAAATTATTGGCGTTAATTTCCCCCTCGCATTGGGGTGACCTTCGTTTTTGGCGATCCCGGAAAGAAGACGTAGGGACTGGTTTTCTCTGCTAAGGAACCCCCCCTTTTTTTTCAGTTAGAGAAATAGGACTCCTTTGCATCGCAGCGGTTTTTTTTCACTCCAAAAACTGACGATCTTCTCGTCTCCTTTTTTGAGATTGAGACAGGGATGCGACTCCTTTGCTTTGCGGCGGCGTTTCCACCCCAAAACTGATAACCTCTCGTCTTCGTTTTTTTTTGGAGATAGAATGATCGGACTCGTCGTATGCAGCGGTTTTCGCCCCAAAACTACGATTTCTAATCCTTCAAATTTTAAATGAACGCGTCTTCATCTGTATTGCTGTTCTTCCGAGCCACGGAAAACTCTCCAGATCCTCCCCTGTTAGATTTTATTGAAATCTGTGGATTTGGACTAATCAATTCCTCGACCAATTCCTCAAAGTCATTCTCGGGTTCTCGTGGCCGATGAGTAGCCATGGACACTCTCTGAGGGAAATAAGGATGTCTCTTCCATAACACCGGCATCGAACTCGACCACAGTGACCAGCGATCCCTTAGAAGTTGAATAAAGCATTTGTTGACTCTCCAGTATTTGCGTCACGACTTTTCTTCGTGGTTGATTTCACCATGTCCAGGTTTTCCCACAGCATCAACTTCGAGGAAGAGAAAGAACATCATCTGGTGAGTCCACCTTCATAAACTCTTTTATTCTAAACGACAGACGTCTTACCGATTTTGCCTTAGCTTTCACGAGCCATTTTTTTAACCATTTACGGCCAATATATTATGTCCAGATAACCTATCTAGGAATTAGATTACGAACCTGCCTTACATTCAAATAACCACTTTTTCTACCCGATCTACACCATAGAGGTACACTTACTGCACAGCGGTACGTTGACGATATTCTGAGACCTGTTTTGCTACCGTTCCTTTCGAAGTACCCTGGGCTTATTTTCAGCAAGGTAATGCCAGACCACATACGACACGTGTTGCTATGAACTGTCTTCAAGCTTGTCAAACACTTCCTTGGCCAGCCAGATCACCAGATCTCTCTCCCATCGAGCATGTCTGGGATATGATGGGAAGGCGACTGCACCCGGTAGGGAATGTTGACGACGTAGTCCGACAATTGGAGCAAATTTGGCAAGAAATACCGCAGGAGACCATCCGGGAGCTTTATCGGTCTATGCCACGCCGTGGGGCAGCTTGCATCCAGGCTAGAGGTGGGCCAACACCCTATTGAGCTCGTTACTGTAACTCTGAAATAAATCATTCAATTGTTCTGAAATTTTAATCATTTTCTATTCTGTACATAGTTTTCCGGTCCACTAATTTTTGTTTCCATCGGACAACTCCTTCTTGGTGCGTCGATTTTTTTGTTATAGAGTGTATATATCATATTTTATATTTATATTCTATTTATAACAAAAAGGCGGACATTCAAAATGGCGGCCTCTGAGTACATTTTATGCGCTCCTTTTTTTGTCATTTAGTGATGTTAATAGCGTATTATATGTGATTTTGCATGAATTGATGCTATAAACATGCATGTCATAATTATATTTTCATATTAACTTTTTCCACAGGTGACACAATAAGAAGAAATATTTAATATAAAATATGGATATAGTGCATAAGCTGATAAATCCATTCAATACTGACATATCTGGGCATTTCAAAGAAATAGGGTGGAACAAGTGTTTTAACTGTCAAGACAAGTCTGAAGTTCTTCAGTGTTCAGCAGACAGTAAGTAATAGCAGTAAGCGTGAAAAAAAAAAGAACTGGTTATAAAACAATTTCTGTTTTACTTGTAGGGTTTAGTATTGCAGGATGTTTACCAAAGACAATAAATCTGGAACGTCTCGATGATGCAGGAAGTGTCGAGGCAACATTGATACAACATAAAGATCAGTTTCATGAATCAGGTGATTGCAGTTCAATAAAACAAAACTTCAAAGACCTCAGAAATGGAGGAAAGAACCTGCAAATAATGCAAATAGTTCAACGAAATTCACCCGCCAAAATGTTGTGGTGGACAGGCCTTTGCTTGCGAAACTGAGTGTCGGTGATCTTATTGCATTAAATGCTATTTATTATTTTCAATGTCTCCTATCATTATATAACAGAGCAAGAGACAAAAAAAAACTACAAGAAATTAAAATAGAACAAACTAACCATGGTATTGCATTTGCCGAATTTATGTCATACATCGAAGATGCTCGTAGTGACAATGAAATCGCACAAATATTTAAACTTGTTGATCATGCAAACTGTACAGCATGAAGATGAAACAACTAGGTAGTCATCATTCAAAGCGCATACATTCCACAAAACTTAAAAACAAAGTACTTGCATATTTTCCTGACATGGAAACACATAATCAAGGCCGAGATGTGATGTTGATATTTAATAATGATGTTGGATTAGCTCTGAAGAAAGCTTGTGAATACGATGCAGATATTGACGCTATTCATCTTGCCAAAGCAACAAATATAGTTAGAAGAGACATTTTTAAATGAAAAACCTCTTCAATGGATCATTTGGAGAAACCTGTTAGGAAGATTCCGTACCATCATCTCTGTTAGATCTAGTTGCTATGGTTATGATTGGTCCAAATATTAAAGCACAGTCAAGTTTTTCAACCACAACCTATCCTTACAGTACAGTTAATAATGTATAATAGTTCGGTGAGACGTAGAGAGTGTGATTCTGGAAGAATCTACAAGCTTAATCGAGAACGAGAAACACATTTGCCTACATACTTAAGTATTTTAATTCATAAAAATACTAGCAAACGCGAACTAGTTGAATATCTTCACGAGCTTGGATTAAGAATATCATAAGACCGAGTGCTAGACCTTTCTTCAGAACTTGGAAATGATATATGTCATCTGTATCACATAGAAAATGCTGTCGTTCCTCTTCACTTAAAAAGAGGGCTTTTCACAACTAGTGCGGTTGATAATATTGACCACAATCCAAGTTCTACATCTCATGATTCTTTCCATGGTACAGGAATATCCATATTTCAACATTCAGATTGTAATTTTAGAGGAACCTATCGAACTCAGACTTCAAGTACTTCTTAAAAGGTACTCTTAGTACAAGTACTCTTAGGCATCTTCCTAAAAGCTACACAAGTGTTACCCCTGTTCATGCTATTAGAACTGTCCTTTGCCAACATTACAAGAAATCTTTGTTGATTACCAAGTGACTACCAAATTTAATGCAAAAATATCACCGGCACTCAGTTTTGCAAGCAGAGGCATGTGCTCCAGTTTAAGGGCACAGAGTGGAACACATCCAGGTCGAATGTAGATACAGTACCTAATGAACTTCCAGCTTGAGCAGGCTGGTCACAAAAAACAAATTGCTTTTGAATTCATTGAACTATTTACTACAACATTCTGGCGGGTGAATTTCGTTGAACTATTTGCATTATCCGCAGGTTCTATCTTCCATTTCTGAGCTCTTTGAAGTTTTGTCTTATTGAACTGTAATCTACATGATTCGTGAAACTGAGCTTTATGTTGTACCAATGTTGCCTCGACCCTTCCTGTATCATCGAGACGTTTCAGATTTATTTTCCTTGGTAAACACCATGCAATACTAAACCCCATATGTAAATTAGAAATTGTCTTATAACCAGTTCCCTTTTCATCCCGCTTACTGCTATTACTTACTGTCTGCGAAGAACTTGTCTTCCTGACAGATAAAGCACTTGTTCCACTCTGTTTCTTTGAATTGCCCAGATGTATCAGTATTGAATGGATTAATCAGCTTATACACTACATCCACATTTTTATCTTATTTTTCTTCTTATAGTGTCACTTGTGGAAAAAGTTAATATGAAAATATAATTATAACATGCACGCATGTTTATAGCATCAATTCATGCAAAATCACATATAATACGCTATTAACATCCCCAAATGACAGTAAAAAAGGAGAATATAAAATATACTCAGAGGCCGAAATTTTGAATGTCCGCCTTTTTGTTATAAATAGAATATATATATATATATATATATATATATATATAATACGATACATATTATTAAAAATAGCAAAGTACATGCACAAAAGAACAATTACTTTAATAGCCGTCATTTAATAGCATCAAATAACATTTAAAAGGAGCACAAAAAATATTCCGAAGTCGCCATTTTGAATGTCCGCCATTATAGCCATAGGCGAAATCTGTGATGGCCTCATATCAAAAATTAAATATTTATATATGTAGTATATGTACCCCAAGTTGTATCCTGCTATCATTAAAGGCACAATTATTTCACATATCAGCCGTACTAGTATGGGGAAGGTTATGTTTACAATGACTTTGTAGTCTTCCTAAATAATAGTTCATGACACTTCCAGTGTATAACGTCACCGTACGGTAAAGATACATGAGTATCATATATTAGGCACGCATCTCATATTAGGTCACTTTTACCATACTCTACTTGTGATGGATTGCCATAGCCCGATTCACGACCCACTCCAGGCCCACTCACCTTGAGGTTTAGATCGTTTCTCATGGTCCGGAGGGGAAAAAGTTTGTTTCCCGATTGCACTAGAAGGGGTTCAGAAGAGCCACCACCGCCCGCAGGGTCAGAAGGCACAAGCCGACCCCCACAGCACGGCGCGCGCTTGGCTGTTTTATTATTATTTTATAGAATAAACATGGGCAAACAAGGCCAGTGCTCAGAATGTCTAGAGCGAACATTTAGAGATATAAAAAGGGCAAAAGGCCCTGAACAAATACACAGAAAAGTTGCAAACATGCAACAATAAAAACAAGAAAAGAAAGGTAAAATCCCGCGCGCAGAAGCGGGTTACAATTGTGATCAGTTGTGGCATTGAGAAATCTGTTGTGGCATATAAAATTTATTACATGTTTTGGGTATAAAACATTTAAAAGGATTTAAAAAGATCAGTAACTGTCGGCGTGATTAAAAACATAAAGGTAAGAAGTTTTTTTTTTTTTTAAACTAACAAACCGGAGGGGTGCTCGGTAGGCCAAGTCATGTCCCCCCCGGCCACCCCACCGGGAAATAGTCATTCCCCAGACGGACCCGGCGACCTCGAGAGTAAGCCAGAGGCCTCATCAGGCAGGCTGGAATCCTGGAACCGGTTGACCGTCTGGGGGTGGCGAGATAACCCCACTAAAATTCCTGGGAACCCCGCCTAGTTTAAAATTTGCCCAGTAGGGGAGAGCAGATACCTAAAATGCCCTCAGGTCCGAGGCGCGCCGGAGGCCCGTGGCTCCCTGGGACCATCAGGCCCTGTTTGTTCGGGGTCCCTGGACCATCGTTGCACACTGACAAGACCGCTGGCTGTCCGGGCGATAGGACCCCCAGGGGCCAGCACCGGTGTCAAAGGCACCAAAGGGGCCGTAACGGAGTGACTCGGACCAGAATATTTTCATAGTGTATGAAAATTTTTTTTTTCTTTAAATTAAAAAAAGAATTGTCTGGGCGGAGTTCCCGTATTAGTTTTAAGTTTAAAAATTTTATTAACAATGAATGTATTTTAAAAATGTACCTCCTGAGTGTGGCTGGTGGTAAGTATAGGGGAGGTGACAAAGTCACCTCCCCAAAAATTTTTTTTTTAAATTATTTTTGTTGCGGTGTGCCCCGTTGCGGTGTGCTCCTCTGGACTTAAATAAAATTATTAGTTTTCAGTGTTTTTGTTGTGGGGTGCTCCACCCCACTCGGGGATGTGCCGTAAGTTTATTTTATCAGATGAAGATATGGAGTTGATTAAAATTGTTCTTTGTAAGAGATAAAAATAATGTTGATGATGATGAAGATGTTCCCTTCAGTTCACTATTGTTCTTGTTGTAGTTGTAGGTTGGTCTCCATAGTTCGGCTTTAGTAGGTGATTCCTTGTGTGGAGGTTCGTGGGAGAAGATGATTCAGCAGCGTTATTGTGGTAGAAGTTTTGTCACATCCCCTCCATGGTGGAGCACTATAGTTTTTCTCGTTTTCCAGTTTGGTCCAGGGTTAGTGTTTTTGTGGCGCACCGCTGAAGTCTTGGGAGGCACATCGCCGGACGCACACCGTGAGGCCCAGCTGGATTGGTTTCTCAGGAGCGTACATAGATGAGGGGAGAAATGATGTTATTAAAATATGTGATTAAAACTTTAAAAGATTGTCCTAAATTTAGCAATGTAAAATAGTACATAAAGTAAATCATCACGCCGACGGTCAATATAAATTTATAAAAATGAATTCATTGTAAAAAATAAAAAAGTAGATGCAATACACCGGGCGGCCCCGGTAGAGTATTACACCCGGGACACAGTACCTTTATATAATGATAATGATGATGATTAAAAGATATTTGTAGAGAATTAAAATTGGAATGGTTGTGATTGATTAAAATCTATATTATTGTTTTCTTTCTGACAGTATTTTCTTAATTCATAATTTTTTCCCTTATTTTCTCCATTTTATTTTATTTATCTCTCCATTTATTTATTCATTCATTTAATTTATTATTATTATTTTTTTTTTATTAAAGGGGGTTGGACTCTGCCACCACCGCCGCGGCAGCCATCACACATTTTTTGATTTTATGTTTAGACCCCGGATTTTTAATAATGTTGGTAAGCCATATGGGCTTATTTTCCTTTGTGGGGTTTGTTATATGATATTCTTGTGTGAGAGGGGGGGCAGCCGAAGAGGTAGTGGTCAGCGTCCCCCACACTGCCGCAGGAGCAGGCGTCTGTTTCTCTTATGTGGAATCTGTGTAAGTAGGAGGGGAACGGACCATGCCCAGTCAAGAACCAGACAGTGAATTTATCAGCGATGAGGATTTTGGGGTCAACTGTGGGGATGTAGTCCTTTAATCTGAGTCCATTTGGAGAATTATCATGATAATGTTGCCATTCTTTTATTATTTGTTTTTTAAGGGTTTTATTGATATATGAAATAGGTGCTGGGATATTTAGTTCCTCACCGCTGGTAGTAGCAAGCTTAGCGTGAAAGTCCGCCAGCTCGTTTCCGGAGAGTCCCACATGGGCCCGAACCCAACTCAGGCCTATGGAGTTAATGTAATGTTGGATGTCGGTTTTTATTTCTATTAGGAGTTTTGATTTACTTTTGGAAGATTTTATAGGGCCTGAATTGAGCTCAGGCTGTCACTGAATATGTTGATTTTTTTTTGTTTTGTTTTGCCCATTCTATTGCTTTGTAAATGGCTATTAATTCAGATTGGAATACAGTATTATGATTTTCAAGTTTGTATCGGAATATTTTTATAATGTTTTTATTGTGGAGGGGATGCACACCGACGCTCCAGCAGAGTCGCCTATGCCCGAGCCATCGGTGTACACCTCATAGTCGGGGTTACTTATCTTTTCTTGGATTTCAAGTCTAAGAGTGGTCATGGGGATGGTCGAGGTATTAATATTGATGTCGATATTCAGTGGCAGCCCCAGCTCGGGCTCGGGCAGCCGCTTTTTTATTATGTTGAATTTTTTGGATAATGACTTTAGAGTCACGTGGAGTGGGGGAATTCCACAGAGGGCATTTAGGGAGCAGGTTGGGGAGGTGGTGTAAGCACTTGTCATTCTCTTTAAGAAAGGTCTCTGTATTGTATTCAGTTTTTTTTTGTTGTTCTTTTGTAAGTGCACCTCCCCAAACGCCAGCTCCATAAGTTAAAATTTTCTCTGTGACCGTAGTATACCACATTTTCTGGAGCCGGCTCCTTACTCCCCAGCCGCCACCCCGTACTCTTCCAATTGCGTTGTTAATAATATATAATTTTTCTCTCAGGTTGAGAATGTGGTCACTCCACGTGAGTCCATTGTCAATTATCAGGCCTAAATATTTTAAATTGTTGGTTATTTTTAAATTACGGGAGTTAAGTTTAAAGATAGGGTTTCTTTTTATTTTTTGATTTTTGCTTATAACTATGGACCTGCATTTGTCAATCGACAGGCTTAGTTTAAGTTTATTTAGATGATCGTTAATTTTTTCCATTAGGTGGTTAGTTGAAGTCTCCAGGGCTCTCCGCGTATGTCCCGCCGTAATTACCGCGAGATCATCCGCAAAGGCCTGGAGGTGAAAATCTGTTGTATTAAGATCCAGGATACTATTGAAATAAAGATTCCACAGGGTGGGTGCTACCACCGAACCCTGTGGACATCCTTTGACTATTGTTCTTGTTATGTTAGTGGAGGGGTCTTTGTATGTGATATTGCGGTTAGAGAGGTAAGTTATTATGAAGTTTATTGGGCTGTTGGTATTTTATAATGGCGGAGCCTGTCGGTTAACAGTGTCCAGTCCATAGTATCGAATGCGGCTTTTATGTCGAGTGTTGTAAGGGCTGAATGACTGACTCCCCTATAGCTCCTTAGTTTGTTAATCGCGAGGTAGATCGCCTCCTCACAGGACCGCTGCTCTCTGAAGCCATATTGGAAGTTATGTAGTATATTGTTTTTATGGATATGTGGGAATTGAGATTTCTAATGAAGCAGCGTTCTAATATTTTTCCGAGGGTTGAGAGTAGACAGATGGGCCTAAATGCCGAGCAGGAGGAGGGGTCCTTGCCTGGTTTAATCAGGAATTTGACACCCCCCTCCTTTAATGCTTGGGGAAAGTGACCCATCTGTAGGCAGAGTTTTATAGGATTTAGTATTAGTTTGGGGTGTTTTTTTCATATATATGTTTCCAAATATTGTAATTTATGAGGTCCGGCCCCGGGGCCTTGCCGTTTTTTAGCCCGGAGAGAACATGCTCGAGATCTTGTTTATTGAATTTTTCAGGTGGTTCGTTAATGTTTGGTTTTATGATTGTTAAGTTTGGGGGAGGTTGTAGGTTATTTGAAAAGAAATGGTCCATTAATTTTTGTATTTTTTGGTTTTGGGTTAGTGTAGGTTGTTCGGGGAAGCATAAATTTAAATCTTTAGAGAGATTTTTTCTGTGGAATGTTAGTTTAAAAAGGGATCCATATTTGTTATTGTGTTTCGAGCAATGCTCTCTCCAGGCTGTTCTCTTGGCCTCAAGTATTTTTTTTTTAAGTAGGGCCCTGTCCAGCCTGTAGGCCAAGTCGGCGGACCGGACCTCTTCATTGGGTAGGTGGTTGTTTATTGCTGATTTGTATTTTTTTATATAAGGCAGCCGTCCTGTTACGGGCGGAGGCGAGCACCTCGTTCCACCAGTGAACTTCAGTTTGTATGTTAGATTTCTTTTTTGTCTTTTTTAGAGTGGTTATGGCTGTGTTATGTACTATTTGTGTTAGTTTTTTAAAATAGTTGTCTAGTTCACTGGTGTTGTTAATATTAGTGGCCAGGTTTCGGAGGTAGGGGGTATGGGTGTTAAAAGTTTTTGGGAATCTTCCCAGGCCGAATTTCGTCCTGAGGAAGATTCCGTGGTTATAGTTAGTTTGGAAATTTATATCCACAGTAACATATCTGTGGTCACTGCAAGTTTCTAGGTCTAGGACCTCCCATGCTGCAACCTGTTCGCGGAGTTTGGAACTGGTTAGAGTTAAATCTGGCCATCCCTTCCCTGAGTGGGCAATGAAGGTTGGCCCCTTATTCGGATTGTTTATAATATTTAGGGAGGAGGAGTTGCAGAGGTCCAGCACGCGCCGTCCCCTGATATCTTCATGGCCGTATCCCCATAACGGGGATCGGGCGTTGAAGTCCCCCATTATGAGGAACTCGTTTCTCTCGTAATTGAGGGACTCGAGTTCCTCCAACTGGGTGTCAATGGTCAATGTCGTCATGGGGGGGGGAGGTATACTCCTCCTAGAATCAGTGGCCCGGCCCGGGACTGAACCTCTGCAAAGATTGAATTGTAACTATTGCAAAATAGGTTTGAGGTTATTTTAGGGTTGCAGCGAATTAATATACTATTTTTATTTTTAGAGATGATTTGTTCAAAATATGAGGGAAGGGTAATAGGGTTATTTTTATATGTGTATGGATCTTGAATTAATAAAAAATCTGCTTTAATTTTTTGTGCAGTGACGACAGCTAGGTTGTGGGCGGTTGGATTATGGTTAACGTTAATTTGGAGGACTTTCAGGGACTCAGTCATTACTCTCCGTAGTCCGTGTTGGCTTCATTTATCGCTAGCTGACGTTTATAGCATGGGCACTGTCTGGATCTTGGTTCATGGGTATGATTGTATTTTGTTTTATATTTAATATTTGCTTCTTTGCAATTAATACAACTTTTGTTGCCTGGGCATTGGTCCCTTGGGTGTTCCCCCCCCGCAGTTAAGACATAGATTTGCCTGTTCTGTACATAATTTTGCACTGTGTCCCAGGCGTCCACATTTGGTGCACTGTCGTACGCTTTTGAAGGTCTCCACTTTTATTCGTTGACAGTCTATATATAAGTGATTTCTATTTATTATTTTTTTGTAAGTGGAGGGGCTTACCGAGGCCACCCAGTGATTGCCTCTATGTGATGGTATTTTAAAAATTATATTAATTTCATCTTCACTGTCCAGAAATTCATTCAACTCCTTTATTTTTTCGGGTAGACTTTCTTTTTCTAATTCTTTGTCTATATTTAACAATATGATTTTGGGTAAGAATTTTTTAGGTCTAGATATTTCAAAGTTTTCTATTATTGTTGGTATATCACCAAGTTTCCCTACCGTGGCGTCTGCATCTGAGGAACTGTTTAGGTCGATTGCTACGCCTCCTTTGGCTATTTTTCTTATGGCTATTATTTTAGTGTTAAGTCCTCGGAGGGCGTTTTGAGTTTTTGCTTTAGTTGCATCAAAATTTTCTTCTTTTTTTGGTTTTAATAGAATGGTGTGTTTTTGATTTATTTTGCTTGAGGTTTTTGGTAAGACAGTAGGTGGTAAAGCAAGTATTTCAGCGAAGGACGGTTGTTTGTTTGAGGTGGTCTGCAGTCCCTTAACTAGTTCTAGGGTTTCCGATATAATGGTGTTGCTGTTGTTAGGGGTATTTTTTAGTTCTTTTACGAGGGCCAGCGTTTCCCCCATTGCGCCCTCCATTAATTTTGTAAGTGTTGAGATAGTGTTATTTTTTTCTTTTAAAGTGGCCTCTAAGGAGGCGTTTTCGATTTCCAGTTTATGGACCGTTGAGTTCTCAAATTCTAGGTCTTTTTGTTGAGAGATTAATTTATTTCTCAGATCCTCTATTTCCTCCCGGTTGTCCTCTTGTTCGCTTAGAGCAAGCTCCCTGTCTTTAACCATTCCTTCTAGGAAGTTGATTTTTGCTCTAAGTTCCGTGTTTGGTTCTATTTTTTTAGTTTTAGGGAGGGGAGTTTTGTCCTTATTTTCTGTGGTTGTTGATAATATTTCTTGATTTTTTTTGTAGTTTCTTGAATAATTGAAACGAACGCTCTGATGTATTTATGTAGACCATTTTGGAAATTTGCTGATTTTACCTCTGCTCTTTGCTTGTCGTTTAGAAATTGAGCCAGATTGATCAGATTATTCTTACAATTAATGATGTTTGAGTCTGTATTTTTTTCCTTTTCCAGATCCTTGATGATATGATCTATGTGGGAGCATATTGATTTGCCCGTTGTTTTACGAGTGGTATCTATGGGTAGCACAGGGCTACCGTCTGTGGACGTCATGTTATCACATATTTTTGTTGATCAAAATTCAGCAATAAAATAATCAGCAATAAAAGTCTAGAATGTTAAAAGTTTTAAAACCCGGAAAACAATGAATTGTGTCTTAGCAATGTAAAATCGTATATTTAAAGGCCTATAAGTAATAAAATATCAACAATAAAAGATTAAAATGTTAAAATTTTAAAACCCCGGAGTGCGCAAACAATTATCAGTAATTAACAATTTATATATAATTGCATACACAAGAACAATCACGAGTTAAGACAATTATGACATGTGGATACACTATCTAAATTATATTATGTAATACAAACAAGAAAAATTCACTTGTATTTTGAATTATACATGATAAATACACCATTTATATGTTATTTTTATAATATAAATAAGGAAAACTCACATGCATTACAAAACAGAACAGAGCCAAAGGATCAGGGCAGGCGATTGGTCGTAAAACGCCCACAAAAGTACTGAATCTCCGTACTATTGCACTGAGTCTCCGTACAAATTGCCAAGAAGTGCGATCTAGGAGCTCCAGAGAGGCTCACCGTCTCGCATGAAATCCCGATTGTAAAATTACGTGATAATGTCCTCGGATTTTTTCCATAGGGAATTGACAGTCTTCAATAGCCCGTTGTGTTGCTCTAGTATGACGCCAATTAAAATTACATTACCTTACCCGAATAGAAGAGTAACGGTCTTAAAACGAAGGTATATGAGTTCAAATTCAGCCACAGACCGTCGTGTTAATGGGGGCTAGTGATTGTTAAATCTGTCGTGGCCTCAAATGTTCTTACATAAGCACAAGAAGGCGTGATATGGAAATTTGGGGAGGTTCAACCTCGTCATCTGAACGAGGTCTAAAATTAAGTAGTATTGTGCTTGGATCTTATCCTTCCAGATTGATCCCAACGAAAACAAATAGTTGATCTTAACCTTCACCCCTTTACACTGTGTCTAACTAATTTTCTTTAGTTAAATTTTGGTATCTGGGTTCTGTGTCTAAGTTTTTCTTTTTGAAAAGTGACTTACACCACTCTAACTTTGCAATAAAGCACAACCTCTTATTATTTTACTTTTACTCGATTCGATGGAATTACAAGATTAGAGTTCACTGTAGTACTGTCGATACCAAACACACGAACTTATGAACTATTCGTTTCCATTTTTATGACTGGAAGAAAAGTCCTAACTATACTAGAAGTTAAGAAGGAACAAATTAAATTAAAGACAAAACTAATTCTTTAGTTATAGGTAATACTCCTAACTCTGATGTTTTCCAGCTATTGCTCGGCCCAGAGTATATAAAAGTTCTAAGTTGCATTTTCGTTCGCTAATCAGTCTCACAACGAACTGCTTTGCTTTATTGGAGATGTATGAGATACATATAATTTTTATTAGACTATAAAGCTTTCTTCTGGAGTTATGTCCATTCATTAATGAGAAAACAAGAGGGCGCGCGATTCACAACAGGGTTAATATTTCTACACCTCCTTAATAAACGATTTCCCTGACTATCTTAGAATTTTTTGGTGCAAAATGTTTTAAGGGTTAATTAAAGTAAATATTCACAACTGCAGTTTTTACTTCGATGTAACGCATAGTAGGATTGATCACGATCCTTTTCTCTCTTGACCAAATATCACACTTCTAAACATCCATTACAAATAATTTCTCTGACTACCTTAGAATTTTCTGGTGCAAATTGTTTTCAGGGTTATTAAAAGTCAATATTTAAAGCTGCAGTTTTTACTTCGATGTAACGCATAGTAGGATTGATCACGATTATTTTCTCTCTTGTCCAATTATCACACTTTCTAAACATCCATTACAAATAATTTCTCTGACTATCTTAGAATTTTCTGGTACAAATTTGTTTTTAGGGTTAATGAAGGTCAATATTAAAAGCTGCAGTATTTACTTTAATGTAGTACATAATACGAATGATCACGATTCTTCTCCTTCTTCAGACTTCTAAGCATCTATTGCAAAAGGCGTTTCTGATCTTCCTAGAATGTTTTGGTTCACGTTTTACTTTAAGAGTAATGAAAGTCGCTATTAAAAGCTGTGGTACCAACTTCAATGAATTGCACAGTTGCAGTGATTACACTGCACTTCTTTCTTGCCTCCCAGTATCACACAGGGAAAGAACTGTTGCCAATTAAATCATTTAAATTTATAATCTCCTTACTTATATTCTCCAGCATTATATGCCGACTAACCGTATAGTGGTTAAGGTGTTAGCCTCTAGATAGGAAGGTTCCTGGTTCGTATCTGGGTCCGGGCATGGATGTTTGTAAGCGGATGGTGTAGAGGTGGCTGGTACATCCTAAATTTGTCGTGGCCGAAAGTCCTCACGTTGGGTTGATGTGGAAGTTTGGAGAGTGAGGTGCCAGCTCATGTGTTGCCTCGTCATCTGACCGTGGTTCAAAATTACGAGGTGTTGTCCTCGGATCTTTCCCTTAATGGATTGATCCCGGACCGTCGTCAATAGCCCGTTGTGTTGCTCGGGTACGACGTTAACTAAAAATTACCAAATTACCAGCATTATATT
Organism: Metellina segmentata; assembly: GCA_947359465.1. Classification (NCBI taxonomy): domain Eukaryota; kingdom Metazoa; phylum Arthropoda; class Arachnida; order Araneae; family Tetragnathidae; genus Metellina; species Metellina segmentata. The sequence goes on along the minus strand of OX375884.1, from coordinate 50,429,676 downwards.
AGAAAGGAGCGTAATTTTACAGACATTTTCTCATGAGATAGCTACTCTTGAAATCATCAATTATACATTACGGTGCAATGGACTTGATTTTTTCTTCCTGTATCCCATAACATAAATAATACTTGTAACATGAAAAAGTAAATTAACTTCTAACAGAAAACGAAGAACGTCCTACCTTTTAATCTAATAACTATTCAATAAAAATTTTCATTATTCAACAGTGCTTCATTTTGAATACGATTTATAGCCTTTCAAGACTAGATCTCGCGATCGTTCATTCAGTAAAAGTTGAAAATTGCCCTCAGATAGAACATATACACAAGATATCTTATAATGGTAAAACCAAGATCATTTATAATCTGGATAAGGTATAAGGCAATGCATATTCAACATTACTCTTTAAAAATTGATATCAGTTTGCATTTAACAAGTAACTCTTGCTCGTATTCTCTGTTTTATATTATCAAAGGGGGTAATGGTAATTTTAGTTAACGTCGTACTAGAGCAACACATCGGGCTATTGACGACTTGCCGTGATCAATCCCTTAAGGGAAAGATACGAGGACAACATCTCGTAATTTCGATCCACGGTCAGATGACGAGAGAACACCTGAGCTGGCACCCCAATCTCCAAACTTCCACACCACCCCAAGAAAGGGGCTTATGAACCAGGACACAATTTGTAGATGGGTTGACTGGATGTTAATAAACGTCGCACAACGGGCTAGTGACAATGCTCCGGGATCAATCCCTTAAGGGAAAGATCCGAGGACAACATCTCGTAATTTCGAACCACGGTCAGATGACGAGAGAACACCTGAGCTGGCACCCCAATCTCCAAACCTCCACACCACCCCAAGAAAGGGGCTTATGAACCAGGACACAATTTGTAGATGGGTTGACTGGAAGTTAATAAACGTCGCACAACGGGCTAGTGACAATGCTCCGGGATCAATCCCTTAAGGTAAAGATCCGAGGACAACATCTCGTAATTTCGAACCACGGTCAGATGACGAGAGATCACCTGAGCTGGCACCCCAATCTCCAAACTTCCACACCACCCCAAGAAAGGGGCTTATGAACCAGGACACAATTTGTAGATGGGTTGACTGGATGTTAATAAACGTCGCACAACGGGCTAGTGACAATGCTCCGGGATCAATCCCTTAAGGGAAAGATCCGAGGACAACATCTCGTAATTTCGAACCACGGTCAGATGACGAGAGAACACCTGAGCTGGCACCCCAATCTCCAAACTTCCACACCACCCCAAGAAAGGGGCTTATGAACCAGGACACAATTTGTAGATGGGTTGACTGGATGTTAATAAACGTCGCACAACGGGCTAGTGACAATGCTCCGGGATCAATCCCTTAAGGGAAAGATCCGATGACAACATCTCGTAATTTCGAACCACGGTCAGATGACGAGAGAACACCTGAGCTGGCACCCCAATCTCCAAACTTCCACACCACCCCAAGAAAGGGGCTGTTGAACCAGGACACAATTTGTAGATGGGTTGACTGGATGTTAATAAACGTCGCACAACGGGCTAGTGACAATGCTCCGGGATCAATCCCTTAAGGGAAAGATACGAGGACAACATCTCGTAATTTCGAACCACGGTCAGATGACGAGAGAACACCTGAGCTGGCACCCCAATCTCCAAACTTCCACACCACCCCAAGAAAGGGGCTTATGAACCAGGACACAATTTGTAGATGGGTTGACTGGATGTTAATAAACGTCGCACAACGGGCTAGTGACAATGCTCCGGGATCAATCCCTTAAGGGAAAGAACCGAGGACAACATCTCGTAATTTCGAACCACGGTCAGATGACGAGAGAACACCTGAGCTGGCACCCCAATCTCCAAACTTCCACACCACCCCAAGAAAGGGGCTGTTGAACCAGGACACAATTTGTAGATGGGTTGACTGGATGTTAATAAACGTCGCACAACGGGCTAGTGACAATGCTCCGGGATCAATCCCTTAAGGTAAAGATCCGAGGACAACATCTCGTAATTTCGAACCACGGTCAGATGACGAGAGAACACCTGAGCTGGCACCCCAATCTCCAAACTTCCACACCACCCCAAGAAAGGGGCTGTTGAACCAGGACACAATTTGTAGATGGGTTGACTGGATGTTAATAAACGTCGCACAACGGGCTAGTGACAATGCTCCGGGATCAATCCCTTAAGGTAAAGATCCGAGGACAACATCTCGTAATTTCGTACCACGGTCAGATGACGAGAGAACACCTGAGCTGGCACCCCAATCTCCAAACATCCACACCACCCCAAGAAAGGGGCTTATGAACCAGGACACAATTTGTAGATGGGTTGACTGGAAGTTAATAAACGTCGCACAACGGGCTAGTGACAATGCTCCGGGATCAATCCCTTAAGGTAAAGATCCGAGGACAACATCTCGTAATTTCGTACCACGGTCAGATGACGAGAGAACACCTGAGCTGGCACCCCAATCTCCAAACATCCACACCACCCCAAGAAAGGGGCTTATGAACCAGGACACAATTTGTAGATGGGTTGACTGGAAGTTAATAAACGTCGCACAACGGGCTAGTGACAATGCTCCGGGATCAATCCCTTAAGGTAAAGATCCGAGAACAACATCTCGTAATTTCGTACCACGGTCAGATGACGAGAGAACACCTGAGCTGGCACCCCAATCTCCAAACATCCACACCACCCCAAGAAAAGGGCTTATGAACCAGGACACAATTTGTAGATGGGTTGACTGGAAGTTAATAAACGTCGCACAACGGGCTAGTGACAATGCTCCGGGATCAATCCCTTAAGGTAAAGATCCGAGGACAACATCTCGTAATTTCGTACCACGGTCAGATGACGAGAGAACACCTGAGCTGGCACCCCAATCTCCAAACATCCACACCACCCCAAGAAAGGGGCTTATGAACCAGGACACAATTTGTAGATGGGTTGACTGGAAGTTAATAAACGTCGCACAGCGGGCTAGTGACAATGCTCCGGGATCAATCCCTTAAGGTAAAGATCCGAGGACAACATCTCGTAATTTCGTACCACGGTCAGATGACGAGAGAACACCTGAGCTGGCACCCCAATCTCCAAACATCCACACCACCCCAAGAAAGGGGCTTATGAACCAGGACACAATTTGTAGATGTGTTGACTGGAAGTTAATAAACGTCGCACAACGGGCTAGTGACAATGCTCCGGGATCAATCCCTTAAGGGAAAGATCCGAGCACTACATCTCGTAATTTCGAACCACGGTCAGATGACGAGAGAACACCTGATCTGGCACCCCAATCTCCAAACTTCCACACCACCCCAAGAAAGGGGCTGTTGAACCAGGACACAATTTGTAGATGGGTTGACTGGATGTTAATAAACGTCGCACAACGGGCTAGTGACAATGCTCCGGGATCAATCCCTTAAGGTAAAGATCCGAGGACAACATCTCGTTATTTCGTACCACGGTCAGATGACGAGAGAACACCTGAGCTGGCACCCCAATCTCCAAACATCCACACCACCCCAAGAAAGGGGCTTATGAACCAGGACACAATTTGTAGATGGGTTGACTGGAAGTTAATAAACGTCGCACAACGGGCTAGTGACAATGCTCCGGGATCAATCCCTTAAGGTAAAGATTCGAGGACAACATCTAGTAATTTCGTACCACGGTCAGATGACGAGAGAACACCTGAGCTGGCACCCCAATCTCCAAGCATCCACACCACCCCAAGAAAGGGGCTTATGAACCAGGACACAATTTGTAGATGGGTTGACTGGAAGTTAATAAACGTCGCACAACGGGCTAGTGACAATGCTCCGGGATCAATCCCTTAAGGTAAAGATCCGAGGACAACATCTCGTAATTTCGTACCACGGTCAGATGACGAGAGAACACCTGAGCTGGCACCCCAATCTCCAAACATCCACCCCACCCCAAGAAAGGGGCTTATGAACCAGGACACAATTTGTAGATGGGTTGACTGGAAGTTAATAAACGTCGCAAAACGGGCTAGTGACAATGCTCCGGGATCAATCCCTTAAGGTAAAGATCCGAGGACAACATCTCGTAATTTCGTACCACGGTCAGATGACGAGAGAACACCTGAGCTGGCACCCCAATCTCCAAACATCCACACCACCCCAAGAAAGGGGCTTATGAACCAGGACACAATTTGTAGATGGGTTGACTGGAAGTTAATAAACGTCGCACAACGGGCTAGTGACAATGCTCCGGGATCAATCCCTTAAGGTAAAGATCCGAGGACAACATCTCGTAATTTCGTACCACGGTCAGATGACGAGAGAACACCTGAGCTGGCACCCCAATCTCCAAACATCCACACCACCCCAAGAAAGGGGCTTATGAACCAGGACACAATTTGTAGATGGGTTGACTGGAAGTTAATAAACGTCGCACAACGGGCTAGTGACAATGCTCCGGGATCAATCCCTTAAGGGAAAGATCCGAGGACAACATCTCGTAATTTCGAACCACGGTCAGATGACGAGAGAACACCTGAGCTGGCACCCCAATCTCCAAACTTCCACACCACCCCAAGAAAGGGGCTGTTGAACCAGGACACAATTTGTAGATGGGTTGACTGGATGTTAATAAACGTCGCACAACGGGCTAGTGACAATGCTCCGGGATCAATCCCTTAAGGTAAAGATCCGAGGACAACATCTCGTTATTTCGTACCACGGTCAGATGACGAGAGAACACGTGAGCTGGCACCCCAATCTCCAAACATCCACACCACCCCAAGAAAGGGGCTTATGAACCAGGACACAATTTGTAGATGGGTTGACTGGAAGTTAATAAACGTCGCACAACGGGCTAGTGACAATGCTCCGGGATCAATCCCTTAAGGTAAAGATCCGAGGACAACATCTAGTAATTTCGTACCACGGTCAGATGACGAGAGAACACCTGAGCTGGCACCCCAATCTCCAAACATCCACACCACCCCAAGAAAGGGGCTTATGAACCAGGACACAATTTGTAGATGGGTTGACTGGAAGTTAATAAACGTCGCACAACGGGCTAGTGACAATGCTCCGGGATCAATCCCTTAAGGTAAAGATCCGAGGACAACATCTCGTAATTTCGAACCACGGTCAGATGACGAGAGAACACCTGAGCTGGCACCCCAATCTCCAAACTTCCACACCACCCCAAGAAAGGGGCTGTTGAACCAGGACACAATTTGTAGATGGGTTGACTGGATGTTAATAAACGTCGCACAACGGGCTAGTGACAATGCTCCGGGATCAATCCCTTAAGGTAAAGATCCGAGGACAACATCTCGTTATTTCGTACCACGGTCAGATGACGAGAGAACACCTGAGCTGGCACCCCAATCTCCAAACATCCACACCACCCCAAGAAAGGGGCTTATGAACCAGGACACAATTTGTAGATGGGTTGACTGGAAGTTAATAAACGTCGCACAACGGGCTAGTGACAATGCTCCGGGATCAATCCCTTAAGGTAAAGATCCGAGGACAACATCTAGTAATTTCGTACCACGGTCAGATGACGAGAGAACACCTGAGTTGGCACCCCAATCTCCAAGCATCCACACCACCCCAAGAAAGGGGCTTATGAACCAGGACACAATTTGTAGATGGGTTGACTGGAAGTTAATAAACGTCGCACAACGGGCTAGTGACAATGCTCCGGGATCAATCCCTTAAGGTAAAGATCCGAGGACAACATCTCGTAATTTCGTACCACGGTCAGATGACGAGAGAACACCTGAGCTGGCACCCCAATCTCCAAACATCCACACCACCCCAAGAAAGGGGCTTATGAACCAGGACACAATTTGTAGATGGGTTGACTGGAAGTTAATAAACGTCGCACAACGGGCTAGTGACAATGCTCCGGGATCAATCCCTTAAGGTAAAGATCCGAGGACAACATCTCGTAATTTCGTACCACGGTCAGATGACGAGAGAACATCTGAGCTGGCACCCCAATCTCCAAACATCCACACCACCCCAAGAAAGGGGCTTATGAACCAGGACCCAATTTGTAGATGGGTTGACTGGAAGTTAATAAACGTCGCACAACGGGCTAGTGACAATGCTCCGGGATCAATCCCTTAAGGTAAAGTTCCGAGGACAACATCTCGTAATTTCGTACCACGGTCAGATGACGAGAGAACACCTGAGCTGGCACCCCAATCTCCAAACATCCACACCACCCCAAGAAAGGGGCTTATGAACCAGGACACAATTTGTAGATGGGTTGACTGGAAGTTAATAAACGTCGCACAACGGGCTAGTGACAATGCTCCGGGATCAATCCCTTAAGGTAAAGATCCGAGGACAACATCTCGTAATTTCGTACCACGGTCAGATGACGAGAGAACACCTGAGCTGGCACCCCAATCTCCAAACATCCACACCACCCCAAGAAAGGGGCTTATGAACCAGGACACAATTTGTAGATGGGTTGACTGGAAGTTAATAAACGTCGCACAACGGGCTAGTGACAATGCTCCGGGATCAATCCCTTAAGAGAAAGATCCGAGGACAAAACCACGTAATTTTGGGCCATGGTCAGATTACGTGAACAACACTTGTGTGTGTGTGAGTTGGGAACCCTCTCTCCAAACTTCCATGCAACGGCAACGTGAGGACATTTGAGGACACGACAAATTTAAGGTGTACCAGACTCAGCGTACATGACCGAGTCTCGAACTCGCAACCCTCTAGTTGCTAGCAACTGAGCTACTGTGGTACGCTATAGAGGTCTAGAAGCAACCATATCTTACAAAGAATTTTCAAATCAGTTAAAATCTGGCCTCAAATGGTGAGGTGTGGAAGTTTAAGGAGTGGGGTGCCTGCTGAAGTTTGACCTCGTCATCTGACCGTGGTTCAAGATTACGTGGTGTTGTACTCGTATATTTCCCTTTGGTATTGAACCCGGACACTCGCCAATAGCCCGTTGTTTTGCTCCAGTTGGACGTTAATTAATATCCATAAAAGTAAAAAACCTCATGAACAACTTACATGCTAAGCTACGTGGCTCTTGCAAATATCTGCATCGGTAGGTTCCTGGTTCGAATCCGGGTCAGTGCATGGACGTTTGTAAGCGTATAGTGTAAAGGTGGCTGGTGAACCTTAAATCTGTCATGGCCGACACTGGGCCTCACGTTGGGTTGGTGTGAAAATTTGGAGAGTGGGGTGCCAATTCAGGTGTTGCCTCGTCATCTGACCGTGGTTTAAAATTACGTGGTGTTGTCCTCCGATCTTTAACCTGGGGATGGATCCTGTACCGTCGTCAATAGCCCGTTGTGTTGCTCTAGTACGACGTTAATTAAAAAAAAGCTATGAAAGATTATGATACCGGACCGTCTTCAATAGCCCGTTTTGTTGTCTGGTACGACGTTAATTAAAAATTACCAAATTACCTAGTAATGGCAATGGTAATTTTAGTTAACGTCGTACTAGAGCAACACAACGGGCTATTGACGACGGTCCGGGATCATTCCCTTAAGGGAAAGATCCGAGGACAACACCTCGTAATTTTGAACTGGCACCCCACTCTCCAAACTTCCACACCAACCCAGCGTGAGGACTTTCAGCCACGACAGATTTAATGTGCATCAGCAGCCTCTACACCATACGATTACAATCATCCATGCCCGGACCCGGATTCGAACCAGGAACCTTCCAATCTAGAGGCTAAGACTTTAACCACTATACAGGTAGGTCGGCGAAAAATTACCTAGCAATGAAATAATGTAGGAATATGTTTTAGTTAACGTCGTACTGGAGCAACACAGCGGGCTATTGACACTGGTCCGAGATCAGCTGACCAACCGGTATAGTGGTTAAGGTGTTAGCCTCTAGATCGGAAGGTTCCTGGTTCGAATCCGGGTACGGGCATGGATGTTTTTAAGCGTATGGTGTAGAGGCGAATGGTGCACCTTTCACCACCTGTTGGTGTAGAAGTTTGGAGAGTGGGGTGCCAGCTCAGGTGTTGCTTCGTCATCTGACCGTGGTTCAAAATTACGAGGTGTTGTCCTCGGATCTTTCCCTTAAGGGATTGATCCCGGACCGTCGTCAATAGCCCATTGTGTTGCTCTAGTACGACGTTAATTACAAATTACCAAATTACCAATCCGAGATCAATTCCTCAAGGGAAAGAACCGAGGAAAATACCATTTGACTTTGAACCACGGTCAGATGACGATTAAGGAAATGAATAACACGCGTATATAAAGAAAAACAATTTCCCTAATCAAATTATTGACTTTTATTTGGGACCAGTATAAATCTATCCAGATTCTTGGTATTATGCGGTTGGTATTAATGTATAAAATAATCCAAGCTGAAGAATGCAAAGGACATTTAGCACTATTACTACAACTACAAAGAGGCATTAAACGTTATGAAACAAATACCCGAAACATTTCCCCATAAACAAATTATTTCCCGCAGCATTAAACCGTTTTATTGCGCGAGGAAAAACAAAGGCGATGCCATTTATAACCAAGCAACAAGCTTTGTACCGAAACGAACATAATTCATTTTCAAAATCGGAAAGGCGTTACAGAAGAGAGCCTGACTTAGCTCAGAAGGACTGCACACTGCGCTAGTCACTTGCGAGTTCTAAGCTGCACAGGCTCGTTTGCTGTAACGTACCATGGATTTATTACTCTCTGAGTGTCAGTAAAACTTTCTTTGTTGACGTCCGTTTTTCCTTGATGTTGTCTGCCTTGTTAGTGCAGCTGGGGATATACGGCTGTTGTGACACAAAACCAGGTACAGCTACAGTCTACGTTTATGAGCAGTGGCAACTGCCTTGGCGATTATTTTGGTGAACTTCTAAAGTTGCCAAGGAAAGAATTATTTCAAAACTCTCTTTCTTTCACAATTTTTTTCTTTTTACAACACAAAATGAAAGCCTGAAATTACATCTGAGAACGTTTTGAAAACATAAATGTCACAAAAAGTAGTATGTTTAAACACATTTCAAAACACATTTGTGAACCAGTAGAAAAACTAAGCATCGAATGTTGGGTAAGAATACCCTGAAACTTATCAGTTACACTAAATATTGTGGGCATGTTGAAAAAGAAGAAGAATTTTAAAAGAAAAAAAGCAAGAAATAATACAATATGATACGTCAGAACTATTCCGGGAAAAAATAATATAAAAACAAAAATTCCGCAAATGGCAAAGAAACAAGACTCATAACGTTTCGTGAAAACTATTGTAATAAAATAAAAATTCCACAACTGCAGAAATACAAATAAATGAACCAACAGTATCACAGAAATTTTTTTTTTAAAGGACCAATGCAATCAAAGGATATTTTAAAATCAAAATAACCAATGGAAGCAAAGAAAAAATTTCAAACGAACCAATGAAATCAAACGATTTTAACGGTTTATGGTAATTTTGGTAATTTTTTTAGTTAACGTCGTACTAGAGCAACACAACGTGCTATTGACGACGGTCCGGGATCAGTCCCTTAAGGGAAAGATCCGAGGACAACACCTCGTAATTTTGAACCACGGTCAGATGACGAAGCAACACCTGAGCTGGCACCCCACTCTCCAAACTTCCACGCCAATAAGGTGCACCAGCCGCCTCTACACCATACGTTTACAAACACCCATGCCCGAACCCGGATTCGAACCGGGAACCTTCCTATCTAGAGGCTAACACCTTAACCACTATACCGGTTGGTCGGCTAACTGTTTATGGAAGAAATTTCTAGAATATTCAAAATGAAAATTGAAAGTTACCGTTTGCCATATAAATCACAATAGCCGTAAAGATAAATGGGTTGCCTTAATCTGCACTCTACATTAATCTACCGTAACTCGCTACTAGAAGTGCGCCAAAAAATCGCCAAGGCCATTGCCACCGCTCATAAACGTAGACTGTAGCTGTACCCAAAACCCAACCTGCCAGTCAGATGGTCGGTAGCGCGGTTGGAAGGCCATCGGTAATTGGTAATTTTTAATTAACGTCGTACTAGAGCAACACAACGGGCTATTGACGACGGTCTGGGATCAGTCCCTTAAGGGAAAGATCCGAGGACAACACCTCGTAATTTCGAACCACTGGAAGGCCATCGGGTTAACAACAGGAGGGTTACGATTTCGAGTCCAACCGAAGACCGTTGCGAACACAGAGGGTTGGTGCACTTTAAATAAAACGTGACCACAAATGTCCTCACGTTGACATGGTGTGTCTCGGTGTTGTCTCGTCATCTGATCGTGGTTCTAAATTACATGTTGTTGTTCTCATATCTTTCACTTGGGGGATTGATCCCACACCGTCAACAACGGCCCATTGTGTTGCTCCAGTGTGACGTTAATTAAAAATACAGAAATACCAGGTGGGTAGGTAGGTATTTTAACTAACGTCACACTGGAGCACGGGAACGGTCTATTGGCGATGGTCCTGAATCAATTCCCAAGGAAAAGAATCAGGGACAACACCAAGTAATTTCAAACCTTGGTGTCGGATGACGAAGTCAGCACCTGAGCTGAAGCCAGCTCACTAAACTTCCACATTACGCCAACGTGAGGACATTTGAGGCCACGATAGGTTTAACATGCACTAGCCCCCACATAATTAAGTTTAGAATTCCTAACCCACCGGTTTCTAATCCGTAACTCTACTGACCGGACTACCGCAATCTTCCATTTGAAGGTATCAGATGCTTGAATATGCTAGAAGATTAGAAGATCCATACTAGAAATGAAGCAGAATAATAATATTAATAATCTTTGAACACCGATGATTAATTCTAATAGTCTACTATTATATTTTGGAGCGTACTTGTTGACCATCATTTATATATAGCATGGTCATTCCACGCAAATTGAGCAAATCGGCTGTGGTTGACACATCATCAATTTTAAAGAAAATTAATTTTTAAATAGATCACATATAGTAAGTAGGAATTGCCAAATATTAGATGTCCAAAATGTATATTTTATTTTCTATTGAATTGTTTTAAAGCTCAAGGGGTCACACAAATGTAGATTTTTTTAGTACTAATAGTAGCCTGTCTGAAACCCTATATTTCAATAAGTTATTGACATAAATAAAATTTTTTTATATTGTTACATTCTTCAGTAAAAGGTCTTTTAGGAAATGTCAGAATATAGTTTTGTATCCGTCACTTTTAATTCTCAAGGATCGGCGAAAATAGAGATTTTGTCTATTTGATTTCAGATTGCTCTAGTCAAATTTCATATTGCTCTAGTACTTCTTAAAATGGGGAAAGACGGTATCAAAAATTATTCCTAACACTTATTAGTTATTCTTAAGCATTTCTTCTATTTAAAAGTTTGGTATAATTTAGTGATTGAGTTTCTATTCCTTAGTTAAGAAAAAAAAAATAGTAAAATAATTGAGAAAACAGCGATTTTTATATTTTTTTAAATACAAATTTTACTATGAACGACAACTCTGAAAACCTCACAAATTTTCAGTATTATGTGTCAAGACGTATATTATCGGTCCGTTTCCATCATTGTAATTTTCTTGTTTTCGTCCCAGAAACATTTTTAACTAGATGGAAATTATCGATTTATTTTATCGCATGATGGAATAAAAAAAGGCAGGAACACGACAGTAAGACCTTCATTTCCGCCTTTGAAAGAGATGCTATTACATTCAAGGGCAGATAACCGAATAAATAAACACTATTAAATAAATTATGGTTATAAATGTGCTCGGTTCGCTAAAACAAAAGCTTTCGAACACCGGCGAATGGCGAATGTTCTATAGCAATCTAGAATTGTTCCATCAGTGACCGCAGCCATTACGGGAAAGCGTAACTATCATAGCTACATTTATATTCCCAATTGTACGTCACAAATTCGTGTTTCATATTTATCACAATCACCAGCAAAATAAGTAAAGAATTTAGAAAGAATTCGGCAGCACAAAACAAACACGTTTCAATTATAGAAGATGCAAAATTTAACTTGGGAGTTTTACCACATTTTGAATTTGAAAAGGTAATTAGTTAAAAGTCATAATATCTATGATACTAAGTTCAAATTTTTAAGCTTGTTTTGACACAGATTTTTTCTGTCTTTATAGTTCACTTTTTAAGTTGAAAATAATTTGGTATTTCTTAGTTGATTTAGGATTTCATTATCTGTATTTAATTTCTCTGTTATCATTTTGAAATTCTCATACTATACATAAACTGGGAAGCAAATGTTGTGAGTTTGATTTTATTATTGTTGCTTTAGGACTCAGATTACGATCCCGACTTTTTTTACAAGGAATAAACAAATTAAACTGTATTCCTGTGAAATGTCGGCTTTATCAGAGCTGTCCTTTACTCGTTATGCTTATTTAGAGTAGAAAATTGTCATTTTGTTACTTTCGATAGCTATTTTCAAAATGAAAGAATTAAAATGCGACTTCCAAACTCTATCAGTAATATTATCATACCCAGCACTGTAACTGGCATGAATTGCAACGATGTCTTAAAATTTGTTTAGCCCATAGAAATGTTTTTAATTCTGTCAAAAATGACAAGTTTTCATTTTTTGTAACTAAATTTTAGATGAAATTTGATATTTTAAATTATTGTTACAAAAGTGAAAAAAGGAAAATTTTGTATAGATTATAAAGGTGTAAAACACGTTTCTCTACGTTAAGGCAGTTTTTAAGAAACAGAACTTCAAACATGCAACATTAAGCGATCTCACAACTGCTCTTCAAAGTTATAAACCCTTAAAATGTATCAAACTTCGAAAATATATAATTTTGAACCTAAATTTTTTGGATATCGTAAAAATGCATACGTTACCGTTAAAGATAGAAAGCCGTTAATGTGCACATTATATAGCTAATCTGCAGATTAACTGATTTGCTCCGTTAATGTGCGGAATCAAGAGTTTTCCGCATTTAACCTAAGTAATTTGCGCATTAACGGCTTCCGTATCGTTAAAGTTCAAAAGTTAGTTAGTCTCATTTCCTTTCTCTACATCTTCCTCTTCTTGATTCTTTAGATATCGAAAAATAAATAAATGACATTATGTTAATTTCCTTAATTGTAATAATATTTTAAACCGTCTGATTCTTTCTATTATGGATTTTTAATTTACCGATTATAGATTCTATCTGCTAATTTGTTGATTGTTTGATTGTATTAACTTGATTCTTTAGGTATCGAAAAATAAATAAATAACATTATGTTTATTTAAGCGTACAGAAATGTTGCTGTTGTACCAGCAAAGATCTTATTTTCACTTTAACGAGTGCCTAGTAGGTAATGTGCAGATTATCTCGATAATTTGCAGATTACCTAGGTAATTTGAGAAATGAAACAATTTTCGGCACTTTAACAGATCCTCCTAGTTAATCTGAACATTGCCTAGATAATCTGTAGAATAACTGATTACTGCACTTTAGCGGTAACACATGTTCTAAACCCCTATACCAAATTTCATGAAAATCTATTACCATACCGCCACAAATTTTTCCTGATTTTTGCTCAGTTCACGTGGAATGACATAAAAAGAACTGAATTTTTATTACATTTTTAAAAATAGAAATTATGTTTGGAACACCCTCAGTTCTTGAGGACTAGAGTTGAATACTATCTTTTTGTGTTCGATCTTTAATTTTAAGGCAGTAATTAAATATTGCTATTTTGTAGTGGAATCCTTGAAGTTGGCACTTTTAACGTAACTAAATTTGATTTTAGACGTGTCCATAATGGTCATGTTTAGTGGGTGTTATAAGTAATAACGTAGCGTATTAAGTAAGTTATAAGTACATCGAATAGTGGTAAAGTAATTTTAATTAACGTAATACTAGAGCAACAGAACGGGCTATTGACGACGGTCCGCGATCAATCCCTTAAGGGAAAGATCCGAGACATTTGATGGTGATCTTCTGGTTAGCTATGACGAAATTCCCAGCTCCTGTGGTGGATTAGTCCTACTTCTTTTTATGGTCTAATATTGTAATCTGCTTAGTATGTTTTCTTTTTTATAGTCCAATATTGTATTCAGTTTAGTGTTTTTTGCTATTTGCACTTGTGTCCTCTGATATTGTGATGCTCTGTTTTGGGCTTCTATCAGGACCTTTTACCTGTAATGACTTTTTGCTTAATCTGTCTTTTTATCTTTGTGTTCTTTATGGTGTTTATTTTGTTGGAGTGGCTATATATATATATATATATATATATATATATATATATATATATATATATATATATATATATATATATATATATATATATATATATATATATATATATATTCTTTTAGCTTTTCCGCTGCCCACACCCAGAAAACACCTATTTGTGTTGTCTGTGCCAGCCTCCTCCCTGATGACACCCTGTTACATATACACTACCCTACAATAATGGACCGGGCAGAAAAATGCGGTGGTATAAAGGAAATAATACATTCTTTAATAGGGGGATGGTCCCCGCGTGTTACAATTACACTAGCAACCCTTCTGGGCATACTTCCAACAAGGTTTTGATACACAGCTATGGGTATTTGTGTCCATTCCTGTTACAAGAATGTCGCCAGCGCAGCTGTAGATTTCGGACGAGGTTCCCTGGTCCGTAAGCGTAGCTCTAACTCGGCTCACAATTATTCTATGGGGTTCAGGTCGGGACTATGAACTGGCCGGGGAAGACGTTATATATCCATATCTTGATATCACTGCTTGACAGAGGCTGCAACATGACACGGAGCGTTGTCGTCCTGGAAGTAACATTCGTCTATTCCATAAAATTGCCAGAGAGTAGGAAGAACCTGATTGTCCAAACTGTTCATGTAGGCGTTCAATTTAACAGGAACAACATGTAAAGGTCCCAGGCCATACCACAAAAAACACTCCCAAACAAGTAGACGGATTTTATGCAATTCCGCTGGCGTCCGGTTTATTATTGTAGGGTAGTATATATATATATATAATCCCTCATAGTATATATATATATTATAGGGGGGATTCTATATATAAGCGCTTCTGCTTGTTTTATTATAAAGATGGGGTCGGTATCATCTTTCATATTCTAAAACAAACTATCTCAGTTAAGCTGCTTGTCGCGTGATGACTATTTCTGAGAATCCGAGGGTTTACTTATTTTTTGTTTGACGATTTCCCTAACTACACAGTGCAAGCACTCTCTCTGTGCTGTATTGCTATCAGCAAAAGGCATTTCGCTGCCTCGTTTCTCTAGACATCTGATATTGATTCAGCAGGAAAATAAATTCCATTATTATTATTGCTTCACTCACAAGCAGATGTTTTCTTTGAAGCAGCATGTAACTTTATGAACGCACCAGGAAAGGTAAACAAGGTATATCGGATGGAGTTGCTTGAAAGAAACGTTGAAATGGGAAATATATAACAAAAGCTGCTCACTATTCATAGCATTTCAATAGGGTGCCCTGACTGTAGGAAGTGCATAGCAAGGAAGGGATAAAAATTGAAAGCGTGGCCTAAAACGAAGAAAACTTTTAAGGAACTTTGAAAGAAAATATCTTCTACATTCCGTGCTTAAAGAAAGGTGCATGCTCAAAAAATCGTGTCGCTTTGTAGAGAATTGACCGCTTGGAATAGTAAATTTTTCATTCGAATGCGCGTAACACGATCCGTTTGAAATAAAAGTATCTGCGTTATAAAATGGCTCATGCTGAAACCGTTTTTAGTCAATAAATGCTTTATAATGTGAGAAATGAAAGAGAAGGTGTCGATGCTTGTGAAAGTGTTGTAGTGTGAGACCTCGATCTTTTAAGGTTTACCTTATTATTTATAACTGAAATAGGTTCATGTTTGAGAAAGTGTCTATGCTATGAATTTATTTAACCTTTTGAGCGCTTATGGCTATCGATATAACAAGCGTGATTCTTTCTTGGCGCGTTTATTATAACTTACAAGATACAATTGCTGTAACGGCCGTAGTCTAAATTTTTAATTGGCGCGATTCTTATAACTTTCAATATAAGACTGCTGTAACGGCCGTAGTATAAATTTTTTTATTGGCGTGAAACTCGGTCAAAGGGTTAAACTACGGCTAGTACCTTGAAAGTTATAAGAATTGCGCTAAGAAAGAGAATTTAGACTTCGGCCGGTACAACAGCTGTACCTTGAAAGTTAATAGATTCGCACCAAGAAAGAATTGTGCAAGTTTTTTTATAGCCACAGTCAAAAGGTTAACAGGTGTCAATCGGTTTATATATGTACTGACAGACGCAACCAATAAAGTGCATAGGTGGCGTTGCTATATATATTGCAAAAGCTCATCTGTACCAGTTTCTCAGGAATTTCAATATAACATATATTTGCATATAAACGCCCCCAATAAGATCTAAATAATCACCTAGATTCAAGTAACGAATTTTACTTGTGTAGCTTCCAATCGATAACTTCAAAATGCGTTCGGGCGAATAGACGTGCAACTCTTGAGCAACTTACCACCCAGATGAACCAAGAGGCTACCAAGAGTGTATCCTCAACAACGGTTCAGCGAACGTTGCTGCGCATGGGCTTCCGCAGCAGACGCCAGGTTAATGTACCTATTCTGACTGCTGTTCATCGGCGACGAAGGCTGGAATTTGCACGTCAGTACCGTAACTGGACGTCCACAGAGTGGAGACAGGTGGCTTTTTCCGATGAATCACGTTTTATGCTCCATCGAACAGATGGACGTTGGCGTATACGGCGTGAAACGTCTGAAAGCAAACTCCCTGTAACAATTGTCGGAAGGATCCAGGCTGGAGAAGGGAGCATTATGGTTTGGGAATGTTTTCCTGGCATTCACTGAGTGCACTCATCATTGTGGAAGGCACGATGGATCAGCACAAGTACGCATCTGTCCTTGCGGATCATGTTCACCCCTACATGCCAATTATTTTTCCTCAGAATGATGGCATCTACCAGCAGGACAATGAGACGTGTCATATAGCTCGCAGTGTATGTGCGTGGTTCGAAGAGCACCAGGATGAGTTTACCGTACTCCCCTGGCCAGCAAACTCACCGGATTTAAAAACAATCGAGAATCTGTGGGACCACCTCAATCGGGTTGTTCGCGCCATGAATCCTCAACCGCGTAATCTAGCGCAGCTGGCCACGGTACTGGAGTCGGCATGGCTCAACATCCCAGTGAACACCTTCAGAAACCTAATTGACTCTCTTCCTGCACGTCTCGCTGCGGTTCGCTGTGCCAAAGGTGGTTATTCTGGCTTTTGACAAGCGGCCACATTAATGTAACTGGACTGTGTATATTAGAAAGGTATGAAGGCACCACATACATACATACTTATGTATATAATTTCAAGAACACAGGAATTTCAAAAAATAAATATGGTAAAAATTGATAAAAAATGAAGAAATGTTGGTGGATCAGGGCGTTATTAACCCAGACAACATATAATGGTGTTTTCTACATATGAGCAGCATTAGGCTGAATAAATTACTCATATACTCCCCCAAACACCTTTTAAAAGCAAAAAAAAAAAAAAAAAGCTGAACAAAACACTAAAAATAGAGTAGGAACAAAACGAAATCAAACCCGCAGCATTATATGCTGTCTGTTTCAGGCTCCTCTCTCATGACCCCCTGATCCACCAACATTTCTTCATTTTTTATCAATTTCTACCCATTTTGTTGAAATGGTTTTGAAATTCCTGTGTTCTTGAAATTATATTGTTACCATGCTATGTTGCAGCTTCAACACACTTGCATGGTTAGTTTCAAGTTACGTTCTCTGGTTTATTGCACCCCGGTTGTTTGGATCTTTGTTCTCTCTCTCTATATATATATATGTATGTATGTATGTATGTGTGTGTGTGTGTATATATATATGTATATATATGTATATATATATATATGTATATATATGTATATATATATATGTATATATATATGTATATATATATACAGGGTGGTCCCGAATTCATGGTACAAACTTTAATGGTAGGTACAGGACATTGTAACAATGATTTATTGTATAGGAATGTATAGTCGCAAGTGACGCGGTGAGGCGTAAACAGGGGAAATAAAAGGAAAGAGAAATGGAGTGATCGGTTGGTATCATTGCCGGTAGAGGGCAGTAGATGTCTAGCCGCTGTTGAACATGATGCATCGCAGTAGGGAAAAGCGCCATTCACAATTGTGCTGCCGTAGACGATGGGTGACTTTACGTATGCAGAAAAAGCAGACATGCATTACATGTACGGCCGTGCAAATGGTAACGGCAGAGCTGCGTTACGAATGTATCGCGCGGAGTATCCTGATCGACGAATGCCGGATCACAGAATTTTTCAACGGTTACATCGTCAACTTTGTGAAACAGGTTCGTTCGACGTCAACAGACATGGCGCTGGTCGAGTAAGAGCTGTACGCACTCCAAGGCTGGAAGAAAGCATCTTGAACATTGTGGCTGATAGACCCGAGTCAAGCACAAGAACTGTTGCGCGTGACGTAGGTGTGAGTCATCAGACTGTATGCAGAGTGTTAAACGAAAATCGCTTACACCCCTTCCATTTTCAGAAAGTACAAGCATTGAATCCGGCAGATTATCCTCGCCGCGTGAACTTCTGCCTGTGGGTGATGCAGCAATGTGCGTTGCAGCCGGATTTCGTAGATTATGTGCTATTTACAGATGAAGCGACATTTTCACGCGAGGGTGTCTTTAATGCGCACAATTCCCATGTGTGGGCAACCGATAATCCACATGCAACGCGTCGACATGCGTTTCAACAACGTTTCAGTATTAATGTGTGGGCTGGTATTGTGAACGACTTTTTGATTGGCCCATACTTACTACCCACGCGGCTCACTGGCGGAAGCTATCTTATTTTTCTGAAAGAAGTGTTACCACAACTGCTGCATGATGTTCCGATCGCCATTCGTAACCGCATGTGGTTTCAGCACGATGGGGCGCCAGCACACTTCAGCATTGATGTACGGAATTACCTGAATGCCACGTTTGGTACTCGATGGATTGGGCGTGGTGGACCAGTCCCTTGGCCACCCCGATCTCCCGATTTATCGAGCCTCGATTACTTTTTATGGGGACATCTAAAGCATCTTGTTTATGAGACTCCAGTTGACTCAGATGAGGATCTCGTCGCTCGCTTATCTGTAGCTGCTGCAGGTGTGCGTGAAATACCAGGCATCTTTGAACGTGTACGCCAATCGCTCCACCGACGCTGTCAAGCATGTATCGATACTGGTGGACGCAATTTTGAACAATTACTGTAAACATGACACTTGTCAACAACGCTTTCAATAAAATCTTTGTTTTTCCTTTCGGCCGTTATTTCCCCTGTTTTCGCCTCACCGCGTCACTTGCGACTATACATTCCTATACAATAAATCATTGTTACAATGTCCTGTACCTACCATTAAAGTTTGTACCATGAATTCGGGACCACCCTGTATATATATGTATATATATGTATATATATATATATGTATATATATATGTATATATATATATATGTATATATATATATATATGTATATATATATATGTATATATATATGTATATATATATATATGTATATATATATATAAATGTATATATATATATGTATATATATATATGTATATATATATATATATATATATATATATATATATATATATATATATATATGTATATATATGGCCAACCGGTCTAGTTGTTAAGGTGTTAAGGTGTTGGCCTCTGGATCGGAAGGTTCCTGGTTCGAACCCGGGGTCAGGGCATGGATGTAAATTGTGTTGTCCTTTGTTAGGAAGCGATGATGGTCCTCCCACTGGGTGCTCCTTCACAAGAGACCATCACTTCCGGCCTTGTAGTGGCCAATGACTATGTGCATTTGTGCCCGCCATTAGAAAATATATATATATATATATATATATGTGTGTGTGTGTGTGTGTGTGGCGACTTTCTTACAAGTCTCACTACTTAGTTCTCATAAAATACGAGCATGACAGAGAGCAATGAAAAAGACGTCTTTATTAGACCACAGTCATGATTCGAGTGCTACAAGAGATGGCGCAGCAAGTTACAAGCTGCGTATCAACAAATTAATTATTCCTTGATCAGCAATACTCAGACAGATTTCATTGCCTTATATGGTATCATTTCATGGGACATCTTATAGTAAATAGATGGGAACAGATGGATCACGGCGTGGGAAGATGAATTTAGCTTAGCTTGCAAAAATTAATTATTTCTGATGCAATGGGCTGCGAAACTGTAAAAGGCATGTGAAAAAATACTCGGAGGCACCAGTCAACCTCAAAGCAATTTTCTCACGAATCATTTTTTAATGTTACATCCAGCTTCTCAAGAAGACTACATCCTATGCGTCCATAGGGTGTAGGACATCTAGGAGGAAGCTGTTGGTAAAAACTTAAAATTTGGAATAAACTAGCAACCCTATAACCCAAAACTTCTATCTACCCACTTGCTATCCATCTATTGACATATAAACTAACATACAAAATAACATAAAAACACTTTTAACATTAATGACTCTTTATCTCAGTCATGGTAAAGAGTATAAACGCAATAAACAATTAGAATATAGGATCCATAAAAATAAAATAAAGCACAATAAATGGTAATCATAATAGAATTATCAATGAGAGCTCATTCATACCATAGTAGTTCACAATCATACGCGAAATCAAATACTATACAAAATAATACAACCAATTTCCAGAGAATTGTGTTCTGAAAAACTAACATAATAAAAATGAAATAATAAAAACCAATAATACTATAAACAACATATTATAATAATCGTATAAAAAAGAACAACAATAATAATAATAATTTTTTCAACTATAGTACATTATCTTGTGTGACCAGTACGGACTTCAGAAAATCAGGGACCCAGGGGCTTACCCTAATCTCTTCATTTAGCTACTGTCGCAAACAAGTTCAAAAACCAAACATGAAAGTACAACATTTCTTGTAAATCATAAAATGATTATCACTGTAATTTAATTCTTTACAAGTCATAAGTAAGTAGCGCTACTATAATCCAGGGGGATTTAGGATGCTTCAACAAATTTCTCCAAGTCTTTTTTAGTTACATATTTCCTCATAATAAACAAAGTACAAAATTTCACAAACTCCTTTCAATTATTTCTACATAGTAAATAACCCTGAATATTATCTGCGACTCTCTGCGTCTATTTATTTATAACATACATTTCACTTCCTTCAAGTATTAAGTACAAATAAACAAATCTACTCATCCTTATATCCTTCATTCACTTTTCAACTTACAAATACAAAATAGAATAAATTCTCCTGCGGGATCACTTATTTATTTATTTTGCTCCATCTCGGGATACTTGCGAGATAAAAACACAAAATACAAAATTTTTTAAACAAAATCTCATTAATTTATCTTGGTGCATGAATCCGGATGAATATATCTTTACTTAATTCCAATTAATTTATTAGAGTAATGTTTTCTCGTGATAATAATTGTATGTTTAAGCTGTTAATAGAAAAATATGAAACATATATGTGAAAGAGTAAAAAAATTCGCCTTCAATATCCTATTTCATACAAACAAAAATAATTATAAAAAATAAACAAGTTTAACATTCATCACAGACTTCATGTTGCCAAAGTTCCATTCTAATTAGTCCAATATCAAATTTGTTTTATGAAATACATGTGCCGGAAGGAGAGTATCCGAGATGCCAGTTCTGTGTTTTGGTCCATTTCTGCAAATCCATTTAAATTTTCGTGCATAGCGAAATGACTTTTTAAATTTTCAGTCAAGGGGGGTGTAATCCCCACTTTCTGAAATTGTTGTAGAAGCTCAACATCTCCAGCACTTCTCTCTGACACATAAACATTATCAAAACACTTAATATTTTCATTACAATGTTTACCATATTTCTTATTATAAAAATATCTCGTTTCTATCACATCATAATTCTCACTATCTGTAACATCATTATAACTTTATTTTTATTTTCTTAATTTCTCCAATTTTGGCACTTACCTCTATGATTTTGATTACATCTAATAGTCCACTGGTTTGCCGCATCACCTGCAACTTTTCACCCTCATTTCTCGATATTTTAAAGACCTGACAAAAACCTCGCTTATTGTCACATTGCTGCCAGTGTCAATGAGTCCCAGTAAGTCTTGTCCAGTATCTTTAAAACACATCTCGGTCACAAGAAATCCGTTTCCGGAACAGTGCATACTGGTGGGGGGCCCTACACGAAATCACTTTCTGCAGTCTCGGGCATAGTGGCCCTGCGGGCCACACTTGTAGCAGGCCGCTGTGGGTCCATCTCGTGGAGGGGTTGGCACTCCTTGGATTTGGATAGAACCCGGACACCAATAGCCCGTTGTGTTGCTACAATGCGACGATACTTCAATCACTTTCCTACCTACCTAATTTGCTCTCAAGTTTGTTTGACTTTTATTCTAATTCTCATTTACCATACGTGGGGTTCGCATGGATATATCCGTTCTGCAACATGCAGGTTTTCCTGCATGACTAAATAGTTCCAACCTGATTGACCGATGGAACCATTTCTAGGATGGTTATATAGTGATTTCGTGACGTGGTTATATAGTGATTTCGGAGGTGTGTGCTGCGAGGAAAAAGGTATTCTATACTCTATACTACTGATAAATCTCGTGAAACTGCGATAAAAGGTTTGGAAGTAGACTAAAGACTGTTATAAACGAATGCAATCGCTTTTCAAAACGACTTGCCATCTAATAAATTCACTGCTTAAGAGGCCTATTACTGGGGGAACATGAACTGCTATAACTATGCAACAAAAGGATTTGTGTATATGTAGTTACTTGACGAAACTGTGAGTTCAAGGGTGTTTAAGACGCGGGTTCGTGATGGAGAAAACACGTTCAAGCGATAGAGGAAAAGCCTAAAACTGTTTACTTCGTCTGAGATACCTTGTCCCGAACCATCAAACTTTCATGGACTCCCATGAAATTCACACTACTTCTTTGTTGATATAGTCCGTATATATATGTTTATAGCGGTGGGTCATTCCCATAGTCTAATGATAGAAATATAGTGTTAGTCAAGGAGAAAAGCAAAGTGCAGACTAAGGAAACGGTCCTGGAAAGGAAAGCTAAATTATGTCCCATTTCAGATAAACCAAGATGATTTTCTGAATGCATGTGCTCTATAAAAAGCTATTACAAAGAATGAAAAATTGACTGTTATACAATGGGATACATGCAAATTGGAAAGCTGATACTTTTTATAATCTCGCTCTTCAGGGCAGTTGTTTTGTTAACTTCTCACTGGTGAGATGAGAGGATGACCCCTCTTGATTTGTACCAGATGTGACGCGCACCTGTCCCCACAGCGTAAACGTTTGTCTTTGGTAGGACCAGGTTTCGAACTCGCAACCCTCCGGCCGCTAATTCGCAACTCTACCAACCGGGACAAAGCAGCCCCACACTCTGTAGGAGGTCTTCAGCAATATGCATATTACACTTAACACGTTCGTTGCCGATCACGCTCCAGCGCGTGACGGAACGCCAAAAACATGTTCACCGCCGCTCCAGCGCGTGACATGATGTCAAAGCTAAAGACCCAATCGCTTGGTGTGGAGTGATGTCTCATTAGCCAGTCGCGCGTTCTCGCGGGAAGAGCTGCACCTCAACATATATTGTCTGCTTCAATTGGCATTATATGTTAGGTGTTGGCGTGGAGTAGAGGTTAGAAGCTAGTTGTAAAGGTATGTGTTTTATTGCATATGTGAAATTGCAAATTTGTTGGCTGAGCTTTCGCTAATCTATTCTGGCAATGGCGTGGTATTGGCGCATTTTTCAATCATATTTGTTATAAAATGTAAATCGGCTTTTGGACGGGTGAAAACTTCATTTCTCTGGCGGGGCAATAACTATCAACACATCCTAACTTGACCGGCAGAGAATGTGTTAAGAAAGGGCGTCAAAGGTTGATAAAAATTTTGTAGGAGACCCATAAAACAACTAAACGAAGTTCGCTTTAAATTCATCTCTTACCACTCTGAGTCGTCATCTGACAGTGGTTAAAAATTACGTGGTGCTGTCCTCGGGTCCTTCTCCTTGAGATGGATCCCGTACCGTCGCCAGTAGCCCGTCGTGTAGCTCCAGTTCGATGATAATTAGAATACCTACCTACCTTAACTCACTGAGCGTCACGATTTTTCCGAGTACTGTAGAATATCTTTAACACCGCAGCACACATAATGAGTAAAGAGCCGCATCTATGGACTGAATAAGTCCTAGGATGTTAACCTACATTAACTCATTGAACGTCACCATTTTTCCGAGTACTGTAGAATGTCTTTAACACCGCAGCACACATAATGAGTAAAGAACAACATCTATGGACAGAAAAAGTCCTAGGATGTTAACCTAACTTAACTCATTGAACGTCACCATATTTCAGAGTACTGAAGAATGTCTTTAACTCCGCAGCACACATAAAGAGTAAAGAACCACATCGATTGACTGAAAAAATTCCTAGGATGTTAATTAGAAAACCTACCTACCTTAACTCACTGAGCGTCACCATATTTCCAAGTATTGTAGAATGTCTTTCACCCCGCAGCACACATAATGAGTAAAGAACCGCATCTATTGACTGAAAAATTCCTAGGATGTTAATTAGAATACCTACCTTAACTCACTGAGCGTCACCATATTTCCGAGTATTGTAGAATGTCTTTCATCCCGCAGCGCACATAATGAGTAAAGAACCGCATCTATCGACTGAAAAAATTCCTAGGATGTTAATTAAAATACCTACCTACCTTAACTCACTGAGCGTCACCATATTTACGAGTATTGCAAAATGTCTTTCACCCCGCAGCGCACATAATGAGTAAAGAACCGCATCTATCGACTGAAAAAATTCCTAGGATGTTAATTAAAATACCTACCTACCTTAACTCACTGAGCGTCACCATATTTACGAGTATTGCAAAATGTCTTTCACCCCGCAGCGCACATAATGAGTAAAGAACCGCATCTATCGACTGAAAAAATTCCTAGGATGTTAATTAAAATACCTACCTACCTTAACTCACTGAGCGTCAACATATTTTCGAGTATTGTAGAATGTATTTCACCCCGCAGCACACATAATGAGTAAAGAACCGTATCTATTGACTAAAAAAAATTCCTAGGATGTTAATTAAAATACCTACCTACCTTAACTCACTGAGCGTCACCATATTTACGAGTATTGCAAAATGTCTTTCACCCCGCAGCGCACATAATGAGTAAAGAACCGCATCTATCGACTGAAAAAATTCCTAGGATGTTAATTAAAATACCTACCTAACTTAACTCACTGAGCGTCACCATATTTACGAGTATTGTAAAATGTCTTTCACCCCGCAGCGCACATAATGAGTAAAGAACCGCATCTATCGACTGAAAAAATTCCTAGGATGTTAATTAAAATACCTAGCTACCTTAACTCACTGAGCTTCAACATATTTTCGAGTATTGTAGAATGTCTTTCACCCCGCAGCACACATAATGAGTAAAGAACCGTATCTATTGACTAAAAAAATTCTTAGAATATTAATTAGAATTCCTACCTACCTTAACTCACTGAGCGTCAACATATTTTCGAGTATTGTAGAATGTATTTCATCCCGCAGCACACATAATGAGTAAAGAACCGCATCTATTGACTAAAAAAATTCCTAGAATATTAATTAGAATACCTACCTACCTTAACCCACTGAGCGTCAGCATATTTACGAGTATTGTAGAATGTCTTTCACCCCGCAGCGCACATAATGAGTAAAGAACAACATCTATGGACAGAAAAAGTCCTAGGATGTTAACCTAACTTAACTCATTGAACGTCACCATATTTCAGAGTACTGAAGAATGTCTTTAACTCCGCAGCACACATAAAGAGTAAAGAACCACATCGATTGACTGAAAAAATTCCTAGGATGTTAATTAGAAAACCTACCTACCTTAACTCACTGAGCGTCACCATATTTCCAAGTATTGTAGAATGTCTTTCACCCCGCAGCACACATAATGAGTAAAGAACCGCATCTATTGACTGAAAAATTCCTAGGATGTTAATTAGAATACCTACCTTAACTCACTGAGCGTCACCATATTTCCGAGTATTGTAGAATGTCTTTCATCCCGCAGCGCACATAATGAGTAAAGAACCGCATCTATCGACTGAAAAAATTCCTAGGATGTTAATTAAAATACCTACCTACCTTAACTCACTGAGCGTCACCATATTTACGAGTATTGCAAAATGTCTTTCACCCCGCAGCGCACATAATGAGTAAAGAACCGCATCTATCGACTGAAAAAATTCCTAGGATGTTAATTAAAATACCTACCTACCTTAACTCACTGAGCGTCAACATATTTTCGAGTATTGTAGAATGTATTTCACCCCGCAGCACACATAATGAGTAAAGAACCGTATCTATTGACTAAAAAAAATTCCTAGGATGTTAATTAAAATACCTACCTACCTTAACTCACTGAGCGTCACCATATTTACGAGTATTGCAAAATGTCTTTCACCCCGCAGCGCACATAATGAGTAAAGAACCGCATCTATCGACTGAAAAAATTCCTAGGATGTTAATTCAAATACCTACCTAACTTAACTCACTGAGCGTCACCATATTTACGAGTATTGTAAAATGTCTTTCACCCCGCAGCGCACATAATGAGTAAAGAACCGCATCTATCGACTGAAAAAATTCCTAGGATGTTAATTAAAATACCTAGCTACCTTAACTCACTGAGCTTCAACATATTTTCGAGTATTGTAGAATGTCTTTCACCCCGCAGCACACATAATGAGTAAAGAACCGTATCTATTGACTAAAAAAATTCTTAGAATATTAATTAGAATTCCTACCTACCTTAACTCACTGAGCGTCAACATATTTTCGAGTATTGTAGAATGTATTTCATCCCGCAGCACACATAATGAGTAAAGAACCGCATCTATTGACTAAAAAAATTCCTAGAATATTAATTAGAATACCTACCTACCTTAACCCACTGAGCGTCAGCATATTTACGAGTATTGTAGAATGTCTTTCACCCCGCAGAACACATAATGAGTAAAGAACCGTATCTATTGACCGATAAAAAGTCCTAGGAAAGTTCATATTGATCACGGTTAAAACTTGTTAGAAAAGTGGAGAGCGAAGGACTGATTTTTGCTTGCGAACCCCTGAGGGGGCTTAAAAAAAGGGTAACGCTGTTTCGTATGTAAAATACAACCCTCCAGTTTAGCACTCTTTTCAGGAACAGGAAAATTCTGAAACTGGAAAACGAAAGATCTCAGATGCTGAAGAGGTTTTATGAAAACATGTATGCCATTTTAAGTCAAGAAAACTATCATGATCTGAAAAAGAAAGGAATACGCAAGTGCAGATAGATCAGGTTTGAAATCTTATCCGAAATAATTCAGATTTAATAAACCTATTACCATTTAAAAACTATTATTACGTTGTCTGTTTGTTTATTTGTTTCTTGCCCGCGAAGTCCTGACGAATCTATGGCACTTAGAGTAATGAGATTTGGCACATAGGTAGTGCAAATTATTTGCGATTTTAGGATCGAGGCGAATTTTAAAATTTAAGCTAGAACATTTAAAAATGAATTTAATAGTTTTTTCACCATTTTTCATTCTACCGCGGCAATTCCGAGGAATGAAGAAACATCAAATTTTAGACTTTTCGCCCTCACGTGTCACCTTGACGTCAGTCTTTGGAACCATGCGAATTTTTTTTCATCTCCGGGGAAAGAACACATTCGAATGACCTTCGTTTGTTTCGAGATTCATTCATTTTGATTTCCTGTTAAACGGATTCCAGTAAATCAAAAGGTAACTAAAGTTATCACTGGCGTTCTTCAGTGCTTTTTCTATCTCAGCGATCGTTAAAGGTAGAATAAAAACTCTAACGGATTTGAAATTTGAGGAAAATTTTGCAACAAATAGATACTTTATTCGTTTGATTTTCTTTTAATCTTTTATAATTTCGCAAGAGATTGTGACGTCACGTGAACTTTCGCTTTCCAAAAATAAACAGATTGCAATTTCTGCCCTTCCCGTTAAATAAAAATAAAAACAGAATTTCATTTTAGCTAAGAAGAACAAAGAAATAAAACATTTTGACTGGGATTGTTAAGTTCTCTTATCGTAAAATCAAAATCGTTAAAGACGGATTGAAAATTTCAACAGATTTGAAATCTGCGGAAAATTTTACACCAGATAAAAACCACGAGCCCTGGCAACGCCGGGCTTGCCACGCAGTGGCTAGTTATTTTATAAAAGTTAAACAGACTTAAAACTTGCTCTGTATGTTAGGTTCCTAGAATTGAACGAAAAATTGACCCCCGAGGGCGTCTACATTTGTTGTTCAGTGTAAAATTATGCGAATGCAAATTAGCAGAAATCTCTGCTCCCTAATTAGGTAATTTGATACCTTCTAGAAAATGTGTTCTTGTGTGAAAATTATCTAAGTGGTAGCATCCATTTTTCGGATCTAAAGAGAAACCCATTTTTCAACTTTATAATGATCTTCTAAGACCTTTAACCTTCTGAGCGTCTGGAAATTTGCGAATTGTGTAGTGTTGCTTCTGCATCACAACACACGTAATGATTAAATGACCACGTTTTTCTAAAGTATGCATGAATTACTTCAACTTTTAGTAGAAAATTATTCTATGGATCCTCTCCTTAGAATATAATCTCTTTTTGGAAGAATTGTATTGCTCCTTGCCTTAGAATATAATATTTTGGAAAGGTTCTATAGGTCCTTTTCTTAGAATAGAATTCTTTGGAAATATTCATTGCTTCTTTCCTTAGCAAAAGTATTTTGGAAAGACAGAGAGAGATTAATAGTTTCTTTCCAGAAAAGAATACTTTGGAAAGAGTCATTGATGCTTTGCATAGAATAAAATCCCTTGGAACGATTCATTACTTTTTTCATTGGAATAGAATAATTTAGCAACATTCATAGCTTCTTTCTTTGGAATAGAAGCCTTTGGAAATATTATTTGCTCCTTTCTTTAGAATAGGATAATTTGTAGCGATTCTATTGTTCCTTTCCTTAGAATAGAATCCTTTAGAATGATTCACGCACCTTTCCTCAGAGTAGAATCCTTTGAAAATATTCAGTCCCTCTTCTGTTAGAATAGAATCATTTGGAATTTGTATTGCTTCTTTCCTTAGAACAGACTCCTTTGGAAAGAGAGAGATATTCGTAGTATTTTCCTTAAAATAAAATATTTTGGGAAGATTCATTGATTCTTTCCAAATAATAAAATCCCTAGGAACGCTTCATTGCTCTTTCCCTTAGAATATAATCATTTAGAAACATCCATCACTCCGATATTTAGAACAGAAGTCAGGAAAGATTCATTGCTCCTTTCCTTAGAATAGGATCAGTTATAGCGATTCTGTTGTTCCTTTCCATAGAGTAGAATACTTTAAAAAGATACATTCCCTCTTTTCTTAGAATAGATTCCTTTCGAGAAATTTAGGGGGATATTCTTAATATAGAACCCTTTCGAGAGATTTAGTGATCTTTTCTTCAAATAAAATATTTTGAAGATTCATTTCTGAATTCCATAGAACAGAATCTTTTAGAGTTTCATTGCTGATTTCTTTAGAATAGAATCTTTTAGAGATTCATTGCTGATTTCCGCAGAGTATATTCCTTTATAGATTCATTGCTGATTTCCTTAGTAATGAATATCTAATGATTCTATTCTGTTTTCGTTAGAATAGAATCCTTTAAAAAATTATATTCATCAAGAAGGTCAAAATTGATGAGAAGTCATTCAGGGAAGACTGCAGGTTGCAAAGTGGAATTATGCGTGTGAACCTCTCAGGATTAAAATGCCATTTTTTTTCTTTCTCGTTTAATTTAAATATTAATGCCATTAATTTAAAGTTGTTTCTGCTGCGTAGCAAACCGGAGTTTTACGGTTTTGTTAGATGAATTAATTCCCTTAAGGGGACCCGCCACCTTAAAAATTATTTTTTCACTGACAACAGTTTTAGTCTAACTTTTTACAGTTTCGTATACCAGAGAAGTATACATAAAAATTTAAACTATCAATTTTCTACAAAATGTGTTAAAAATAATTTTTAATTAAAAAAAGTTGAAAAATTTAAGAATTTTTAAAGTGTATCTTCTTTTTTAATTTTTATGATATAAGCTTGATTTTTTTATAATATTCCTTTGACTATATCTAAATTTACAGGTACGGAATTGAAGATACATTGAATAGATCTTGAGATCAAAAATAAAACCTGAAACGCTATGTAAAATATCACAAAAACGCCAGTTTACTGCACATTTATATTAAAAAAAAATTCTATTCGCAATAATTATAAATGCATACATGTATTTCATAGTAAGATTCTATACGTAATGTACAAAAAATTTGAAGACAATTGATTGAAAATTAAAAAGCCTTTGCATTTTCAGTTATAAGAAGTTTACAAAAAATGAAGTAGGATAAAAAGCAGTGTAAAGTTTTAAAATTAAAAGTATGCTAAAAAATTATAAATAAAAATGATTGAAATTTTTACTATAACTGCTTTCTAAACTAGTTTAAAACTTTCCTGAACCATAAGTGATCATTTCTTTTTTTTAAGAGGAATTCCTTTGTTGTGATTTCTTTTTCCACTAAATTTCGAGCACGTTTAAATATGGCATTTAAACGGTTCCTTCGCTGATAATTCTTTCGAGCATCATTTATCTGTTCAAGTTTTTATCAGATCCTATCGTAATCCCAGCAGGTTTCTGAATGTGTTGAATAGTTGAAAGTACCTCCATATTAGTATATTCACAAACTGCTTCTAATGTGTCCATTTCCAAGCGTTTTTTTGGCACAAAATTCTCTGTACACTTGACATGCTGTGTAGATTTTAATTTGTATTTTGCATCATGCACCTTGAACATCTTTCTAAAAGTTCTATTGGCAAAAAATCTTTGCCAAATGTTCCTCTTTAATTAGTGTCCCAACTTTCAATTTAAGAGAGCCTGGTGGCAAATGTTTGGCTTTCGCAGACTGGTAAAAGCACCATGAATTGGAACCCTTGGGACACATGAAATGCTGTGGTTTCATGTCTGTTGATATGTTATGGTAAAGAATAGCATATATGGTAGTTTTCATGGCATTATTATCAGCTTTATTTGCTACAATTGCATTTTAATAATAACGAGTTAATTTTTTTATAGTTTTTTTCAGGTAAATCCACGAGATTTTCCACCCGATGTGATACCACGAGCTTTCCATGTTTTTACTAGGGATGCGGCATCGACAGCAAAACATCGATGTTAAAAATTAAAACAACGATGTTAATAAAAGAATCGTTCCAAAAACATCGATGTGTTTAACCATCGATGTTTTTAAAATTCAGTGTATTTAAACTTTTTTCCCCATTTCTTAAAACTGGTTAACCAACTAAGGATGCAACATCGACAGATTAAGCACAAATAAAACTTCGGACGTTCCTGAATTGCTACAACAGCTGGCTCTCGAGATTATAAACAACATCCCAGAGGAGGGCATCCGGGTTTATACAGATGGTAGCAGGGATGAGCAGAATTGTACTGGAAGTGGAGTATACATCAAAAGACCCGATGGCGATGTAAATATAAAAATGAGAAACCCGGATTCCTGTTCTGTTTTCCGATCGGAGCTTCTGGCTATCGAGGCGGGATTGAATGCAATTGAAGAGGACTCGCACTTAGACCCCATCTGGATCCTTACGGATAGTAGAAGTTCTATCCAATATTTGAGTGCATGGCCCAGAGTGGGTGATAGGGCTGGAACGGCAATCTTGCAACGTCTGTCTAAACTTTCCGAAAAGCGAGATATTTACCTGCAGTGGATTCCATCCCATGTGGGTCTTTATGGCAATGAGATCGCTGACTCGCTGGCAAAACTTGGCACACATGATCCCCTTCCGGAAAACTTGACACTTACATCCTCGGAAATTCACTCCATTCGAAAGAAGTGTGCACAGCTGGACTGGAATGTTCCCCCAGTAAATACCTGGTACTCTGGGGAAAAGCCGGGTCGCGCTTTGACCTTCAGGGGTGATAGAGGTGATGAGACTGCGTACACAAGATTCATCAGTGGTCACCTAAAGTGTATGAGGTATGAACACAAGCGAAAGATCTACCCCACTTGCAATAAGTGTTTCTCCAGTGAAGCTAGCCCGACTCACCTCCTTAGCTGCGTGCAGTTTGAAAAAGAGGATTTCCACAGCGTGATCCGGTCTTGTTCTTCGACTTCCTGAGGGTGGATGGACTCATGGATCTGGTCTAGCTTTGCTAGACCAGTGGGGATAAGAAACAACACATCGACAGCAAAACATCGATGTTGATAATGCATCGCCTCCAAACTATCGATGTTTTTAAAATTCAGAGAATTCAAACTTTTTCCCCCATTTCTTAAAACTGGTTTAGCACCTAGTGATGCTACATCGACAGCAAAACATCGATGTTCAAAATTGAAACATCGATGTTGATAATGCATCGCCCCCAAATTTTCGATGTTTTTAAAATTCAGTGCATTTAAACGTTTTACCCCATTTCTTATAACTGGTTTAGCAACTAGAGATGTGACATCAGCTCCAATACATCGATGTATTTTATAAAACATCAATGTTTTGAAAACATCGACATCGATGTCGCATCCCTAGTTTTTACTGCATCTCTCAATTGTATCCCCAAACGTTTACTAATGTGGTTGACACATTCATCTTTATTAAATGTTTCGGCATCTCCATCCGAAAGTAAAGTTGTGTATCTGGGGGGGGGGGGGGAGATAGAACCTTACCTTTATAATCATACCTCTGTCGTTTACGTTTAGGCATAATTAGAAATAACATTATAAACAGAAAAAGGATACAACAGAATAACAAATATCAAACAAAAAAACAAAACTAAAGCCTTCTTTTTTGATAAAAATAGACAAGCAATGATATCAGTTCCAAAGAAAAGTTCCATCTTCTAAGCTATTTTATTTAATTAATCAAAAATAACTATCGAGGTAATGTGGTTAGTTCAGTCAGATCGGTTTTTCAGTTAATTTTGATTTCGAAGCACTGTGATCACACTCGCAAAAATTCGTATAACTTAAAAATAAAATACAGAAATCAGTCTGATTTTCTAGGACAACATTTCAAACAGTATAAGGCAACTTTTTAAGCAAACAATGTTTTTCTGTATTTGTGTCATTTTTAAGGTGCTAGGTCCCATTATCCTACAAAAATGATACATGCTGAGGTTTGTTCAATCAGATGTAATAGCATCCTAAGAAATAGTATCTTTGATACAAAGAAACGTACCATTTAAGGATTTCATTAGAAGAAATTACTTCATTAAGAGAGAGGTAGGTCAGGCCTCGAAATATATTTTTTAATACAGGTGCACCTTGTGAACTAAGTTTTATAGTTAGGTGCACAGTTATATTTTAGGTGCATATTTAAAAAAAAAGCGTAATATAAGAACATTAGTGTAATATAGACTATTTTATTAGTTGGGTATGCTTAGATAGGTTAGTAGTAGATAGTAAATAAAAACATTTAAATTCTCCCTTCTCCGGCTTACGGTTGTCGCGGCATTCGGTTCAACAGAGCCATCTGGAAAATGTTTCTATCATCGGAAAGTTCTGGTGGCATTGGCACAAGTAAACCTTTCTCCTATATAAACTCGTTACGGGCCAGCGATTTTGTTTTCTCCTAGTGTGTATTAAGGAATTTTAATTACGTTCCTTTACAGTGAGAGAGATGTCGATACTAATATTTTGTTCAAACATCAAAATAACATAAAACACGTTCTACCCCCCTTTTTTTTTAATGTTCACTGCGTGCACCTAGGGGGAAAAATTAGGTGCACAATTTTATTTTCATGTGCACAGTGCACCTGTGCACCCGGGTATTTCGAGCCCTGAGGTAGGTAGATATTTTAATTAACGTAGCATTGGTGAAACACATAGGACTTTGGGGACGGTCCAGAATCAAACCCGAAAAACCGAGGACAGAATCACGTTATTTTGAATTTCGGTCAAAGTTCATACCTGAGCTGGCACACCCATCACGCCAGAAGATTTGAGGCCTAAACAGATTTAACGGGATCCAGTACCCTTTGAACATGACGGTCTTTTGTTGGATTCGAACTTGCAACCCTCCGATTTCTAATCTGTTACTTTTCCAAACGGGCTAACACGATCCAGGCTTACAAAGCAATTTTGTATTATTAAAAGTACCTCTAATTCTGTTTTTACACGATAGATATATGTTCCTGAAGAATACGTGTAAAAAAATATTACATCAATGGAAGAAAAAAAGATTGGAATTACAGAACTAAAAAACCAGTAAAAATAATTAAAAAACACATAAAATATTTGTTTTAAGCTTATAATTTTATTCAAATAAAATATACATGTAATAATATGTAATGAAACAATGTATAAAAGTAAATTTTTGCTTTTGAAATGAAAAATATTCTTCACGGAAAAAAAAACTGTTTTACACATAAAAAGATTTTATTCATTTTCACTTTCTGACAATGAACGGCACATACGTTTGCGTACGACTGATATATCACTGCTGTCACTAGAAATGATGTGGCAATCGTCTTCTTCCTGTATTAATGAATTTCGTTCTGTGACCTCGAGAAAAATCAGCACGAGTCTCCTCTGGTGCTGATGTTTTATGAACGAATTCAGTTATGAATCATCGTGTTTTGGTTAGGCCTTTATATAATTCTCTGTAAGAGGCTGTCAGCAACTTCAGTTCACATTGAAACTAAACAGCTCGTTCCTCATTAGTGCTTGTAACATATAAATGATACTACTATGCCACAAATAAAAAAATTGATTAGAATTTAGGGAATAAATTAAATAGTGGCTTGGCCTGCTCGTGTTAAATCAAAATGACTCTCGTAAAAAGAGTATGAAATATTTATTTTGAATTCGTGTTCGTGCAAAGTTCGTGGAAAAACAGAATTAAGTGTATACTATTATCAACAAGCATCGTGTTTAAAAAGCAGTTAATCGATACAATGGAATTTCAAGGCATGAAGGGACTATCATAGGGAATTTTTTAATTCGGTTTTTGTAAGTTGATATTGTAGAGATCTCTATTTAAGTAATGCTAATCAAATTCTCAATACTTTTTGTAGGATAATTTTGCTTAAGTCAGCCCAAAGATCGCATTTTTAATTAAACATGTACGGAAACTGTTACAAACAAGTCATCCAGGTTTGAAGACAAACATAGCCGTAGAAAATTTAGAAAATATCACTGGTTTAGATGTCTACAACGTTTAATTGTCTATAAGGAAAAACACTTTTATATAGTTTAACTTACTTCTCGTAAATGTTATTCTTCATCATTTGACGAACAAATGCTGTTTTGAAGATTAAATTAATATAATTTTTAACACAAACGAAGTTTTTTAATTTCCACATTGTTGCAAAGTATTCTTATCTCTAAGGATGTAAATTGAGCCCCGATGATTTTGAGCTTCAAATATTCAGACTCGTGTGTTTCTAGATATAGCTAAGATCATAAATTTTGAACTATCTTTTAAGCTAACGTTAGAAACCATGCGGGCTCTTTTATTTTCTAAATCGATAAAAATTTGTTACAAGCTTTTTCTCCATTCGTTTCCCAATATATACGAAGAGGATATCACTTTAACAAAGTAGCTTATTGGTGAAATTAAAGTATAAAAAGTGTTAAATATTTTTACTTACACAAACACAGTCATTTATAGAGAATCATTATTTTTAATTGAATGTTCTATCCCATATTTTAAATGCACTTTACATACAGTTTTTTTGGTGGATAATTTTGTTACTGGCTTCTGGAAAGTCAGAAAAATTCACCCGATGTTGATTAAAGTGAATTTAGTAATTTTTGAGACAATTTAAATAGCTGCACTAGATGGATAATACCGGAGATATCCCAAACCGCTTTGGAAAGAGCTGTCAAAGCCTCAATTGACTTTATTGCGTAAACCTCTGGTGACATAATCAGTGATGTTATTATCCCTTGAAAGAGATTTCCAATCAACCCCATAAATTGCTGCGCCATCAACTTCACGATCCACACAAATCTCGCACGAACAGAATGCGCTCCTAAAAGAGCGTATACGATTTGCTTGCAATCGATCAACTCTTTTATTCATTCCCTTCTACTTACATCACCAATGAGTATGTGAACACACAATCCAATCTTCTCGTGTTCTCATCCACAAGTAAATACACAGATATGATCCGTAAAGTGTTTTGATGAGAGACTT
Source organism: Metellina segmentata (assembly GCA_947359465.1). Classification (NCBI taxonomy): domain Eukaryota; kingdom Metazoa; phylum Arthropoda; class Arachnida; order Araneae; family Tetragnathidae; genus Metellina; species Metellina segmentata. Next base: position 50,393,334 of record OX375884.1, on the reverse strand, counting down.
TATGTGTGTGGGTGAAGACCTATCACTATATGAATGCATTTTGCTTGTTAGAAACGTTGCTTTTCATATTCCTTGAAACTCCAAGGGACTTCGACGAGATATCTCGTCCATCAAGTTGCGATCAATTTTTTGTAACGGCAAGATATCTCGTCCATCAAGTTGCGATCAATTTTTTGTAACGGCGAGATATCACGTCTATCGTGAACTGATCAATCTTGGTAATGACGAGATATCTCGTTCATCAAGATCTGACTAATTTTCCTGCTGCTAAGATAACTCGTCCATTAAGATCTGACCAAATTTGCTAATGACAAGATATAACGTCTATAGAAATCGGACAAATTTTGAAAATGACGAGATATCTCGTCTATCAAGATCTGACCAATTTTACTGATTACGAGACAACTCGTACATCAAGATCTAACCAATTTTGCAAATGACGAGATATCTCGTAGATCTAGATGTGACCAATTTTGCTGATGACGAGACAATTCGTACATCTAGATTTGATCAATTTTGCTGATGACGAAACAATTCGTCCATCAAGATCTGGCCAATTTTGCTGATGACAAGATATTACGTCTATCGAGGTCGGACCAATTTTGAAAATGACGAGATATCGCGTCTATCAAGATCTGACCAATTTTACTGATAACTAGACAACTCGTACATCAAGATCTGACCAATTTTGCAAATGACGAGATATCTCGTCGATCAAGATGTGACCAATTTTGCTGATGACGAGACAACTCGTACAACAAGATCTGATCAATTTTGCTGATAACGAAACAATTCGTCCATCAAGATCTGGCCAATTTTGCTTATGACGAGATATCGCGTCCATCAAGATCTAACAAATTTTACTGATGACGAGATATCTCGACCATCAAGATGTGACCAATTTTGCTGATGACGAAACAATTGGTCCATCAAGATCTGGCCATTTTTGCTTATGACGAGGTATCACGTCTATCGAGGTCGGACCAATTTTGCAAATGACGAGATATCTCGTCCATCAAGAGCTGACTAACATTAAATTTTCGTCATTATTGCGACTTTAGGGGGCAACGAAAAGTTTAAAAAACGTTATACAAACCTCGGATACTAGTTATCGCATTCGGATACTAGTTTGCATTTGCATAACAAATATAATGCTTTTTGGATCAATGAAAAATATGTTTCAAATAAGGTTGAAATTTGAAATTCGGGTAGATGTAACGACACTTTATCTCGATCTCCAATTACATACTCTCCATGTCGTGATGATTCCTGAAGACAAATTTTAGGATTGAATATCTATGATATAAATGTACAGATTGTCCTAAAAGTTCCCGTACTGACGATTCGTGAATTTATCATACAAAATCAACAAACTATAAAACAATTATTTTTATGCGAACGGTGAAAAGTACTTTTAATTTAACGTAGGAAAAAAATTTCTACTTACATTTATAATAAATGCTAAAAATTTCCGCCCTTTTCTTGGAGGCAAAGCTGAAGTCGTTTGCGCATATTTTTAGAAACGCGTTTCAAGATGGTGGGAGTGACTTCTTGTATCCTTTGAGTAATGGCAATTTTCAGATCAACTATTGTTTGGTGATTATATTCATAAACTTTGTTCTTTAAATATCCCCACATAAAAATGTCAGGGATGCGCAGATCAGGGAAAGAGGTGGCCAAAGGTCTCTTGAGATGTGTCGATCGCCAAAAAAATCTTGAAGCATGTCCATGGTTTCATAACTTGCATGTCAGGTTGCAACGTTGTTGAAACCAAGAGACTCGTTCATTCACTTCTAATAATGCATCAAATTGTTGATAAAGTTGATATAGCGTATTTTTACTCGGTATTGTATCCTTTGGATATTTATGACGCCAAAATTCTTTACATCTTTCATAAGAGATTTAAATTCAAAATAAGCCTTAAACAGCACAATTCTCAGAATGCTTGATAAATTCATCTTGCAATGAAGAACAAAATGACGTGGAACTTTGTTACCGCACAACGTGAGTGCGAAGAAAATTAAACGATAGAAATTAAAGAGTCGATAAAACTTTAGGCAGATGATAAAATTCAATAATTTAAAAAGCACGAGCAATAATTTTTTTTAAAGTTGGAGTACGGGTACTTTTAGGACACCCTGTAGTAAGTATGTATTGAATATCTATTATATAAAGGTAGTAAAGTCATGAAATTTCATATTTATACTAAGTAAACGATACAGAATCTATTTATGGCATCAAAACATGGTAAACGGTAATTTTTAATTATCGTCGTACTTGAGCAACACAGTGAGCTATTGAGGGGATCATTCCCTTAAGGGATCAAAACATGTTCACATTAGAAATTTCGTCGTTTGTGCAACATTTCATTTGAAGAAGTTCCCTTATACAATTTCTTTGGATCTGAATTTGTAGAGGACGTTATACCCCATTCAATAATACCTTTGAATTTGCACTTGTATGAATAGTCCTTGAATTAAAGAAGGTGGTTCGTTTATTTCCGTGATTATGTACATGATTTATATTATTAATTTGTTCTAACCAAATTTAACTAATTTGTTGATCTCTTTTTTAAGTCATAGTGTATTTATGGGCGCACATCCTTGCCCTTCACTTACCTTTTGTTTTTTATGTACTATCTTAATTGTTTTATGTGTGTAGTGCAGGGGTTCCCAAAGTGTGTGCCGCTGCTCCCTGGGGTGCTACGTATATAGACTAGGGGTGCCGCGAAGCGACCATGAAGCAGCTGCTATTATAAGGAGCGAATATAGTTCGAAAATTAATGTCGTAAAAGAAATGCGAGAGCTGTATCATTAGCATCTCGCGAGTAGATGTATCTTAATTCCAAGATTCGAACAACTGTGCAGTTGAGCAGCAGACTCACCCGTCGCACCAAACACACACACTTCGAAGAGCATGTCGAAGGTAATTATATTTGTTTAAAAAAATAACATTTCACCTACACCTATGTTTTCACTAATAAATACAGTTAAAATTGTGAATTTTAAATACGAGTTGTATATTAGTTATGTCTATGTTCTTACCACTTACTTCTCAAATTTCTTCTTCAAAGTCATTAATCACATTAATGTGACCACCACCTACTTTCGACGTCAACGTGAAATAACCAATCACAAAAAAGAGGTGGCAGCACATTGCAGTGGAGTGTATATAAAGGATGCTCTAGGGTATCGGAAAGCATTTCAATCGTTGGCGTAATGCAGAAACGTAGCGATTTATCCGACGTCCCAAAGGGCATGATTATTGACTTTCGGTCAAGGGTGGAAGCATTTCTGAAACGGCTAATTTTGTGAACTGTTCGCGTGCCGCCGTGGTAAAAGTATACCGTACATGGCAAAATGGCACTATCCAAAATCAGCGGCGTGGCACATGTGGTGCACCACGGGCTATAGATGACAGAGGCGAACGAAGGCTACAGAGATGCGTTCGGGTGAATAGACGTGCAACTGTTGAGCAACTGACCGCCCAGATGAACCAAGGGGCTACCAAGAATGTATCCTCAACAACGATTCAGCGAACGTTGCTGCGCATGGGCCTCCGCAGCAGACGCCTGGTTAATGCACCTATGTTGACTGCTGTTCATCGGCGACGAAGACTGGAATTTGCACGCCAGTACCGCAACTGGACGTCCACAGAGTGGCGACAGGTGGTTTTTACCGATGAATCACGTTTTATGCTCCATCGGACATATGAACGTTGGCGTATACGGCGTGAAACGTCTGAAAACAAACACACTGCAACAATTGCCGGAAGGATCCAGGCTGGAAGAGGGAGTATTATGTTTTGGGGAATGTTTTCCTGGCATTCACTGGGTGCACTCATCATCAGAAACCTAATTGACTCTCTTCCTGCACGTCTCGCAGTGGTCCGCTCTGCCAAAGATGGTTATCCTGGCTTTTGACAGGTGGTCACATTAATGGTCATATATATATATATATATATATATATATATATATATATATATATATATATATATATATATATATATATATATAACCGGACGCCAGCGGATTTGCATAAAATACTTGTTTGGGGTGCTTTTCGTGGTATGGCCTGGGACCTTTGCATGTTGTTCCTGGTCAATTGAACGCCGACGCCTACATGACTATTTTGAACAATCATGTTCTTCCTAAGCTCAGGCGATTTCATGGTATGGACGAATGTTACTTCCAGGACGACAACAACGCTCCATGTCATGTTGCAGCCTCTGTCAAGCAGTGGTATCAAGATAAGGATGTAAAACATTTTCCCTGTCCTGCTCATAGTCCCGACCTAAACCCCATAGAACATTTGTGGGAGAAGTTAAAGCAAGGCTTATGGACCAGGGAACCACGTCCGAAATCTACAATTGAGCTGACGACATTCTTGCAGCAGGAGTGGACACAAATACCCACAGCTGTGTATCAAAACTTATATATATATACACACAATACCCTATATATATACACACAATACCCTATAATGATAGACTGGACAGCAAGATGCAATGGTATATGGGAAAGAAAACATGCTTTAATTGGGGTTTGGGAACCCATGGTATAGTGGATTGCTCTACTCTCCCTTATCCCCGACACTACTCCTTAAGGGGACCGGGAAAGCAAAATTCGACTAAAAAATCAATTTCTATTTTATTGCTCCTTTATATAGTTCAAAATCTCCTTTTACCAATGATATATCACACTAGGTAATAGAATAAGAGGAAGTTTGAAAATTATGCACGTTTCCAATAAGCACTTCACATGTGACACGGCCTTTCAAATGTAAACAAACCGTTTGTGGACATTTCTAATCTTTGTTGCTCAACAATGTATATTATATTTTTTACTTTACTTTACTCAAATTATTTTCGATAATCTGGTAACAGTAGAGTTAACTGTAATCATTTAGTTTTTTTCTAACAATTTTTATTAATTTTACCATGCGATATAAGTTAGCTTTTCTGAGACATGACATTTGATCTGTTATGGACTAGCAATAAGGATAAATGTTTGTTTTCTGCACAATATGCAACAATCTGTCTGGGCAGAATATTTTTATTTACTGTCAAGTAACTTAAATCCAAATCACGGTCTTTGTCCAGTTGGGAATGAAAGCTGGTGGAAATTTCAACGTGCTGTAGCTAAAAGAGTGATGTGTATTACCATGATAAACACACACATTGCCTTGCCTTATACTGCCTACATTTTGAAGACAATTAAATCAAATTTCAGTGACTTGGCGAATTCAGAATTGTTGAAAAAATGTGTTCACGGAAAGACTCAAAACCCAAATGAATCGGTGAACAATGTGATTTGGACTCGCGTTCCAAAAAATGTGTTTGTAACCATCCAAACTTTAAAACTGGGAGTGTTTGATGCTGTTTCCTGCTGCAACAGTGGAAATATTATAAAGTGCTATACATTATCTAGAGTTAAAATCAATCCAGGCTGCCATTTTAAACAAATTTTTGAGAAAACTGGACTAAGACCGTGTTATCGATGGAGAGCGAAAACTCTCCGAATACAGTAAAAAGGCCCGCCATAGAAAGAAAAGCATAAAAAAAAATTGAAGATACATGTATTAAAAATGAAAGAGATCACCCTTTATATAAATCAGGATTTCATTAAGGTTCGACGTAAAATTATTTATAAAAATTCATTTGAAGTGTTTAAATCCATTTTTCTCAAAACTTAGATTTTTAAGATTCATGCCCCATTTTCTCAGAATCTACTGAACATAATGACTTAATATTTTTATGACATATTTGTGTTATATCTCTAAAGATTTTAACACGGGCATTTTTTGATTTTTTAAAAATTGGATTTTTTAGAAATTTAAATGTGTTAAAAAATACTATCTAAAAAGTGATGTTCAGTTAAAAATTTCTATAAAATTAAAAATTTTAAATAAAAAAAAAAGTGAGCTGTTAAAGTTTGAAAACATATCATTCTAACCACCATAAAAATTTTGTGTTGATTTCTATTATAGTTATTGAGAAAAAGGGTCTTGAATTTCGTGAATTTAACATGGAGGAGATGGGGCCTTCCCGGTCCCCTTAAGGAGTCGCACAGGTGAAACAGTCTCCTCCATCCAATCCAATACTTAACCGTAACTTCTTAAAGGAGGTTGTATCCCCATCCCTGAAAGGGGTAAGTGCGAGTTTTAATGACTCAAGGGCATATCTGGAACACTTACTCCAAGCAATGATTTTTCGGTGTTTCGTGTTGGAGGAGATATCTCCTCCATCACGATCCACCAAAAATCAAATCTTGGGCCGCGGTAGCCCAGTAAGAGTAACATATTAGCAACGGGAGTGCTACAAGTTCGTATCCAACCAAAAGATCATCGTGTAGAAAAGTGGCTGGTGTACTTTAAATCTATAGTGGCGTCAAATTTCCTCATGTTAGCGTGATATCTGGATTGTGGGGTGCAAGCACAGGTGTGACCTCGTTATCAGACCTTGGCTCAAAATTGCGTGATTTCCTTGGATCTTTCTCTTGGAGATTGATTGTCCATCGTCGCCAATAGCCCACTATGTTGCTTTAGTGCAACGTTAATTGAATCCTACCGAAGTGAATTGACGACATATATAGTTCATCAAGATCTGAGCCATTTTGATGATGATGAGCTATCTTGTCATCAAGATGTTGCTTATTTTTTTTATGATCAGATCAAGATCTGGTCAATTTTCGTCTAGTGACGAGATATCTCGTACATCCAGAACCACTCTATTTAGCTACTAGTGAGATATCTCGTCGAGACAACCACCTTAAAGGCTTAAGCTATCTTTCCTTTTGATTTCTTAATTTTTCTGATCAGCTAGTATTAAACTAGAATTCAGACATTAATGTGGTTTTTTACTCGAGTTTATGAAGTACAAATTAAGCACTGTCGTCCTGGAAGTAACACTCGTTCATTCCATAAAATTGCCAGAGCGTTGGAAGAACCTGACTGTCCAAAATGTTCATGTAGGCGTCTGCGTTCAATTTACCAAGAACAACATACAAAAGTCCCAGTAGTCGGATTTTATGCAAATCCGCTGGCGTCCTGTTCATTATTGTAGGGTATATATATATATATATATATATATATATATATATATATATATATATATATATATATATATATATATATATATATATATATATATATATATATATATATATATATATATATATATATGTGTGTGTGTGTGTCACAATGACAGATATTATAAGCCTGCAGTCGTGATGGAGTAACAAGAGTGGTCTAGGGAACCGGATGAGGATGATCCATTGGAGGGGAGTGTAATGCTGGTTACACAAAAAAGGTAGAAATTCTATAGCAAAATCAATATTCAATAACGAACTGGTAACATCATAACTGGCGTGAACGCAGTTGAGGGGTCGAAGCCCTGTACGATTCTGGACTTTTCTATTCTAAGGGGCTCATGGAAAATGTGTATAGTTCACAATGAATTCGCCAGAGGGATAAGATCTAAAAGAAAAATTATTGGACAGGGAATCTAGCAAAAAATTTCATTGGTAGACGTCGGGAGTTAAGCGAATAGGTACTTTTTTCTAACAGGCGATTTGAGAGGAAAAGTGGTCGTGGGAGGTCAGTCATACTGGGAGGTCCGGAGGTCAAAGGTGAAAGGGGATGGCAATATGACCTATTGGACTATAGAGACGAAAGGCTGAGAGGGAAGTGGGGTGTACGGGGACAGGTCTCTGGTGATAATTGTATTAGGGGTTATTTTTAGGTATCGTTTCATATATATATTCCGAGGCAGTGAGTTTTCCTCATATAGGCAAACTTATTTGCAAAGCCAGTTTTATTTGCTGAATCTGCATATACTGAAAAGCAAATTACTTAGGTACAAAGTTAATAATCAGACCTTTCACGTGGAGAGCAGAAGGAATTCATAACCTACAATCCTTTAAAATATACAACACAGCATAATTTAAGTACTTGAAGTCAATATCCAATACGGAAGTATAAACCGAATGTGGAATATCGAGCTACTGAATTCTTAAGGTGCTGTCAATTTAATAAGAAATACCTACAACAGCTTACAAATATACCCTTCTTCAAAGACGATTCCGACATTCCATGCATCGGTATCTTTGAATGATTAAAATCATTCAGGTTAAGAAAGGATTTTAAAGGATTAATCGAGGTACCAACTTCAATTATTGTACTTGCGTTTTGCGTGTCTCAAAAAATCAAATCAGTGGATTTTTGAAAAAACATACTTAAAAGTAAAACGTTTCTGAATAATTATGTAATTTTTAATTAAAGTCATGCTAGAGCAAAAGAAAGGGCTATTGACGATGGTCCAGGATCAATCCTCTATGGGAAAGATCCGAGTACAAAGCTGGACTGATCCCGGACCGTCGTCAATAGCCCGTTGTGTTGCTCTAGTACGACGTTAACTAAAATAACCATCCAACCAATACAAAGCCACGTAATTTTGAACCAGGGTCAGATGACGAAGCAAAGAGTGAGATGGCACCCCACTCACCAAACGTCCACACTAACCCAACGTGAGGACTTTCGGCCACAACAGATTTAAGGTGCACCAGCCGCCTCTACACCATACGCTTACAAACATCCATGCACTGAACCGGATACAATCAGGAACCTTCCGATCTAGAGGATAACACCTTAACAACCAGACCAGTTGGTCGGACTTTCTGAATAAAGTAGAGGTTGATATGTACACATACATTTTAATGAATGGATTTTCAAGGAATAGTTAAGCAGGTAGGCATTGTAATTAACGTCATACTGGAACGACAGCGGGCTATCAACAACGGTCAGCGATCAAACCCGATGGGAAAGATCCGAGGACAACATCAAGTAATCTTGGACCATGGTTTGATGACGTGATCACATCTGAGCTGGCACCCCACCTCTCCAAACATCCACACCTTACCAATATGAGGACATTTGAAGCTACGACGGATTTTTCGTACCCCGGCCTCCATTGTACACTACGGTCTTTGGTTGGATTCGAACCCTCCGGTTGCTAATTCGTTACTCTTCCAACTGGACTTCGGGCAGTTGGGTAGGTATTTTAATTAACGTCGTTCTAGAGCAACACAACGGGCTATTGCCAATGGCCCGTAATCAATCCCAACGGGTAAGATCCGAGAAGAACACCACGTAATTTTGGACCTTGATCAGATGACGAGATCGCACCTTAGCTGGCACCCCACTCTCCAACCTTCAGTACCACTCCAACGTGAGGACATTGGAAGCCCCGACAGATTTAACGTGCACCAACCCCCTTTTTTACACTATGTTCTCAAGTAGTTTGGATAGTTGAATAGTAGATAGCACAATACGTATCCCTTGTTAAAAAAACGTTTCTGTAAAAAATTCTTGTGGAGATAATGATAGGGCAAAACGTAGTGAAGTCAACTACTGGAATTTATACAAATCCATAACGGTGCGATGGAAGCGATACGTTAACCTGGATTTCCCAACCGAAGGAATCTGCTGTGAAACCCAAATAGTCATGTGATACCACAGTACAACCCTTAGGGTCCGCTTTGTAATTGCGCTTTCACCACCCTTATTTATTTTCAAAGAAAATTGCAAAAGAGCTAAGCTGGTCGCTCGACTTTTAGGCTATGTGCAAGAATACTCCTGGTGTTACATCTCATTGCCCGTTTAGAGTAGAGTTATATTGATCGGTCACCAAGTTATTTCTTAAACCTACAAATGTTTCGAGATATCTCACCCATCAAGATCTGACCGATATCGCAATAACGTTATATCTCGTCCATTAAGATCTGGCCAATTTCATTAATGACGAGATTTCTCGTCATCAAAATTTAACCATCTTTTTATTATGATGAGATGGGGATCTGGTCAGTTTTTTTAATACGTTATATATATATATATATATATATATATATATATACACGCCTACATGAACATTTTGGATCTTCAGGTTCTTCCTACGCTCTCTCAATTTTATCAAATGGACGAATGTTACTTCCAGGACGACAACACTACATGTCATGTTGCAGCCTCTGTCAAGCAGTGGTATCGAGAACTGGATGCAAAACGTCTTCTCTGGGCTGCTCAGAGTCCCGACTTGAACCCCATAGAACGTTTGTGGGACGAGTTAGAGCTACGCTTACGGACCAGGTAACCACGTACCTAATCTACAGCTGAGCTAGCGATATTCTTGCAGTCAGGAATGGACACAAATACCCATAGCTGTATATCAAAACCTTGCTGAAAGTATACCCAGTAGAGTTGCTAGTGTAATTACAGCACGTAGGGGACCATCCCTTATTAAAGCATGTATTATTTCCATTTTATCATCAAATATTGCTGTCCGGTCCATTATTGTAGGGTAGGGTACCTAATGTATATCCAACATCAAGATCTTGGGCAGTGGTAGGGTGGTAGTACTAGTAAGGAATCAGCGATAGCTGGGATATGAGTTCGAATCCAACCATGAGACCGTCGTGTACAAAAGGGACTGGTGCATGTTAAATCTGTCGTGGCCTCAAACGTTCTCACGTTGGCGTGGTGTGGAAGTTTAGAGAGTGTGAAGCCAGCTCAGGTGTTGGCCTCGCATTCCGGACCGTCGCTAATAGTACATTGTGTTGCTCGAGGGTGACGTTAACCAAAATACCGTACAACATACCATCGCGATCTGGTCAGTTTTGCTGATGGCGCTACGAGATAACCACCAGCAGGTTAAAAATATTGCAAGGATGAAAAACTAGTTTTTGAGAGTGGTTTATTTCACAGTCAATTTTTCCTGCCGGAGTTGAAAGTGAAGCGTTCTAAAAAGATCGACATCCACTCAAAAATTTCCCCCTTTCTTTACTTACTTTTCAAACAACTGAATTTCTTTTTGCTTAAGAGCCTTCAGCTGTTGAAATTCCTTTTTTTACCTGAATAAGGTGCTTTTATTTACAGTGGTGCTATACAAAACAATAAATTAATAACGAAAATTTCAAATTCAATAAAAAAGATGTACGGTTCTGCATAAGAACTTTGGTTTTTGTCTCGTATCTACGAATGCGTAGCTGTGAGTTTTTAAAAATTTATTTAAGACTATTTGAGGTCACATTTAATGTCTTTAAAACACTCAAATATTTTAGGATCACTGGAAATCTCAGCAAAAAACTCCCAGAAGGTCCATTAAGCTATAAACCAATAAATCTTTTTCTTCACTAAATGTATTGTATTCTTTTCAAAATCCCGTTTTCTGTTCCTTTTTTCATTGTTTCGATAACTTCTTTTTAACGCGACAAATAATGTTTTTCGAAATTTCAAAAATGAAATGCATTTACGTTTTTTTAGGAGTTTCTTGATTTCAAAATAGGGGCTTTTTAAATGTTGTTTTAGCTATGGGCACATAGTTAATCTGTTTCTTTAACGACATATTTTTCTTTTGCGGTACTTCAAAATAGATTAATGCTTAACTAAATCAAATAAAAGGAGTTGAAAAAGTAAAGTATAAAAACAAAGTAAGAGAGACAGTGAGATCAAAATATGTATTGTTTCTTCAAAAAAGTTTTCTAAAAGTAAAAATTCTGAATTTTGTAAGGGGCACAAAGAACACACTTCAAAGCAGACGTGTTTCTTGAAGTTCCGTCTATATACTTTTGGTACTTGAGAATAGTTAATTTTATGAGAATTTTTTGCATAATTTTACTTCTTTACTTATTTGCACTTCATTTTTATCGCTAAAAACGTCTTTATTCTATTTCATTCAAACTACTGCTAAAAATAAATCGTAAATACCTAAAAAGTATTGTTATCATTACATAAATTGCTTTAATCTTTAGGAAAAGAGAGAATATTGAGTCTCACTAAGAAATATTCCACACTTTAAGACTAGAAGTTCGGATTAAGGGATCTGAGAACCCTTAAAATTGTTGAAATCAACGCCTTTGAGCTTATTTTCAAGTAATCAACGAACAATTATTTAATTTTTACATTGATTAGATTTTAGGTACACATATATAATCATGTATGGAGATTCACAAACAACTTAAAAAATAATAAATAAAATGTTTCAACTAAACGAGGGGGGAGGGTCAAGAAATATAAGCCTTCGGCCGACACGAATATTGCTATCATGTTGTACTTAAAATCTTCATTTAACATTTTTTATAATCTAAACAATTGTAGGTTTTTAATGTACTATTATTTTGAAAAAATCTTTAAAATTACTTGTTTTACAACTTAAAAAAATATTCGTCGATAAAAATTATAATTTTTTTAATGTTTTCAAACACACTTAATTTTCTTATAAATTTTAAAAACTTATAATATATTAAAAACATACAATTGTTCAGATTATAAAAAATGTTAAATAAAGGTTTAAGGTTCATTTGATCTTTAGTTATGGTGCACACAACATGGTAGCAATATTCGTTTCGGCAGAAGGCTTATATTTCTTGACCCCCCCTCGTTTATATGAAATATTTGATGTTTTATTTTTTTTAAAGTTGTTTATGAATCTTCATACTTGATTATATATGTGTGCCTAAAATATAATCAACGTAAAAATTAAATCAGTGTTAGTTGATTACTTGAAAATGAGCTCAAAAGCGTTGATTTCGACAATTTTAAGAGTTTTCAAACCCTTTAAGCGTTCATAATCTTCCTCTGCTGGGTATGAGTCAGGTCATCTGTTTAATTTACTTAATTCCAGCTGCAAATTTCTTTCATGCGTTGGATATCGCTATTTTATACCATGCATTGTTTTAAATAAGTAGAATTAACATCTATTGAATATAGATCTATCTATTAAGCATTTAGTAAATTTTGACCTTTTAGTTTACTATTAATGCATATTACTTATATAGGTTTTGCGATATGTATCATGTAAGGATAATTGTAATTTCATAGAAAATATGTTATCACGTATACAAAACATTGGTACTGAAGTAATTGCCGATTTCCGTGTCGATGATTATCAATCTCGAAAAACCTTTTTGTAAACCAATAATTATATAATTAACGTAGATATATTTGTCAAAGCGCAACTTGGAGGGTTAAGTAAACAATTTGCATACATGGTTTGATATTCTGGTGAGAATTTGCGAATAAATACAACTATAAATAAACATGACTTCAGATATCTTCTCATGTAGTCTTTATTTCACGAAAAAATAAATAATACATTTTTAGATACTTACATTTAGATTGATTTTATGGTTAACTTAAGTATAGAGTTTAAAGAAATACTTGAGTTTCACAACATTTATTCACCACATCACAATACAAATTTATTTCTTATTGAAATCCACATTAAGAACAAAACAAGTACACATCACATCACATATTAGCACTTATATGTATAACTAAAATCAAAAATTAATATGACCTGTTGCAAAAACTCTTTTATTTAAAATGAATAAATACTTATTTCAGAGAGAGAGAGAAGTAGATACATTTTTGAAACATGACTTTGAGCTAAATGGTCATTTTAACTAACTCAAATAAGCTCAGCGTTGGAGTTATACATTCATTGAAGTCATTTTAAATGACAATACATACCTAAAAGATCTACACAAACAGACAGTGTATATGTTTAAATTTACTTATCTGTATTAACATTAAAAACAATAAACTTACTTATTTTGATAAAATATTGTATGCACTCTTTAATAAAAGTTATAGAATTTAGATAGCGCTCTTGAACATATATCTATCATATAAAAAGTTTGAAGTAAAATGTTTTTGACTAACTACCAACTTAGTATTTATTTAAAATGTAATGCAGGAGAATATTTATCCTCGTAAAATTATATAAAAAAATGTATATCTTTATATGAATGAGTTTAGTGATGATTTGTTTTGATAACATCGAATCTAAATGAAGGATGTTTAATAAATAAACAAAATCAGAATTTTATGTTAACATGTTGAGTGTAGACTTTATTTCTTTCTTGTCTCCAATTAAAACGAATAATAAGAGGAAACCGCAAAAATTCTAGTTTACTTATTAACTGTACTTAAAATTGTAATAGCTTATTTGATAATGTAACTGAATAGGCAATTAAACATATTAGAAAATGTCACGCAAAGCCTAAAAAAGCATCGCACCTTGAAAAATCTTGAGAGGTGTAAAGGAAAACAATTCCAAGATCAAAACGTTTAAAAAGAAAACTATAAAATACAGATATACTAATTTTGTATGAAAAGCTAGGTTATTTCGAGAACTTTTGATTTCTCAGATTTCACAGACGACGTTTAATCTAATTGGTGTTGACCACTAAACTATCATGTATCATTTTGGAATTCGTTCCTTGTAATTTCTATGGGTGAAGGTGCTGAAATCGTAACAAAAAAAACCAAGCTATCAAGCTACGCCAGGTTCAGCAGATGTAGAAGAAACACGAATGGTTGCAGAAACATTATCCCCTCCTATATTTAGCTTGACAGAAAATGCCTCTCCTACGAAGTGCAGATGCATAAAAATTAATTTTCAAAATGAAATAAGCTTATTTATTTATTTATTTTTCTAAATAATTAGTTTGTTTTGTTCCAAACATGGTACATTACACGGAGATTAGTGTGACATGAATATAAATGGTTCAAAGCGCCATTCAACTTTTAAAAAAAAAAAAAAATTTTTTTTATTAAAATTTTTTTTGGGGAGACTTAATTGTGTTGCGTGTTATTTTTTATCACGTCTCAATTACTTGTGCCCTTGATATGTTGAAATTTTTTAGCAAATTTTATGTCGTCATCCATAGGATATATTTTATACATGAATTTATCGGAATAGTAGTTAAAAGGATAATTGAATAAAACAATAAATTACTAACGACTTTCTACTTGAAAGACGTCATCGCAATGTTCTACTTAAATAATTTAAGTACAAAACGCTTCAAGATCTGGAAAATGGTTATAAAATATATTTCCTGTCGTATCAATAAAAGTTTCAGTTTCTAAAAAATATTTATTAGAAAGTAGTAACAAACGAAGAAAATATGTTTTGCCATTTTGAAACGATAATGATAGAGAATGAGCGAAAACGATCAACTAATGAATATGTTTAAATATAATTAAATGAGAAATGCTAGTTGAGTTTTCAAGAGAATTTAAAATTTGTATATGACCAGGATATGTCTGTCAAAGAGAGTTCAACTTATAAGTAATGCAAGTTTTATAAGTTTTGGCATAGATGAAAGGTGTAGCTATCTTGATTAATAGTGAAGTATTTTAGTATACACGTCATATGAAATATAACGATCCCGATTTTACTAAAAAAAACTAAATAATGCCAGCCAAAATGTTTTTATTTTCTTTGCTTTCTTTCGCTGAAATCGTAAGAGGGCAGGAAATGCAATGTTTATTTTTGGAACACGAAAGTTGGCGTGACGTCACATTCTCTTTCAAAAATATAAAAGATATTCAATTTAAAACTTTTATTTATTTAAAGAAAATCATAGTTTTAGGTATCGATCTTATGTGAAATTTTCCGCAGATTTCAAATCCGTTGAAATTTTTACTCTATTAGTAACGGTCTAGGAAACAGAAAAAAAGAACTACATAACTAAAGCTAAAACTGTTTTTTACCGTCTGCTGGAAAATTAATCCTCCGCGCAAAATGAAAATGGAAAAAATAAATTTAGAATTTGATCATTGATGCTGTTGCCATTCCAAAGAAAACAATAATAATTAAGTTTCATTAAATTCATTTTAAGATGTTTTAGATTTAATTTTAAAATTCGCTGCAACCCTAAAATTGCAAAAAAATCGGACTAAATGTGTGCCAAATCCCATTACTGTAAGTACCATAGATTCATCAGGACTTTGCGTGCAAGAAACAAACAAACAGATAAACAATTCCTGTTATAATATTAGAGATTAGGTTAAAGGTTATTGCAAGAACAAAAAAGTGTTTGAATGAATGCTGATTTGTGCGCACGCGTCAACTAACTGTTGTATTTCATTTCGTAATTTCGGCGTTTTGCTAAAACATTGCAAATAAGGTATACTGTCTTGACTTAAATGAGTATATCTTCTTTTGTATGACAAAGCCTGCTCGTTAATACTATTTTCATACACCCAAGTAGTTAATATTTATTTACATTTTAAAGAGAACGTTTTCGTGATTTAGCTTAACATAACAAAATTTCTAGAGTACTATGTAATTTAATGTTATTTTATAATGGTGATGCTATAAGTGGATTTCGGTTGAAGCTTTATGAGTCTGAAAAGCAATATGTGTGGCTATTTCGATTCAAAAGATATGCGAGTGTCATAGACTGTTGAGATTCAAATATACATCTTTACTAAAAAATCATGCAATGTTTTTATTTTTTTAGTATCATTAACAATAGATTATTATTTATATATTTATACTTATACTTGATCTTATATAAGTTATAAAATATTTGTAATACAAAAAGGTCTTGTAACCTCATACAAAGAAGTATCATGAAAAGTAATTTTTAACGGTAGAGTTTTAAAAAATGTTAGAAGCTCTTGAAGAACAGTTTAAAACTCTCTCTAAGTTTGGAACTTAAAAGGTTTGGAGGATATATAAATATTATGGAATATTTAAGTATATTAACACCATCATTATGCAGCATAATGAAAGAATTGGATACAATATAAGTTAAATGAAGAAATATATAAAGTTTTCTGCATTGATATTGCCGTGAATCAGCGACAGTAGAAGATACTACTTGATTAAAGAGCAGTGTATTTTCTAAAATACAAATTAATGTTCATTTGAAAATTCAGTTAACAGTCTTAAAATATTTTCTTGGGTGGTATTACGTACATAAAAATATGTTAGTTATATATGAACAACGTCACATTGAAATAAAACCTTAAAATAAGTTTATGAATTTTAAAAGCTTTGTGAGAAAAATTAATTCAGTTTCACAGTTTCATTCTTATTTGAAATATTAGACATTTCATAAAGTACAATTAAAAAAATTTTGGTTACAGTATTTTCTACCTTATACATAGCTAAATATCTGAAACATATGCAAGTGATAAATACGTCATATATTTACATAAAGACTTTTAGACAGTTAAATGACACAATGTCGCTTAAAGACAACCACTGCAAAGACACAAGTGCTACAATATACTACACAGAACATATAGGAGTGTTTAAAATTGAATATACTTTTCGCAAAATATTTGAAATATTTTGAATAGTTACCAAGACGAACAAACTTATCAGAGACAAAATGAGTATATAAGATACAAAATCTTGATACAAAAATACTAAAAAATTAATACTTTTTGCTGTAACACATGAGCAAGATGCATGTAAAGTAAAATCTAAAAAATGAAGTTGAATTTCACAAAAAGTTTTCGATTGAAAACTGACAAAACCATTCTAAAAACACATTTCCAGGTTCATAAAAAAATAAGAATTTTTCACTTCTGTTATATTTCTGTTATTGTTTTCAAGTTGTAATAATCTAATTTCCTCAATGTGTTTCTTCAGATCTTATCAATTATTTATGAAGATATTTCCGATGGTCCTAATTTTTAAGCCCTCCAGGTGATTGTCTCGACAAGCGAAACATATCAGATCTTGATAGACGAGATATCTCGTCAAAACCACTGGGGGGGGGGGTAAATTATATTTTAAGAGGGTAGCATAAAACGTTTTAGACCTGGTTCTACGATGTACATACTATAAGGGTCTTGTTAATACTTACTATAGTGGTCTTACCTTGTACTTACTATAATGGTCTTACTTTAAGGAAACTATTAATTCATAACGATACTGTATAAAAAAGGTTTTTTATATACTTTTATAAAAATTAAAGCTTCCTTTTAACTCACACACAAGTCTTAAAATTAGTACATATTTAACAGTATGAGGCTATGTTTATGCAACAAACCACATAAATAATAATATTTCCACACTTATACGATAGGGACTTTTTTTGTCACCTTGCACCAAAGCCCTGCAATTTATGAGAATATGCGAAAACTTACAAAATCTTAAATTGCTCTACGCAATTTTTTAAACCTCTAGACTACTAACGGCCACATTTTTGTTCTCAAGCAAAGCAAAATCAATTTAAAATTTTAAAACTAAAATAAGAGTTACAGGATTCCAAATAAGTTGCCTGACATGTTTTTAATTTGCGAACGAGAAACAAATAAATCGAATTTCTGTTTTCAAAGTTGTGC
Source organism: Metellina segmentata (assembly GCA_947359465.1). NCBI lineage: Eukaryota > Metazoa > Arthropoda > Arachnida > Araneae > Tetragnathidae > Metellina > Metellina segmentata. Next base: position 50,375,193 of record OX375884.1, on the reverse strand, counting down.
AATTAAAAATTTTTTTCACGATATAAGATATATATAATTGAAATTGACCATATTCATAACGACAAATTAGAGCAAAAAAAAGTTTTTATCAAGATATCAAGTTATGTCGAGTCATTCAAAATTGATTCATTAGGTGAATGGTGTAAATAGGTAAAAATAGATAAAATAAATCATACACACTTTTTATAATAATTGTAGAGAAACATCAGTTACTACTGGTGTTTATAAGCATCAAACATTTGTCATTATGAACAACATACTCACAACTTCAGAGTCTTATTATTCAGAGTTACAATGAGAAACAGAGCAATGCTTCTTTTAAAGATTTCTAAAATTTTAAATTATCTGCCACCAAACCACTTCAGCTTGACCCTTCCAAGTTGCTTACATAAAAAAATAAAATGACAAAATAAATACTTGTTCGTGTATATAGATTAAAAGTTGCACTGTTTTCAGTGGGTAGCGAGGTATATCATACAACGACCTTCTAATGAAATAGACAGATCATGTGGGTAGGGTCGCAATCGTAAGGTCTCAGAAGTGTAAATCACGTGGGTTTGTGAACCAATTTGGGCCAATTGGCAGTCGAAGCGCAAACTAGAATTTTTCAACTCGAAAGAACTAGAATTGCTTTTATCAGATGTTTAAACCGAGTGATCGGATAAAATAGCACGAAGCTGCATGGGCATGTTACATATATATTTCATTAGAAGGTCGATCGTATGTTTAGGATGTCCTCCTTAAATAACTTTGAATGCGTGACTGAATTTGGAATGGTTAAATTTTCGAAAACAAACCACAACATTAAAAAATCCTTACATGGGTGTCGAGAAAATTAAAATTCTTGTAAATTCCGCACAATTTGTTTTCCGTGGATGTTAACTCACTTAATAGCCCGCACGCCCACTCCATCAATAACAGTCGTGTCGGCATGAGTTTGGTTGTTGGGAACAGTGGTCTGGTTTGTCTGATTCTTTGTATATAGGACAAAAGACTCGGTGCCTTCGTTCCTCCCATTATTTCTTCCCCTGGGGGTAGTCTGGACGCAAGAAGCGAAGATCTCCTTGAACTCTTTTTTGAAATTCTCATTCAACCATCCATACAAAAGAGGGTTTGAGCAAGCTGAGCTCATACCTGCCATGTGACAGCAAGCGAAAACAATGCGGAACATCGAGTGGTCAGAGAAGGGATAGAAGAAATCGGAGACGACATTCAAGATATTCAAGGGCAACCAGCTTAAACCGAAGATCAGAGCGATAGAAACCAACAGAATATTGGTTTTCTTCACGCGTTTCTTATCCCGGGCTTGCTTTTCTTTGAGTTTGGTTCCTTTCGCCACCATGCGGTACTTCAACTTCCGACATATCCGAGCGTATGCCACGCTAACAATAATGATCGGAAGCAAGTACTGGAAAAACATGGAAAAGGCTGAGTAGAAGCCTCGGCCGTGGTCGACCGGCCAATTCTCTATGCAGTAGTTGACCGACTTCAACCAGGGAAGGTTGACGGGGATGTGCACGACCGTCCTGTAAACGAACAGCGGCGTGGCTAAAATCAGCGCGACGAGCCAAATGAAAAATATGGTCAAGAACGCATGAAGAGGACGGCATGTATCTTGCGTCGGGTATATAATAACTTTGTATCGATCGAGAGCGATGGCTGTTATGCTGATCGTGCTTACAAAAATGCTCGTGGCTTGCAGTCCAGCGACCAACTTGCAAGGCAGGACGCCCAGAGGCCAGAACTTCATGGCGATCTCGGCCAAGGAAAATGGCATGGTGAACAGACATAAAATCAGATCTGATATAGCGAGATTGATTATGAAAACATTGCGGGCCGTTCTCATGGTTGGTTTCCTGGCTACAGCAATGCAGACCAGGCCATTTCCAGTTGCTCCGGTCACGATGAGGATTATGTAGATAATGAGAAGAACTATGAGAGCTCCGTCGTCGATGGCTCTGTTGCTCATGTAAGGGAGTAATCGCTTTAGTAAATCACTTCGTGATATATTTTCTGTCTCGTTTCCATAGCCAGATATGATTACGCGATCTCCGGTAATGTTTTCCTCTGCAATGTCGTATGGTAGGAATATTTCTTCATCAGGAATCTCGTGGCCAAATCGTGGAACAGACTCCATGACTGAAACAAAAATGAAAATCATAAGTTGCTATGACATGTTTTTGAGATCCACGCAAGCACTTCTTAAGGAAAATAAGCCTTAAAAATTTAAGTAATCAAAATATTTGCAGCACGTAAATTATTTACAAACTAATTGATAAACACTAAACATATCTGTCAATGAGAAACCTATACGATTAATAAACTCTTTAGTCTAGCATATAAATTAAAACTATGGATGAATTTATAGAAAAAAAGGAGTATATTTTCCAGTTGTGAGACATGTTAAAACTATCAAAATACTCAGCACAAATATGTATTACCCATTCAAAATAATGGTAAGGATTCTTCTGATGTTTTTATTACAACTTTTTGTAATTAAAATTATTGGTTTATTACATTTTTCAAATGGGAAGGTAAAATATAAATTTATTGCAATTATATTGCCACTTCTCTCTGTTGGAATACTAGAGACATTAGGAATTAGAAGAAAGCCCCTAAAACTGTTGCCCTGAATTGAAGTTTGGTATAGGATTGCATTTAATTACTACCACGGAATGTAAACTAGTATTCATTAACCTTTAAAAAGAAATGTTCATTTGTTATGCGAGCTGTGGGTAAATATTAAAAATACAATCAAGGCATTAATTGTTTTTGAATTACATAAACTCAGACACAAGTTAATATTTCTAGCTGGCAACTTTAAGTGCGTACTTCTTTTTACCTATATCCATATATGTTGTATAAAACTGAAGCAGACTTAAACTTTGTGGTTATGACTTTTAGAAGTTGATTTTTTGAGGCATAGATAACACCGTGCACATAAATTGCAGATATTGATGTGAGATTGGTATGAAGATTAGTTGGGGAAGAGAAAAGTATGTGCGATAGGGCAAGCGGAGTTGATCAATATGGTGGGTTGTTTAGATCAATGAAAAAATATTTTTCCAATTTAAAATGTGGGAGGGTACCAGTTGCCTCGTACTTTCAAATAAACGTCTAGAGTAAAATTATCTTTCTTTAGCATGGGAGAACCTCTATCGGCCATTCTACGAGAGCATTTCCAGCCTTAAAGCTAGATCCGTTTCAAGTAAAAGCTATACTCATTCAAAAATTCAGTGTTTCAATAACGGTAAACACGGATTTTTAATCACTCAGTGAATGCAAAAAAAAACATTTTTAAAGATAATCACATAATTTATTTCTTGTGGCACACAAGTAAAGAATTTCATAGTTCTTCATTACATAATAACTAATGTAACACATATTTAATATTGTTCAAAACACATCAAATATAAAAACACAGAATAGATACAAATTATTAATTATAATTAAGCTAATTCATAGTGATTTTTACGAACAAATATTGGTATAATTTGTTGTTATTTTATAAACCACCGATTAAGGTATCACAATGGTGCAAATTGATATATTTATCTATCCAAATATACCAATTGACGGGTAAAATCACCAACTTTCACAACTTTCGTAGCCAGGGTGTGACGCGTGTATATCGAAGAAAAATAAAAAATTATCTATTAAGTTTGGAATTCTTACAAGACTTGAATATTTCATTCGAAAGGCTAGCCAAAATAAGGGACGAAAAAAAAAGCAATAAATAAGTTCTTTGTAATCACAATTGCACCAAATTTATGCTCATAATTTGAAAAATATATTTGCTTTACCCTTTTTCTGTAGAATTCTGAATTTTACTTAATCCCAATATTCTTTTGTTGATCACTGTATAGCGTACGGTCTCGCGATGAAAGAAGTACTTCTTTCGTTGAATTAGTATTCAAGTCTGCACTTAATTAATGAGATGTACACTACCCTACAATAATGGATCAGGCAGGAAGATGTGATGGTATAAGGGAAATAATACATGCTTTAATACAGGGATGGTCCCTCACGTGCGGCAATTACACTAGCAACCCATCTGGGCATACTTTCAACAAGGTTTTGATACACAGCTATGGATATTTGTGTCCATTCCTGCTGCAAGAATGCCGCTAGCTTAGCTGTATATTTCGGACGTGGTTACCTGGTCCGTAAGCGTAGCTCTAACTCGTTCCACAAACGTTCTATGGGGTTCAAGTCGGGACTCTGAGCAGACCAGGGAAGACGTTTTACATCCAGTTCTCGATACCATTGCTTGACAGAGGCTGCAACATGACATGTAGCGTTGTCGTTCTGGAAGTAAAATTCGTCCATTCCATAAAATTGCCAGAGCGTAGGAAGAACCTGATTGTCCAAAACGATCATGTAGGCGTAGGCGATCAATTGACCAGCAACAACATGCAAAGGTCCCAGGCCACACCACGAAAAACACCTTGAAAAAAGTAGGCGGATTTTATGCAAATCCGCTGGCGTCCGGTCCATTATTGTAGGGTAATGTATATTCTTAAAGGCATTCAAAGCACCTCTTTTAAGGATGACGCATAACTATGAATTACATTCATGCACAAACTTATAAAAGGTTAAATTAACTATTATTTTACTATTATTATTTCCAGGATGTACACAAACTATGCCCCTGATTAAGACAAATCATCATTAATACGTTAGAAATGCGCGGCTTGTATTGCATAAGGCAATTTTTGGAGTTTTGTATCCTTTTCAAACAGAGACCACGGTAGCCCGGTTAGTAGAGTAACGAATTAGCAACCGGAGGGTTGCGAGTTACAAGTGTGGCCGTTGAATATCAAATCTGTCGTGGCTTCATTATTCCTCACGTTGGCGTGGTGTGAGAGTTTGGCGAGTTTGGTGACATCTCAAGTGCCACATCGTCCTCTTGCAGTTATTCAAAGTTAAATGGTGTTGTCCTCGGATCTTTCCCTTGCGAACTGATCCCGGAGCGTCGCCCAATAACCCGTCGTGTTTCTCCAGTGCCATAATTAACATACTTACTTTTGAAACGGAAAGTTTAGCTGTCGAAAATATCAGAGAAATCGAACCAAACACCGATAAAAGTTGATAAAGTATCAACTTGTACTCGGGGCAACAAAAGGAACCCACGCTGAAATATTCAGATGTCATGGAAAAAACTTTCTATTCAGATAACCACCAAACAAATGCTTCCAACCATCTTATAGTTTTTATGCTTTGCATTTTCTCAAACAGGTTAGGTAGGTACGTAGGTATTTTAATTAACGTCGCTCTGGACAGCAACACAGCGGTTTATTGGAGACGGTTTAGGATGATACTCGAATTGGAAAGATCATAGGACATCATATTATTTGAACCACGGTCAAATGACGAGGTAACAGCTGATCTGGTACCCCACTCTCTAAACTTCAACACCATGCCAACGTGAGAGCACGACAAATTTAAAATGCACCAGACCCCTTTACACATGACGGTCTTCGGTTGGATTCGAACTCGCAACCCTCTGTTGGTCAAGACGAGGAATGCTGGTCAGAAAACACGACGGAAAGACTGAAGTTTGCAGAGCTGATATATGCGTGTGTACCCCTCGAGGATATAACCCTTTTGGAGGTTGTCCCGACGAGGTATCTCATCATCAGCAAGACTGACCAGATCTTGATGGACGAGACATCTGGACATTAGTAGAAAACTCACTGAATCTTGATATCTTCATCCACAAACAGTCGGCAATATCTTGATGACTGTGTATCTTGTCGTTAGAAAAATTGGTCAAGACGTATATATGTGTGTGCCCCGCAAAAAAACGAACATCCATTTAAAGGTAAGATAACTTTTCTGCCCTATATTAGCAAAGCGATTTCGAAAACAAAACTTGTTTTCCTCCCATAACGGCATGATCGGGAAATTTAAGGGTTGGTTCACAGGCCTCAGAGAGAGGAAGGCATTGAATTAATAATGAGCCCGTTCAAGAGAACTCGATATAAAAATGAATAGGGAATACAAATAGAGAGAGAGAGAGAGAGATAAAAAGAATTTATTAAAGATAAGTGTTTCGGGATTGCATTGAACGTATACCTATGTATATGGACCCACTATATATATATATATATATATATATATATATATATATATATATATATATATATATATATATATATATATATATATATATATATATATGTAATGCATATGCATATGTAAAATATATATGCATATGTAAAATACAACTTGAAGAGCTAGAAAGGCAGGAAGTTATTTATGTTTATAAGAGGAAAGTCTTTCTCTAGCCTCCCCCTTTCTTGGGTGTCTCTTCACGGTCGCTTTCACTCCGAGTTTACCAAGGAACCAGAATTTTATTTCCAAGGGAAAGGTTCCAAAACGCTTGACAAAGAATTTACCGTAGACATCTACTCGGAAGAAAGACAGCAAAATATTTTGGCGGAGTGGAATAAGAAACAGAAAAAGAACATATTGTAGGAAAGAAATGGTGATTTATCACTCGCTGCTTTCAAATTCAATTCGGAGCGAGTTCTGTAGGAAGTATATGTCCTTTCAGTTTTTTAAGTTGGACTGGTAACATGTGTGTTTAATTCAAGTACTGCTAGAAAAACCAGATATTCTAACAGGTATTGTTGGGAAATGTTTTGTTAAGATGTGTTTTCAAGTTTTCGGAAAGGAAAGGCGATTTTTAGACGATAGATTGATGATGCCAAATTTATATTTTAATTTGAAAAATGTTTGTTGGGATTTATTTCATAAAATAGTTTTGACCTGAAAATGTATTTTTCTCGAATTTAACTCTTCAAGTGGTTTTGACGAGATATTTATTCCATAAAGATCTAACTAATTTTGCTAATGATTGTGTTTGTGATGAGATATCTCCTCGAGACGACCACCAGGAGAGTTATGCTGAACTAGTAACATATATTTAATTCATGTACGTTAGAAAAATAGAGATAGTCTAACAGGTTCGGTTGGAAAATGTTTGAAGTTCTATATTTTCATATTTTTCGGTGGCCTCGAAAAGAAAGCTCTTTTGAGGCGATAAAGTGATGATGCGAAATTTTTATTGCAATTTGAAAGTCATTTCGTGTGATTTATATCGCAAGATTCTAAACATGGTAAAGCATTTTTCTCGAATTTAAATCTCCAAGTGGTTTTGACGAGATAACTATTCCATAAAGATCTGACCACTTTTGCTAATGACGAGATATATCGTCTTCAAAATATTTTCGATTTTTTTTTTATGATGACGAGATCTAAATTCAGTGATTGTGTTTTTTCTATGACGCGATATCTTGTCCAAAACAATTTGGGTAGTTTTACCTCTGACAAGATACCTCATCCAACAAGATCTGGGCAGTTTTACCACTGACGAGCTATCTCGTTGAGATGACAACCAGGAGAGTTAACTTGTGATTAAATTGTATATTAACTCAATTATATACTTTTAACCTACATTTTGTTCTTTACTACATGTGTACACGATTATTTAATTTTCCTCAGTTTCTGTGTTGAGGTTAATACATTAATAAATAAATTACATATTATGCTTCGCATTGTATACATTATATAGACTGCCATCAAATTTTATAAATATTTAATGAAAACTCTTCCATAAAATAGTTCTCATAGCAGACATATGTTAACAAATATTCAATGTGCATTTGTTGCTCATATTAAAATAATATTAGCATACATACTGTAGTATTTATATACTGGAATTACGACAAAATAAAAATCTAATTCCAAAAACGTATAAATAAAATATTCTGGAGTGTACCTTTTATCGTTGTAAGACAATAGTAACAAGAAAATCAATGTTTTATGGAAAAGGTAAATAATATCCTTAAAATGAAACATAATTAGCTTTACCCTCTTGTTTGTTGTTGACGAGGTACTCGTCATTAGCAAAACTGACCAGATATTGATGGACGAGGAATATTGCCTTTAAATAAAACTGGTCATATCTCGATCTCGTCATCACAAAAAAAATCTGCAATATTTTGATGACGAGGTGCCTTGTCATTATTTGTCAGATCCTGATCGACAAGATATCTCGTCTAAAACACTTGGAGGGTTAATTAATACACGTATTGCAATTTCATAGTATTGTGAAACAGAACAGTATTTGTTTAATCAATGAAAGATAATATATGAATAAAAGAAATGCTAAAGCTCAAGTCAAAACAAAGAATCCACGTCAATTGAAAGTTTATCAGAAAGCTTTTTGCCATTATAAGACTAATTCTATAAGAAAACCAATGTTTTAATCAAAATGTAAATAACATTTTTAAAAGGAAATATTGATCAATATGCATGTAACAATTCTCAGAATTGGTAAGCATAACAGTAATTGTTGATTCCAGTGTAAGACAATACATAAATAGAAGTGATGATAACGCTCAAGTCATAGGAAAAGAATCTACGTCAATAGAACGTTTCGGACTGTTCACGATAGCGGTCATCAATCAAAAAATGACATCACCTTCTCAGCCTTTGTGCTTAACTATTCATAAATTCCCCACAATCCCTGACTATTCATGTGAGAGTCTATGTCATTGCATATTAATAAAAACACGCAGACAAACTTGCTGTAGATTCATCGCCTTGGGTATTATTTGAACGCGTTCATATGCATTGCGTACTTTTATGTGGTAACGACGGGGCAAACAATGAACTGATTTAGGTTATTGCTTTTCAGTTTTAGAGGAGGATATGTTGACATTGTAGATAAAAATATATTTTTATAGATCGAACGTGTAATGTATTTTCGTGTTGTTTTTATTACTCATCCCAAAATGATTTGTCCATACTGAAAACGGAGATAAAATATTGCAGAATATTTAAAAATTGCTTTCTTGGAACTACTTTTATCAACTTATGCAGTTTCAACCAGCCGAAATTTCGGGATTAAGTTTAATTTTTAAGAGCTTATAGAAATTTTAATTAATTTTTATTCCTTTTGAATTTGTGGGTTCAAGTTGGAAATTCGGAAGTGAAAATTCTGATGAATATTTAATTGTTTTCATGCAGGTACCCTTTTATAACTACTACTTTTATAACTTGTAAAGTTTCACGTTTTTAAAATTTCGGGATTATATTTAATTTCTACGGGCCCAAAAACTTTCATTTACTTTTATTACTTTGAGTTATTGGTTTATTCTACAGAGTGTCCTAAAAGTTCCCGTACTCAAACTTAAAAAAAATTTATTGACCGTGTTTTTTTTTAATTATTGAATTTTATCGTTTGCTTATAGTATTATCGACTTAATTTTTATCGTTTGATTTTCTTCGCACTCAAGTTGTGCGATAATAAAGTTCCACGTCATTTTGTTCTTCATTGCAAGATGAATTTATCACGCAGTCAGATAATTGCGCTGTTTGAGGCTTATTTTGAATGTAAATCATATGAAAGATGTAAAGACTTTTGGCGACATAAATATCCACATGATGCAATACCGAGTAAAGATACGCTATATCAACTTGTGCAACAAATTATTGTATTATTAGAAGTGAATGAACGAGACTCTTGGTTTCAACAAGACGTTGTAACCTGACATACAAGTTATGAAACCATGGGCATGCTTCAAGATTTTTTTGGCGATCGACTCATCTCAAGAAACCTTTGGCCATCTCGTTCCTTGATCTGCGCATCCCTGACGTTTTCTGTGGTGATATTTAAAGAACAAAGTTTATAAAGATAATCACAAACAATAGATGATCTGAAAACTGCCATTACTCAAAGGATACAAGAAGTCACTCCCAGCATCTCGAAACGAGTTTCTAAAAATATGCGCAACCTATTTCAGCTTTGCCTCCAAGGAAAGGGCGAAAATTTTGAACATTTATTGTAAATTTAAGTCCAGATTTTTTTCCTACGTTAGGTTAAAAGTGCTTTTTACCCTTAGCATAAAAATAATTGTTTTAAAGTTTAAGGATTTTGTATAGTAAATTCACGAATCGTCAGTACGTGAACTTTTAGGACACTCTGTAGTTTAATCTCTAAAAGACAATAAAGAAAAATATTTCAGTCCCATAAAAGTCAAAAAGTAATAAACGCTAAAATGACAAACTATTTTCCTAGGACATTAAGCTTGGTATGTTTTAGGCATAATTTTCCTTTTTATGATTACATTATTCACTTCTAAGAACCTTTCTCAGTGTACTAAATTTTAAGATATTAAGTAGTTTTTAATTTTAACTATAATGAATCAGAGAACATCCTTGTATAAGTTTTCCTGGGTATGTTAATTTAACACTTCATTTAAGTTAATTAATAATGTAAACCAAGTCAACTGCAATACATACTTAGGACCTTAAAAAGAATGCAACTTCTTCAAAAGTAAATTTTATAAACTATAAACATAGTACATTAAATAATTCATGATATGAAAAGAATTAATTATACGAGACCAGTGACAATGTCCAACTCGACCTTAAAACATATTCCTATGTTTAATTATTCACCTTAAGAATGTAGATAGGGTAGTCTTGATTTATTCCATGTAAGCTAAATTAATTTACTACCAAAACATGTAACTTTTTATTTATTCGTTACATACTTCGTTCTTATAATCACGTGCTACATGGAATTTAATTTTTTATAGTACATACTTTACCCTACAATAATGGACCGAACGCCAGCGGATTTCCATAAAATCCGACAACTTGTTTGGGGGTGTTTTTCATCGCATGGCCTGGGATCTTTGCATGTTGTTCCTCGTCAATTGAACGCCGACGCCTACACCAACATTTTGAACAATCAGGTTCTACCTACGCTCTGGCAATTTTATGGAATGACAAATGTTACTTCCACGACGACAACGTTCTATGCAATGTTGCAGCCTCTGTCAAACAGAGGTATCCAGATATGGATTTAAAACGTCTTCCCTGGCCTTCTCAGAGTCCCGACCTAAACCCCATAGAACATTTGTGGGACGAGTTAGAGCGACGCTTACGGACCAGGGAACCACGTCCGAAATCTACAGCTGCGCTGGCGACATTTTTGTAACAGGAATGGACACAAATACCCATAGCTGTGTATCAAAACCTTGTTGGAAGTATGCCCAGAAGGGTTGCTAGTGTAATTGTAACACGCGGGGGACCACCCCCCTATTAAAGCATGTTATTCTTTCACTTAAACCATCACATCTTGCTCTCCGGTCCATTATTGTATGGTAGTGTATAATTTTTATTTTACTTCTTTAGTATTGATTTTTGATTGATGAAAACAAATGACTGTTTCTGGAACGTCGAATTATTTGATAGTTGTACACTCTAGAGACATTTGGCACTTGTCCTCCATGTTATTTGGACGAGATATCTATCCTCCATTAAGATCTTTTGAAGAGATAGTTCGTCATCAAAGACATTGCCAATTTTTTGATGATGACAGAATATTTCAGTTTTAGATGATGTCCGAGTTTAAGGGTCAGTTTTCTTCTAATGACCAGATATATCGTCCATCAAGATCTGGTTTAATGAAGCGATACCTCGTCGAGAAAACCCCCACGAGAGTTAAAATATTTTTGTAAGATGTTGGGTAATTGGTAATTTTTAATTAACGTCGTACTAGAGCAACACAACGGGCTATTGACGACGGTCCGGGATCAATCCCTTAAGGGAAAGATGTTTTAAGGGAAATATCCGAGGACAACAGATTCGAGGATTTTGAACCACGGTCAGATGACGAAGCAACACCTGAGCTGGCACTCCACTCTCCAAACTTCAACACCAACCCAACGTGAGGACTTTCGAAAACGAGAGATTTAAGGTGCACCAGCCGCCTCTACACCAGCTTACAAACATCCATGCTCGGATCCGGATTCGAACCAGGAACCTTCCGATCCACCCTAACCACTATACCGGTTTTTCGGCGTATGATGTTGGAAAGTATTCAAAATAAAACTTGTGCACCCACGAAATGTTCTTGAAGAATTCTGAAATTGGTTTAACCTAAGTGTCGACCAATCGGTCTGGTGGTCAGGGTGCTAGCCAGGGTACCACTCATTCCTTGGCCTTCTCGGTCGTTTGATTTGTCCCCTATTGAGCATGTGCGGAATACAATTGCTAGGTCACCCCTAGTCATAGCTGGTGAATTGAGGAGGCATGTTGAATATGAGTGGAACGACATTTTGCTGCACTTTTTTCGGTTAATATCACACCGTGTGCAAGAGTTGCAACTGCTAAAGGTGGACGCCTAAATTGTTGATTTAAGTATATTTCTATTGACATGTAGTTATGTAGTTTCAATAATTTATATATTGCGCCACATGTAACCAAATTCATTGCTTTAATCTGAAGATTTTGTTGGTATTGTATTTTCACAGAACAACAGTCAATTTAAGTCAATCTATTACGTCGTGCATGTGTCTTGCTGCGGCATTTAATTTTCAATCACTTCAATTGAAAGAACATTTTTTAAAGTTTTAAAAGTGCATTGTCATTATTCATGGTTCGCAATCTCCCATTACGTTAAAAGGAAAGACATTCCGCATAATTTCTCGATATATTTCGACTCTGTAAGCTAAATCGAGACATTACTTAACCTATCGAATATATATTTTACTTTTACTATTAAATTGTTATTTAGCTGTCGAAAGTACAGAGGCTTTAAGATTAAAATGCCTAAAGTCCTATTTGAAACAGAAAGTTCCGCAACGCAGAATACTTAGTTAAATGTCAGCGTTTTATCTTCAAAACCAAAATAGCATGAGTTTAGTATTTTAGATATTAAATGTAGAAATCTTAGATTTTTCAGGGCTTATTTTCAAATAAGCCTCGAGAAAAGACTGGAATTAAAAGGAAGAACAGAAATACGAAAAAGAAACAAGTTAATGGTATTTTAAATTGCCTTTTTCGACAGCTATATTAAATCCATTATGTTTCTTATTTTCTTTATTTTAGAAGGTAAGGAACTATTTTTTGGAGAAAGTAGTAAATTAATAAACGATATTCCACGACTATTAGAAATCAATAAAATTACGGAAACATTCTCTAAACATTCTACGTTGCTAAATATTTGCTAATCCCTGAATAATTTCTTGTGAGATATGAAACGTTAAGTGCACAGTAAAAACATTGAAATGTTCACCAATTGCAGACATTGAAAACACATTAATAGCTATGGAATGTTTTCATATTTACAATATTTCGTTACTAATAATTTTAACTGATTTACTCTCTGAGTTTCATGATTTGTTTTAAGAGGATATTCTTTGTTTAATTGCCTGGTTTCTAAATTAAAGTTTAATTTTAGCAGTACTTTAAACTTATTATTTTTTATATTTACGCATTTGCAATACTGGTTATTGAAAATACACCATGGAGGAAGTATAGGCCTTGATATTTTCACGGTGCGTAGATCATGGTTGGATATGCAAATGATTGGCACTGTAGCGTATATGTAAATCATGTGCCCCTAAAACGCCTCTGTATCAAAGCAGTATAAAAAGGGAGAACAGAAAACCAGTTTAGTAAATATTGGAATGGTGTTTTATCCCTGTTCCTGTGTATAGGAAACCTAATTATATTTTATGCCTTACATAAACAAATAGGGCGGTCATACGCGAGAGCACCTTTTTGAGTCCGACAGAAGAATTATGACTGATCGAAGCTGCGGACTTTCCTTCCAAGAAATAGGTGCTTGAGTTGGACGAAATTAAGCAGCGGTGTTGGGAATCAATGGGTCGAGACGAACTAAATGACCGACGTGAGCGATTGCCTTGTTGCACAACCAAACGAGAAGACATACATCTTGTGTACGTCTATTACGGATTGTAATGCAACATCAAGAACCATAGCTCAGGAGTTAGGGGATGTTGAACAACAACCGGTGTCAGCACGTACGATTCGACGTCATCTGCAGCAGCGGGAATTTCTTCAAGTGTCCAATTACCTTTGACTCTAAACCCCAAGCTTCTGCAGATGGAATGATGAGTGGAACATCACAAAAGGACAAACGAATGGCACAAAATCTTATTTTGAAGCGAATCTCGATTCTTCTTACGGCACCACGATGGACGCATCCGAATATGATGGCACCAAGGGGACAGACTGACTTTGCATTATACCTCTTGCATTATGCATCGTCAGACGAGTCCGACACCTGTCGTTATGGAATGGGGGTGCTATTGGAATCTAATCTCCACACTCAACAGTCAACTCTACACCTCTGAAGTTTTGGGGCCATTTGTTCCCTTTAATCTTCAGAGTTTGCATTCGGTAAGTTTTCAACTGGACAAGAATGCATGATCGCACGTGGCATTTAACATACAATAATTTCTCAAAAGCTATAAGGTTTTACTTCTTCCATGGCCAGACCATTCACCAGATTTGCCAGCCGATGAACACGTCTGCTCAATGATCGATAGACGACCGGCGCGCCACAGACAAATCGAGGCTATTTCTGATGAAGTTTGGGGACAGTGGAAGCAGTATGGACTGACATACCACAAACACATCCAAAGCCTCTCTTTCAATGATTACGTCAAGTAGAAGCAGTTATTGCTCCCATGGCGGCTTCTCAAAATACGGATTTTTTCAAGTTTCACAAGTCGAGCGTATAATAAATATGGCTTTTATATATCTTGCCTGTCATGGAATTGTAGTTTTGATGACAAGCAGTGTATAAAATTTGGTTGTAGTGTTTGAAGGAATTGATTGTAATTAACTTTCATTTACCTTAATTTAAATTTAAGATCATGGCCTCGATGCAACAACAAAAAGATAGGAATTTGCTTCATTTTCGCCAACTTCAGGATGTTGATCCTCTATATGTTAAAAACTGGCCTCAGTCCTCTGCAGTTACCTATAATACACTGCTGGCCACCGTAAAAACAACACCCTGAAGGAAGCATGCAAATAATATGAAATTTACAACATGCATTAGCGGAGGTGAGATATGCAAATGATTTGAATTTCAGCGCAGGCGCACATCACGCGCGCCTGTGGCGCCACTTCAAAGCGCTATTTAAGGCTTAGAGATTTCGACAATTTCAAGTACGGAAGTTGTTTTTTTCTTGTGGTTTAAAAAAAAACCGATAAATTATGCCTCGTAGAAAACAGCGATCATCTTTTGATCAAGTATCCGAGTTCGACAGAGGAAGGATAGTGGCCTACTGAGATTGTGGATTATCTTTCAGGGAAATCGGTAGTCGTGTTGGACGAAACCAAACAACTGTGTTGCGGATATGTGAACGTTGGGTGCAGGAGGGTACGACGGACCGACGTGTTCGATCGCATCTACCTCAGTGCACCACTTCACGTGATGACAGGCATATTGTGCGTATGGCAGTGACGGATCGCTCAGCCACATCACGTACCATAGCACAGCACATTCAGTCTGAAACGCATCATCCAGTGTCTGCGCGTACCATTCGACGCCGTTTACAGCAGAGTGGTCTGTCCGCAAGACGTTCATTGCTTCGTCTACCCTTGATGCAGATCCACAGACGTCTCCGCCGCCAATGGTGCGATGAAAGAAGGATGTGGACGGCAGAATGTAATGAAATTGTCTTTACTGACGAGTCACGCTTCTGTCTGCAAAACCACCGATGGTTGGATTCGAGTCTGGAGACACCGTAGAGAGAGGATGCTGAACAGCTGCGTTATGCACCGCCACACTGGTCCTGCACCTGGTATTATGGTATGGGGCGGTATTGATATCACTCTCGCACTCCTCTAGTACGCATTGCCAGTACTTTAAACAGCCAGCGCTACATCTCCGAGGTGTTGGAGCCAGTTGTCTTTCCTTACTTTCAGGGCTTGCCCACAGCCATATTTCAACAGGATAATACGCGACCACACGTGGCACGCATTTTTCAAGGGTTCTTCGTCAATCGCCAGATTGAATTGCTTCCCTGGCCAGCTAGCTCTCCGGATCTTTCGCCGATAGAAAACATGTGGTCCATGGTTGCTCAACGATTGACCCATATTACATCCCCAGCTGCCACACCAGATCAACTTTGGCAACGTGTGGAAGCTGCTTGGTCTGCTGTACCCCAAGAACACATCCAAAGTCTCTTTGAATCAATGCCGAGGCGTGTGGCAGCGGTGATCTCCAAAAATGGCGGCTACTCTGGCTACTGATTTTGGCAAGAACCACACTTCACAGAAGTCTATAAATTTAATCATTTGTTACTTGGTCAACATGTTATCTACAAAATAAATTTTGTTGTGATATCTCTTGTCTTTCTTGGTGTTGCAATTTGGGTGGCCAGCGGTGTATATGTATCGACGCTAGTTTTGAACTATTTACTTTTATTTAATCTTCCTTGCGATTTATTCAACGAAGTATCTGATCATAAGCTAAACTGATTTGATCTTGATTTACTAGATACCTCATAATTAGAAGAAATAATCAAGTTTTGATATCATATTATCATAAAACCATTATCAATATCTTGACGACGACATATCTCGTCACAAGAAAAACCGATCAGATATCTCGTTGAAATCTTCTGCTTCTTACAAGCTTTTCCGTCGATTCTTAAACTCCTTACAAGTAAATTTTAATATTTATTCCATTTAAATTGGGAATGCTCTTCAACTTTTTTACTTTCACGAAATCCTGATTTTATTGCCATCTGTCTAATGGATTTTAAATGCGTTGAATTAGCTTTGGATTTAATTTTACTATGCATTAAGCTTTCTTTCAAATACATGTGAATAACTTTTTGCCATCAATCTAATTACCAATTTTTTCTACTTCGAACTACATTTACTTTTTACTCACCTTCAAATTTCAGCTTTTAGCGTTTATATTTTACAGAGAAAATATGTCGCATGATAATTTATTAGAATGCTTGTGAGTTGTTGATTTGAGTAGAAGTCGTGTATATCTGAGCATTATTCATGTTTCAGTTAAGTGTTGAAAATCCAAGACCAGCCAAACAAACTGCCTCTTTTTTTTTAATTCATGTATCCTGTGATGGTACATCAAATAAAGATGTATACATTATACACAAAAGTGCTGAGATGTATTGTGAATACTGGTTAAGTAGAGGTGATCAATCACGGTTTTCTATTTCATTTAGATAGAAAAGTTAGTAAACGAAAAAGTAATTGTAGGACACCATGCCCCGTTGTTTCCCCGATATTTTTAGGAATACTTTGTTGCGTTGGATGAATCAATGGACCAAGATTGGTACTTCTTTGATTTTATCAACTCCCGTACTCCCTCAGATCTCCTTAAATATCTATACTGAAGTTTATTGCTCCTTTCTTCTGCTATGAAAATGACATAAACGTTTAAGCTCTTAATATTTAAAAGTCTGATGTAAGTTGGTATTTAATTAACGTCGCACTCGAAGCACCACAACGGGGTATTGGCGACGGTCCGGGATCAAACCCGAAAGGAAAGATCCGAGGATAACACCACGTAATTGTGAACCACGGTCAAATGACGAGGTCACACCTGAGCTGGCACTCCACTCTCCAAACTTTCTCATAAAGCCAGCGTGAGGGCATTTGAGAGTACATCATATTTATCGTGCACCAGCCTCCAACGACGGTCTTTGGTTGAATTCGAACTCCTAACTCTTCAGTTGTGCTAATCCGTTAAACTTTCAACAGGGATACCAGGGCCCTTAAAATAGTTGGTAATTAATCTGGTAATTGATGCGTCGCGAGTACAAAGCGGCCCAACTGCAAAAATGGGTTTAGCTTTTCAGGTTAATTTGTTAGGTTTGAATTCGAACTCCTAACTCTTCAACTGTGCAAATCCGTTAAACTTTCAACAGGGATACCAGGGCCCTTAGAAAAGTTGGTAATTAATCTGTTAATTGATGCTCCACGAGTACAAAGCGGCCCAACTGCAAAAATGGGTTTGGCTTTTCAGGTTAATTTGTTAGGTTTGAATTCGAATTCCTAACTCTTCAACTGTGCTAATCCGTTAAACTTTCAACAGGGATACCAGGGCCCTTAAAAAAGTTGGTAATTAATCTGGTAATTGATGCGCCGCGTTTACAAAGCGGCCCAACTGTAAAAATGGGTTTGGCTTTTCAGGTTAGTTTGTTAGGTTTGAATTCGAATTCCTAACTCTTCAATTGTGCTAATCCGTTAAACTTTCAACAGGGATACCAGGGCCCTTAAAAAAGTTGGTAATTAATCTGGTAATTGATGCGCCGCGTTTACAAATCGGCCCAACTGCAAAAATGGGTTAGGCTTTTCAGATTAGTTTGTTAAGTTGGTTTCTTGTTGTGGGGTAAAATAAAAATTATATCATATAAGGGAAAGGTGCTACCATCTCCGGAGTAGCTTTCAAGCCCATTTAAGCAGCTTCAATTTTCATAAGTAACATAGTCATGTCAAATTTCATGAGCAAGGTTAATGTATTTTCATCCCCGGAGTAACTTTTAATCTCATTTAAGCCGTTCTTATTTCATCAATAATCTCGTAATGTCAAATGCATGACTTTTATCAAATGTCACATAATGCAATAAAAGGTTTTATCACGTCTTCTGAGTAACTCTTACACATAAATGCATTTAAGCCTCTTTATTTCATTAATAACATCGCAGTGCCAAATGTCTGACTTTCATAAAAGTTTACGTAATTTATAAAAACATTTAAATATCTGGAGCAACTTTTAAGCACATTTAAAACGTTTCAGTTTCATTTACATCGTGATGCGAAACATCTCTCTTTGTCAAATTTGTTGATTTTAGACAATTCTTGTTCTCAATACATCAATTATAAGTCAACGCATTTTTAACCATATCCATGTAACATTTTAAATTAAATAATTTCAATTCAATATTTTATATTATTTCAATTCAATATTTTATATTTTCAATTCAATATTTTATATTATTTCAATTCAATATTTTATATTAGTTCAATTTAGATTAAAATGCATACTTTTTACAACAAAATATTTTATTGCATAAAAACATGTGAATTTTATAGATACCTCTTAAATTCAAATACAAGGGCCCATAGAATTTACCTGTTTTCTATAATATTACATTTATTTTACAATGTAAACGTCAACGTCTTATCCGCTACGTTAAATTGTTTATATTATAAAATGAAATCCAAAAGATTACGAGCAATTCTATTGCTAAATATTAAATCTGCTCCTTTAATGAGCCCGAATTTCTTAAAGTGTGCTTAGTAACCATACATTTTTCTTATCCATATATTGCAGAGTTTTTTGATGGTGAGATTAAAGTTAATTTTTCTTCTAATGACGAGACATCTCGTCAATCAAGATCTGGTCAGTTTTGCTAATGGTGAGACAACTCGTCGAGACAACCACTAGGAGGGTTAATAGCACTAAATGTTTCGTAAAATAAAGTTAACTACACTTACAAGTGTCCGTTTCAGTCAAACATACACAAATACTTGGCGTTACAATACGTATGGGGGGGGGGGGGGGTTAATCAGCTTTAAAGGTTAAAGAATTTTTGAAGAAAACTTAATAGATGTAAAGTTAACTTTTGTTATCATTTGCATTATATATTCGTATTTCTATTAATTTATGTTATGTGCCCATTTGTCAAATTTTCTTTGCCTTATGTATTTGTATGAATACCGCGATAAATTAAAAATTTACATGATATTTACAGCAATGCAGATTGAGTGCATTCTGTGTTTACTCCTCTTTAACCTTTAACTGCTGTCATATGGGTCTCACATACGCCGAGTAATTTTTGACAGGTCGTTTCCACCACTTAAAGTGAATATTGGTCCCTGTCCTATTCAGTACCTTCCTACTACATCCAACAGAAGCTACATTCCAAGACTGGTTTGGCTGCCCCAACTATTTCGTGTTTTACACTGTTTGCATTTCTCGCGTGGTATCTTAGACCCCTTCACAGCATTTGCGTTACCGTTCTTGTTGAATGAAATCGTCTAAGTTGGAGTATGGGATTTCGGCAGAGAGCCTAAAATTGGCAGCAAATTTTACTTAAAAAACGATCTGTGTATCTTACACAAAAAAAAATTCAGGATATTGTTGATAATTGGTCGGAAATAGAGTACTGGGAGGGTGAAATTTCGGATAATATCATTTGCAAGCGAACACGAAACAGATTCGGAAATTTAGGCAGATGAAGATGAAGACATTTCAAGTGTGTCTTCACAAGAATAATATTTCTACGGAAAAAATAACATCAAATGGGATGCCCGGGGGGAAACCTAATCGTGCCATTAGAACACCAAAACACAACATAGTTTTACATTTTCCAGGGTTGAAACGTCCTGCAAAATTAGGTCCGAAAGCTGAGCCTGAAGAGACATGGAATCTACTTAACTTATATACTAATATAAAATATATTTCATGCTAAGAATTGAATCATCTAAATTTAAAATGTATAAATAACAATTATCTAAAGAATCTTTCATTAATATATTATATTAATCAACTTTATACGCACTTTAGTGAGCGAGGTCTGAGAGACCCCTACACACTACTTACGAGACGGTTTGTGACACAGCAGTTAAGGGTTAAGTCGTCAATATTTCTTAGCACCTTGAGTCGCGACTTATGAAGGTTTTATTGTATTTCAGTTTTATTTCCTTTATATATATGCTTGGCGATAATACTTCAAAGATCAATTTATACGACCACAGTAATGGAAAAAGTTTTCAAAATGGAACGCGATGTCGCCAGAAATCAAATCTAAGAATAATTTCCCCCGTGAGATTTAAGGTTAAATAAATACCAGTAAGGAAATGCCACATCCAAAAAAGCCTTTCTCTTTAAAAAAAATAACTTTCATGATTCATGAGAGAATAGGATTACTTTTCCAGAGTCCACTCAAGTGGTTATATGCTCTTAGTGGTTATACACTCCAAGTGTTTTTTGCACACTCCAAGTTGGTTTTTTTACACTCCAAGTGGTTATACACTCCAAGTGGTTATACATTCCAAGTGGTTATACACTCCAAGTGGTTATACACTCCAAGTGGTTATACAATCCAAGTGGTTATACACTCCAAGTGGTTATACAATCCAAGTGGTTATACACTCCAAGTGGTTATACACTCCAGGTGGTCTCTCTCTCTCTAGTTCTTGTCCATCAAGATCTGGCCAATTTTGTTAATGACGAGATATCTCGTCATCAAGAACTTGCCGAATTTTTTATGATGACAAGATCAATATCTGGTTAGTTTTTTCTAATGTCGAGATATCTCGTCCATCAAAATCTAATGCAGTTTTGTTAATGACATTAAACCTCGTCCAGATAACCACAAAAGGGTTAAAAATTTTAGTTTTTTTTTTTTTTTCGATTTATGTTTTGTCACTTGAATGGAGGAAGTAGTTAACTCCATTTTCCGGTTTTTGATGTAAGGGGGAAAATAGATTTCCCCCAATCCCAGTATAGTACGTATTTTCATATTTCATTACCCGATAGATGGCGCTTAAGTGGGCTAGAAATATATTCAGTGCTTGCATTAAATTCTGTGTGCCCTCAGCCTTAGCAATATTTCAAAATGTAATATTTTCCAGTTACCTTGTTCTTGAATTGAATTCAGGTGACGATATGTATTTTCCTAATAGAAACAGGTGTCAACTTCAAGACAACGTGCAAAATATCGTCACATTTGGTGCTTTTCTATGTAGAGCGTAGACCCAAAGATACTTTATGATCTTTACTTTCATTGAATATTGTAGTAAGGAATATTACCTGATACACAATACCTCCAGCTAAGGGAAACGTAGAGCTTAAAACTCGTAAGAATCGGTTGTTTTGACAATTTTTGTCGGTAATTTACCAGCAGTGAAAATGTTGGTAGTTTTTAAACCCTAAATTGTAGCGACAACGACGCATTATGTCTGTATTGAAATCAAATAATTTTGTCCATCAAAACAGACTACTTTTAACCAGTTTACTATTATAAGCAATCATTGCATAGCTTTTTTAACTTTAGTAAGAACTCTGAGGATTTTAGATTAATCCATGACAGTTAGTAATAACATCTGTATTAGTGAAATCTTAAAAAAATCGCAGTCGTCGAATAAAATTCCACCAATTATGCACCTTGGTATATCTCCCGCAGAACACCAACATTGAATATCTCTCCCTTTTTATACACATATTTAAACTTTCTTAAAGGTAACATCAAACAAGTGCTTGCATAAATTTCCTTCAGTTGTAATAAGACACCTGAGGATTTTAAGTTAATCATTGATATTCCTTAAATACGCAGGTATTTGTGTTCTCTTAAAAATATCCCATTGCTATAGGTTACAAATCCACCCATTGGGCTACTTGGAGTATCTCTCTAAGGACACCACTATTGCATCTATACCATTTATGTACATATATAAGTTTTCATTTTTAATCAAGAAAACAGCAAACAAACGTAGCTTATACAACTTTCCTTCAGCTGTGGTAAAGCAAACTTGCTTGAGGATTTTAAGCAATCCTGTTTTCTTCAGGGAGCTCAGTCAATTGATGGAAATTTACCTGCATTCAGAATGCCGGTAATTTTCAAACCCTAAAAAATAGCGACAGTGACGTATAATATCTATTGTTTACGTGATCTCTCCAGACCTTCGGATTGGATCCTACTTCCTTGATTGCCCCACATCTAAGAACGTTCAGAAAACAGCCAGCTCTTCAACAAGATCGTCATTCCGGAGATAGAGAACATCCTCTCAGGACCTCCCGCTACGGCACAACCTGTTAACCACCTATTGTTCAGTCTCTGACCAGCCACCAGTTGGCACTAGTGTATTTTGATTTGAATGATCAACCAATAAGAATTTAGATTTGTGTTAAAATAATAAGAATAAGACTACTAAGAATAAGACAAATCTTTAAAAAAAACCAGTGAAAATGGACGATTCGTAATGTTAGGCCTTTTTACTTTAGAAATTACTGATAAACTAGCCAACCTTTTTTTTTGTTGCTGTAAGTCGAAATCGATAAACACAACTACGAGTGCTACACAGAATTCAGGGAGTCAAAATATACTTTTTTCTTATGGTTTAATCCACATCCATGTTAGAATGGTGTATTATTTATTTGTGATATTTGTCAGCCTTTTGCTCATTGTTAAATTGTCATTATTCGTGTTTAAGTGTATGTAATAAAGTTAAAGGAATATATTGGTTACAGTTAATTTATAAATCATAATTCTCAACACTCATATTAATATAAATTATTTTGTCCATTATGAAAACAACTTATTTTTAATCACCGCACTTATTTGCACTGCATTTTTTTTACAATAATCGTGACAAGATTATGAAATGTAGTTGTATTCAGTAATACTTATGTCGAGAATAGTAAGATAATTGAAAACTGGCTGCTGATGACACAGAGCAAAATAACAACAGAGCGACAAAGAGAAATGATCCACGCAAACCGCTTTGTTTAGGCCTGAAATAAAAGTAATGTAGAACGTGATGCGAATTCTGACTGCCACTTATGGTGGTCTTTAAATGGAAGCTTAAAGTGGAAAGTCTTGTCATTTCAAATCCAGATTTAGTGGGTGATCTGACTCAAACAAATATTACGAGTCGAAACGGATGCAATTCGGCAGAATCCATAAAATGTAAATTGAATCTGAAAATAGCATCTTATTTGGATAGCCAGGAATATTTATGTGTTTATTTTTACAATCAAATACACAATCAGTACGGTTTTTTGTTCTGCTGAGCAAATTGGAAAATTGAAATAATATAAGCTGTCGCACACATCGGCTGCTTACAGTTCCATCGATAATCTAAAATACTCGAAGAAATCTTCGAAATATGCTTTTATTGATTAAGTCTGAACAAGGCGAAAGGATGGCCTCAAAACGGAACATAAACAGCTGCGAATGGTATATCCTGCTCCATGCTCTTTTTGTACCAAGAACAATGAATTTGGTACTAAATTGTTACTATAATTACATTAGATGTTATTTCTTTCATTATAAAAATATAGAGCACAAAAAGTCGTGAGGTATATCTTCTGCACCATGCTCCTTTTATACCATTAACTGAATTTGGTACCAAGAACTGAATTTGGTACCAATTGTAACTCTATTTAAATTTAGATATTATTAATTTAACTATAAGAATATGGAGCACAAAAGGCGTGAGGTATATCTCCTGCTCCATTCTCCTTTTGTACCATAAACTTAATTTGATACCAAATTGTTACTCTAATTGAATTTAGATGTTATTAATTTAATTATAAAAATATGTAGCACACACACAAAAAGGCGTGATATATATCTCCTACTCCCTTCTCCTTTTGTACCAAGAGCATTGAATTTGGTAACAAATTGTTTCTATAAATACATTTAGATACTATAAAATAAATTTTTTAAGTGTAGAAATAAAAAGCAAGAAAAGAGGCGTGTTGTGTATCTGCTGCATGCTTCCTTTGTACTAAGAACGCTGAATTATGTACCCAATTACTGCTCTATATTTCGTTATTAGCAAATTTCGTCAGATCGTGATGGAGGAAATTTATCGAAGAATACACAAAGTGTTAAATTTAGAAGTTATTATTTTTATTATTTAAATATAAAATACAAAGCACAAAAATACATTTGAGTAATTGCTGCTCCAAAATTTCAAACCCCGAATTGAAGCCACAACGATGCATTATATATCTAAATTAAAACTACATTATTTTGACCTTGAAAACAACCTATCTCTAACCACTGCTTACTGTCACAAGCAATATTGTACAAGTTCAATTTAGTTGTAGTAAGTACCCTGGTGCGCTTTTAGGTTAATCATTGATAGTTATATTAATAACATCTGCATTTGAGAAATCTTTAAAAAATCCCTCAGTAGTCTAATAAAATTTCACCAACTAGACATCTTGATATATCTCTCGTATGACCAGCAACACTACATCTCTACTATTTACGCACATAAATCAGCTTTATTTCCTAATAAATATAACAGTCCAAAAAGTGCTTGCACAATTTTCCTTCAGTTGCAGTCAGACATCCTGAGGCTTTTAATTTAATCATTGATATTTATTAATAACACCGGTATCTGTGTAATCTTAAGAATATTCGACTGTCGTCAAATAAAATTCCACAAATTAGTCTCCTTAGAATATCTCCCCAAGGACAACACCATTGCAACTGTACCATTTATGTACATATATAAGCTTTCTTTTCCAATCAAGAAAAGAACAAACAAAAGCAGCTTGTATAAGTTTCCGTTTGCTGTGGTAAGTCACCTTGAGGCTTTTAGGTCCACATCCTGTTTACTCCAGGGAGCTCATGTTGCGCTTTTATACGTAGACGGAAGAAATCACATCAGTCAATTAACTCTCTTCGTTTCTGCTTGAAGATGGCAGTTATAGGGAATTTGTTTCGACAAATCACGTACCAGTTGGATGGATGGGTACGAGGACAATACTATTTTTACACGCAATTTATGTTTTCGGGATTATTTCCCCCTACCTTTAGCTCTTATCCAGCGAACAAGAATGATTGAATTAGTCTGAGCAACTTGAAAAACGCGATACACAGAGTAGAATATCTCAAGTGGTAAAGTTTATTTCAGTGTTTAAAACTTGTAGATTATTTAAACCAAAATTTTAAACAGTACTAGAAAAGTGGTTGTACTGTAAAATCACAGTGAATACACTTTTAGTATGCTACGTAGTAGCGTTTTTCTAACGTTGGCTCGGTTTTATGGCTCAGTGCCATATTTAGCCAAGCTGCGATAAACGCTAAACACAGAAAAGTGCGCTATGGATACACACGTAAGGAAAGTTTTACTGACCCAATAAAGAGAAATGCACCCAGGATAAGTATCAGAACAAGCATCAACAATTCAAAGATTCATTTCCTGAAATCTATTCAGGTTGCTTGGTTGGCAAGCGAACCCACCAATCTGGCATTTTTTTAATGAAACCAAGGCCACATTTGGCCAAGCTGTGCGAAACGGAAAACAGAAGACGACAGGTTATGGGCATAAACACACTCAAGATAAATTTTACGGAGAACTATACACAGGAAGGAATTGAACCTGCCGCGCCTACAACTCATAGGTAGCTAGATCAGTATGCATACCAACCGAGTCCAAGACAGCCCCAAACAACATAAGGAAATCCAAATTTGACTGCATTATCTATGAACAGCACCTTCAAGGCCACGTTAAAAGGCGGTGATAACCTTAATACTCACCTTTGTTCGTGATTAAACCAGTTTTATCACCTTGTTTTAGTCCTCTTTTACAAGACATCTTTTAAGGTTTTTACATTATTGACTATCAGTTATTCCAGGGATTTCATCTACATCTCTATTTTTGCATCGAATCCTAAGTCTCGAAGCAATTGTTCTATCACCCTCACTTTCAGCTCGAAACACCCCACCATAATCAGTGAACACACATTTATTTTAAAATGCCGCTTAAGATCTCATCCATCAGACTAAGCCGTCCCCCAACAGAAGAACAAATCCCTTCTCTACATTTCGATAAGAAACACTGCATATCGCCATTACACTACGCTTCCCATAAAGCAAGTACGTTCGTTTAAAAAGCAGCTTTTTACGATGATGAAATAAAGGAATCAAGAGAGTTTATTTCTCTCATAGTTTTTATGAGCCTGGAATTTGAGGCATCATGGTTTCGAGGAGGATTGAGTTCCTGGCACATGCCTCATCTGACGGAAACTTCTTGGTGGTATTGAGTCGATATTATTAGAGGAGACTAATCTTGAGTTATTGGACTGTTTAGCGGAGAGACTGATTGCTCCTCCTGACGTTATCCCAAGGGATATGCAGTGAACATGCAATCTCCTTTGTTCTGTATTTACTTTTACCATCAAGTTTGTGAGAATATTGTCAGCGTAGAAGACGCATGGGGATTATATCAAGACTGACGTTTCCCTTGCATTCTTAGGGAGAACGATGCTATTATAGTTATGTACATCTGTGAGAAACATCGAATCGCCCCTTTCTATTCCCGTGTTGTTCATAGTAGAAGGAAATCAAAAGTTCTATTCAACAGGGAACAACATCTACGATTTAAAAGCATACAATTTATTAAAGGGGTGATCTCCATATGAAATTAAGCATTAACGCAACACTCAGTTGTGACACACAATTTCGAATATACGTCAAAATTAAACCTCGAATACTAAGTTTTCGATCATAGGATCCAGGCCATTTCTGGATCATCAGGATGGAAACATTGGAGAGCATAACGTTAAGTTAAGGTCACCGACTCTTTTATTCATATCTCCCAGAATAATCTTAGCTCAGGTGTTGCTTCGTCATCTGACCGTGGTTCAAAATTACGAGGTGTTGTCCTCGAATCTTTCCCTTAAGGGACTGATCCCGGACCGTCGTCAATAGCCCGTTGTGTTGCTCTAGTACGACGTTAACTAAAATTACCATTACCATTACCCAGAATAATCTTCTTATCTCGTATAAATTTTTCCTCATGCTGCTACTAAAGAACTCAGACAAAACCTAAGCAAAGTCTTTTCAAGTTTGCTTTTATAATATTTCATTAATTATGAAATTAAAATACTAATGTATTAAGAATAGCAACCTGTGCATATTTTGACGGAAATTTATTAACCCCCTGAGGGGCTTCACACACATAATTTCAGAGTGCATCCTGCTGTTTTCCCTTCAAGACTTCCAAAAGATTTCGACCTTCTTGGCCAGTAAGATCTGTCCAAACGATTCTATTCTAAGCAAAAGGGCAATGGAATCTTTCCGATGGATTCTATTCTAAGGATAGAGGAGAAATATACAATCTTTCTAAATGTACTACAGATTGGTCCAATAGAGAATCGTTCCAAAGAACGATTTTATTCTAAGGAAGAGAGACCGGGAGCAGAAAGTGCCTAAAACTACGACGTACGTGGCAGAACAAACAAAGTCTTTGCAGAACACTTTTTCCGTAATTTTATCAAAATTTTGGTCGATTTTTTAAAATCATAAGTTACGATGTTCTGCAGCGCAAAGCGCACTCCTTGCCACACCTTTTTTTCTTAAGCTACGGAACAACAACCTTCCTACACCGCTACAAATGACCACAAACACTTAATAAATAACACATCTTCTATGTCAATGACAAAATATGTAACTTCAAAAGTTATCGACAGAATAACAAAATCTGAAAGTATGCCTTGGCTTTAAATAAAGTAAGTTAATTAATTTTGATGTTTTATTATAAATATGTAATACATATTTAGCCGATAATTGTGTTTTGCGTCTGTTTCTGATTTTACTACAGTTTTCAAAATTAGGATAAAATGCTTGCAGAACAATTGCAATTGCTTGGAGTTGTGTTGCAGAACACTGAATATAATTCTGCACCTGGGGAAGAGAGGACCAATGAAAACTTTCTATAGGTTGAAAGAATTCATACATCCTTTAGAATGAATGTGGTGGTTTAGGCATTATGCTGTGTTTTGGGGTAAGAGCAATACTACACTAGTAGGAAATCTTGTGAATGGGTTAAGGTCTCAAAGGGTTAAGGATTAAATAACCACATCCACAGCTTGAAAGGTTTCTATGAAGCATTGCATTAGTTAAGAAGTTCAAAACTGGGAAGAAGCCATGCAAGAAAGACTCGATTGCAGAACGGATAGATGAATGATCCTCAAGGGACAAAGAATACACCAATGTGTGTCCATTTTCCTTCTTAAATTCCATCCTTCAAAGATTATTTCCTAGGAATACCTGGATACATAATGTGCATTCTCAGGTCAATTATATTATTATAGTGTTATGAAAAATCGATAATTGCCATAGCAGTGCTCAATTAATGATCAAATTGCAACATTGCTTGAAAAGATTTCTGCGAAATACACTGTTTATGTCAAGTTTAAAACTGCGTAGTCTCCATGCAGGGAAGACAGCAGTTTGCTCCACGGATATAAGCATGCATGACCCGCTGAAGACTAGAGATACGCAAATGAGTGCCCATTCTCATCCTTATAAATCGTACTCCTCATGTATTACTTCCTAGGGGTGCTATTTGGTATATTCTTTGGATAAGTATATAATTTTCCCGGTGTGTTATGATCAATAGATAAATTCCTCCAGTGCACAGTTAAGCCTTTGAATAGCTCGAGATTTCTAAGTATGCTTCTACCACACATTACACTTAATAACTAAATAATCTCATCTATTGGTTGAAAGAATCTTTAGAAATGTTTCATCAGTCAAACAGTTCAAAGTTCAAAAAGTTCATTAATAACACTTCCATCCATGTAGGGTAAACACAAATGTTAAAACTGAAATAATCTAGGGGATATCCAATATATTTTACTCGTCTCTAAATATATTAACTCTAATACTACCGATCATACCATACTGAATGCCAGAACTATTGAACGAAATTTGTTTGTTTTTGAAACAAAGGGAAAAACAGTTTGCCACCAATTACGTTTTCATATATGGCAGGGCTCGAAATACCCGGGTGCACAGGAGCACTGTGCACATGAAAATAAAATTGTGCACCTAATTTTTTCCAGCTAGATGCACGCAGTGCACCTAATGTTAAAAAAAGGGGGTGAAACGTGTTATGTTATTTTGATGTTTGAACAAAATATTAATATTGACCTCTCTTGCTCTATAGGAACGTAATTATATTTCCTACATACACACTATGTGAAAACAAAATCGCTGGGCCGTAACGGGTTTATACAGGAGGAAGGTTTACTTGTGCCTCTGCCACCAGAACTTTCCGATGATAGAAACATTTGCTAGATGGCTCTGTTGAAGCGACTGTCGCGACAGCCGTGCCCCGAAGAATTTAGATGTTTAAATATTTTTATTTACTATCTACTGCTAACCGATATAAACATACCCAAATTATAAAGTAGTTTACACTACATTAATGCCCTTATGTTACGTTTTTCTTAAATGTGAACCTAAAATATAACCTGTGCACCTAATTTCAAAATTTAGGTGCACAAGGTGCACCTGCATTAAAAAATCTATTTCGAGGCCTGATATATGGACGGGTTAAAGTTACAGTGTAAGTCACTTTTTCGAAGAAAAAAAAGACAGAAGTTCCACCGCCATCAGTAGGCTGTTGAATAAAGACCTGTCTAACTTCACGTTTTGAGTTAGCAGATTGACTTATCTAGATCTTGTTTCTGTGTCTAACTCTAATTATATTTAGTAAAATTTGGTTACATAATATCTGGTTTCTGTCTCTAAGTCTCTTTTTTGAAAAAGTAACTTACACCACAGTAACTTTAAATCGTCCATTTATACCTATATTTTTCCTTATCCCATTGATAGAGCTTAAGTGGTCAAAAAAGTTATATAGGCTTACGTGAAATAAAGAAAAATCTGAGCTTTACAAATTTAAGTATTGTTAAATAAGATTCCTTCAGAGGAAAGGAATGACCCAGGCCATGTGGATTGCAAAAGGGAAAGAGAGTGTTTAGTGAAGACACAACACACATATATACAGATTGGAGGGTATTTCAGAACTAACCAATAGGTTGGTTGGTTGGTTTGGGTTTTATGGCGCAGGGTCCAATATTGGACAAGCTGAGTCAGACATAAGATGAAATTTGACCCATTAAAATCAATAAAATATTTAAAAACCTGTCTAGTCAAATAAAAGTAAATTAGAAATTAATATGTGGGGAAGTTAAAAGTATTTCGGTTCTAAAAATGTATATCGATGTTTTGGGAATTGCAACTTCTGCAGCTTTTACAATGTGCGATGTAACTGCTTTCACAGCTACAAGTAATCTTTTTTGCCCTCTAAAGTTATCTAAAATTTTCCCAAGATCCTTCTTTCTTGCCTCCTTAAAATAATTTTTTGGCTGAGAATCTTTATATTTTCGTTTCGATGATTCCATCTTTTTGGAATCTTTCATTCCTCTTAAAAATTTCGGTAGATTATCCTCCTTTGGTATTTTGTAACTTGTAGAAGGGATTGAATTATTGGTTGGTTTAGTATTGTCTATTGTTTTTTCAGTAGGTAATTGATTAGATGATTGGTTAATGGTTTGGAGAGATTGCATAGTAATGAGTAGACCAAAAGCTAGAGTGTCTGTTTGTGTAGCCAAAGAATTTTGAAACTTTTTTTAATGCTGTCGTGTCAGAAATGACTGCTTTTGGGTTTCTATCGCTAACGATTTTCCTGGCTTCGATAAAAGAATGGTAATGAGTAAACTTAATGGTTTGAATTTCTCCTTCCTCGATCCAACGAGGACATGTGCGTGAATAGGATGGATGATCACTTTTGCAACTGACACGCTTTGGTGTAGATTCGCATGTTTTACTAGTATGTCCTTCAATTGAACAGCAAGTGCAGGTTTCTTTACCGCGACAACTTTGAATGGAATGTCCAAATCTCTGGAATTTACAGCAGCGTAAGGAGTTGGGTATGTATGGGTTGACAGGTCATCTAAGGTAAGAAATATTAAAAAATTTAGGCAGAACAGAACAGGTACCTTGAAAGTAAGTACTATATGTTTTGTTGGAAAGATTTGACTGTCACGACGAAATGTTATCCTTCGGATTTAGCAAATGTGTTGGTCTTCAAGTGACTCTAAAATATCTGTCTCAGTGTCAAATTGCAAACCCGATTCTGAGATGATGCCTCGGGAGTGATTTAGGCGAAATGGTGTCTTCATGTTCTATTTTTTTCAGACTTATGTTGGATTGGAATTGTTTTTGCGATGTAATTTCCTCTAATATATCACCGTTGTTACATTTCTTTATTGTTTTGACACCTCCAACCATTGCGATAATCGTCTTGTGAATGAGAATTGCTGAAACATTCTTCATAGTTCCTTCAACTTTTCTTATAACAAAGAATCTGTTGCTGTCATCAATTTCATTTATTTGGTACTCCACTGTAGGAGAAACATTATTTTTATTTTCCATGTTTAATTATTTGAATTCATGCTTAACCGTAATGCCCACCATGGAGCCTAATGAGGGGATGAGGCCCTATACAGCTCTATATCTGACTAGAGGAGCTAGTCATTGCAACGATCACTTGAACCCTAGCAGATGACCGAAGTCAATACACTTTCCGATTGATACACTGGAGGACACAGTGCACCTCCCGTTTGCCTGAAGCAGAGGTCGAAGCAGCGTATTGGGTCTGTATAACACTCCTCAACTGCCAGGAACATTTTTTTCCAAGGACACGGGTATCCACGTACGGCAAAGACGTGGGTGATATAATCCCCAAGAATGACCTGAAGCAGTTGAAGCAGTTTCCTGAAGCAGAGGTCGAAGCAGCGTATTGGGTCTGTATAACACTCCTCAACTGCCAGGAACATTTTTTTCCAAGGACACGGGTATCCACGTACGGCAAAGACGTGGGTGATATAATCCCCAAGAGGAACTGCAAGCAACAGAGTGGCGAAAGCTTCTCAAGGGGAGCCCTCACCTCCGAAAAGGCAACAATAATGAGGAATAAAAGGCAAAGAGCAGAAGGGCAGAGAAGAAAAATGAAAGGGAGAGATCACTCATGTACTCCGTGTTTGTGAAGCCCGTACAAACCTAAAGAAGGTATACCCTTGAGAGCCTTACCGATAGGATTCTTGTATATTGAAAAGGACGTACAAGAAAGCTATAGAACATTCACACATGCTGCCTGAAATGAATGACTCAGCCCTAGAAGCACAAATAAGGATACTGAGAGTTTCTATGGTGATTACATTATACAACAAGTATTATTCAAACTATACACCATTTTTCGAGTGACCTAGCTCTTGCAGGAAACAATGGTAGAATTTCATTATTTTCCTTTTGCGTGATTATATTAATCATTTACGCAATTATAACAAATAGTTGTTGAAGATGCGTGGTATTTTAATCATTTAAGCATATGCACCAAGAAGTTGATGAAGAAGTAAATGCTTGTTATATAATTTTTCATCTTTTTACTTGAAAAACTTTGTTCGAAAAGCTATTTTTTCAAAAAAATTATATTTGTGACGTCAATTTCTCCCAAAAAATACTATCAATCTCATTTTAGTGTATTGCTATGAACAATATGTTTTGCGTGTTCTTAGTCAAAGATGTTTTACTTCCTTTCTCTCTTTTTGTTGTATCGAGCTTTTCAAATATAAACTTAAGAATGATTTATTGAATTCAAATATTTTTTTATTCTCTTCTCTTTCGAAATGCTTTTCAGGGATTCTACTTCTTGTGCCATGAAAAGCAAACAGATAAATAATTCGATAAAACAACAAACTGAATAAAATATTTTAAAATGTCAATGAGATTTGGATTGCTACTATCACTGAAAATGCTTTCCGATTTTCTGGTTTTCTAGACACGTCTGGTTATAGATAACAGTAAAATTATCTGCAAAAATCAGCCATTCCACCTAAAGAATAATATATCACGTACATCTAAAATATATTACTTCCGGTGCACTTTAATCCATTCAGGTTAGTATTACTGTCGAAGCATTTTTATTCTAGTTTCTTGACACGTCTGGCTATAGATTACAGTAAGATCATCGGCAAAAATCAGCATTCTTCCTAAAGTAAAAAATATCAGATCTTATGTATGGAAAATATTAGTTCTGGGCCTGTTCATTGAATTGAGGTCAGTACTATTGTCGAAGTGTCTTTATTCTCTAATATTTTAGTGAAACAAATGGACAGACATATTTCCCAGCATTGACTTTCATTCAGCCATATTTACTCAAGGCATTTTCTTGAGTAAATGTTCTGACATTTCATCTGATTTCGCTGACACGAGTTCAGAAAGTATAGAGGAAGAAGTATGCTAGTGGACAAAAATGTTCATTCGACAGACACTATACGTTTGTTTTTATGTTCAGAGCCTTTTGATGTAAATATGAGTGTCACTTTCAAAACTACGTGACAGAAAAAATAGAAATTATCTGAACATAAAATATATCATGTGGTTAAAATGTGTATGTGAGTTTAGAGTGTTTGGATATATGTGCCATTAAAATTATTTTGGAAGAATTTTTTAACATTTAAAAACATCTTGGGAAATTATCTTTAACTTCTTGGAGGGTACTATGTTAAAACATTATTTTGAGATAAATTTATGAGTGAAGATATTGCCTTAGATCTGGAGTGGAGATTATTTTCCTGTTGAAAGGCTGCATTAATTTAATTTTCATCTAATAAATCAGCATTCAAGAAACTACAATTAGATATATATTTATAAAATAACGTACAGTTTTTTCGTATAACAACTTTATAGTTCAGAACTACAAAAAGTAAAAACTATTTGTTCATTTCAAAATTAACTCAATTTTAACTACTTTGTTGCGTCTGTTTTTACGTTGGATAGAATTTGCATATTTAGTCGCAACATGGAAGTCCTCAGTTCCAGTTGATCCTACTAGTGGTATCAATTAGTTGTGACTTTTAGGACGTCTTGATTTGGGTTATGTAGGAGAATGTAGATTCGCAGCAATATAGGTGGTTGAAGACCAAGAAAACATTTTCAAGCATGTCTCTGAAGGCGCAGGTTTCTTCTGTATTTTCCATACTTCAACTATATCTCTTTCTTAGGTGGTATTTTAAAGTTATTGTTTGATACTAGGAGCTCAATAAATTCCATCTCTAGCTCTTTAGATGCCTTAGTCTCTTTGAAATAGAAGCAGATAGCTTTACAAATACTTCCGCGCTGTGCAACAATTTGCAAAACTTGTCATGTGTCACTTGTTTGTGAACTCGTCATCTCACCGTGGTTCAAAAATACGTGGTGTTGTCCTTGGATTTTTCCTTTCGGTTTGATCCTAATCCTCCTCCAATAGCCCGTTATGTTGCTACAGTGCGACATTAATTAAAATACTTACCTACCTACCTACAAAATCCAAAATCAACTACTTTTAAGGTTTTTAAAGAAAGCTGGGACTCTCTGTATGTCCACACAGCAATCTGAAGCACTCTTAGGGAACATAGACATCATTGCCAACACCCATTTACCACACACTACATTTTAACTTTTTTTCTGGTCTTGCACCTTTTTATTCTTGAATTAAAAAACTTCCTCACCAATTTTATCGGGCTTGTCGGGTCAAACCCTACATTACTAGATTTTCATCTTCCCCTTCATCATTCCAGATTTTACCATTTATTTTAATTGATCACATTTTAAATTAAATTTCAAGAAGTTGTAACATGTATATACTCCATCGTAGTTCTCATTTTATTATAACGATTTACTTGTGATTAATATTTTAACCTTCTTATTTAATTTTTAGATGACTTTTGATTCGATAATGAATAAATTCGGAATGCATTCTTTGGAATTTATATTGGCGAAGCAGAGTGTCATTTTCGAAGGACAAAATTCCATTTTCTTAGTGTCGCAGATTGTTGAAAATACATCATATCGTAAAAGCAGTATATCACCTTAGCAAGACCACGGGGTATTTTTCTAAACGATTTCTCTTAATAGGAAGTACACGGGTTCAAAGTCTTACTTTCTGCGTTGAATGTGAACCAATCGGGCGAATGCGTATTAGCACTTTGAGGAAAACTGAAGAGTAGTTACTATATTTTCTTTAGCGCTATTTGGTGGATACTACCATTATCTTCTGTTCATCGAAGTATGTTTAAGTGTTTTTATTTTCTTGAATACTATTTCAATAATTTGCAAGATCCTTTTGAATTTGTCGCTAATTAACGTCTTACGCAACTGCTGATTTTAAATTTCAGCCTAGACCTTTAATACATTATAAGTATTCATATATTACTCAAACATTGCACCTGATTATTGTAACCTGTATCATTTGATGTGAGCTGAACAAAATATTTCTTGCGGAAGTTTACGGAATTGATAGATAGTCCTTAAATTTCAGAATGACCGGAAACTTTTCATCAGTCCAATTTTGATATTTGGGTGATAAATTCGAAGCAAATGAAAATCGATGCTTTTTCAACATATATTTCTCAAGAAATGGATGTATATTTGTTATCAGATACTGTTTTGAATGTTTTAAACAGTGTTAAAGTGAAAATTCTCGATTTACCTGCCTAATTGAACAAAAGAAAAGCAAATTGAACAGGCACAAAGAACTTTACCTCAGATATAATTCTTCTTAACTTCAATCTTACCTTTTTTTGCACTTTGATTCGAAATCTACCGAGTTATTCACTAAGTAGTTTGAAAAATAGGCATAGAAGGCTACAAAAGGATTTTTAAGCTGGTAGTTCCAAGTATAAAAAAAACCTCGTAACTTAGTAGAAATCTAATCAAACAAAAATAATTGTAAATGACCTCTGAACTAAATTACGAAAGTCAGGTATACGATGTTCGACTTCAAATCATCAGAGAGATTTTGTTGCTTTTCTGGAAGAGGTGCAGATATGAAAACGACCCGTGTGTCGTATTAAAAAGTCAGTAAATTTGTATGCAAATCAATTGATTAGGTTAATAGTTGAAGCTAACTTTCAATACACACCAATATAAAAATACATAAATAGCGTAAATACATGAATAATAATTTCTATACTCCGTATAACAAATTTAAATAAGTAAATAGTTGTTAATCTTCTGGGGATTATTATTAAAAAATCAATCAGATGTAGCACAACTAGTCACTTATAAACTGCTCTGTTAAAATACGGTTACGTACAATTCGGGAACAATCCTTCGGACTGATTTTGTCGAAAGATAGTATCATAAATACAATGATAAACGACTGTGATGTCGTTAAACAGAGCAGCAGAAAAGATAACGGTAATTTTTTTTCAGAAAATATCAAAGTGTGATTTGTATGTCTATGGTACCTTTCCTCGTACTAATGAGGGTAAAAAATTATTTGCCAAAATCCTGCTCCATCTTAGACTAGACATTGCCGTTCCATCAAACTTTTTCTTTTTGCCAAGTATTTCCTTCTCGTGAAACTCCGGTATCCCCATCGCTTTTTCTAACTCACCGAATGCAACTGCTTTGGATGCTTTATTTTTGTACAGGGAAGACTTCACATTCCATAAACACTCCTGTTTCACATAAGCAGTAACAAATTTGACCGTAGTTCCATCACTCCAACGAATCATGTTCCGATAAAAATCTTATTTTAAGAGAATAAAAAATGTTAAACATTTAAACAGAACAGATATATTGACTAAAGAAAAAGAATGAATTTAAATTACAGCATTGAAAACGATCCGTGAGACAGACGATCAACAAACTATTGACAAAATTTAAAACTCACGCGCGTAATAGGCATAATTTAACAAAAACCACACACAAGAAAGAGATTCGATAAATGAAAACGAATAACTAATTAACTCTACTAAGCAGATGTGTTCACACCTGTCTAGTGGCACGCTAGTGGTTAGTGGAGAGGGGTGGGAGGCACTACTCGACTACCTACTATCCATTTGACTGGATCGAGTTCACTAAAACGTTTTACTAAACTACTCGACTAAATAGTTTTGTCCCAACTCGTTTAGTTACTAAATTACTCGCTACTCGACTAAATTACTGGCATAGTGTGTATCAGCCTTTAGACTACGGAAAGTACAGCAGTTGTACCTTCAAAGTTATGAGAATCGCGCCACGAAAGAATCGCACTTGTTGTAACTACAGCCGTAGTAAAAAGGTTAATAGCAGAAACAATAGAAGCGATTGCAACTTGCGGAATCAAATAACCACCCTTAGAGATCTATTTACCCGATTTTGTGTATAGCATCCCTGGTGACTTTACCACCTTCCCTAAAAAAGAACTTACTCACCGGTGTTGGAGTGTCCCCGTATCCATGGCTTTGATAGCACGCACAGTTAAAACACAACCAGTTTCTAAATGGTAAAATTGCTACACAACTAGTAAGTAGGTAGTTGAATTATGCCGCACTGGAGCAATGGGCTATTGGTGGGATCCATTCCGAAGGGAAAGTTCAAGAACAACGCCTAGTAAATATGAAACACTGTCAGAAGACGAGGTCAGCACTTGGGCTGGCAACCCACTCTCCAAATGTCCACACTACGCCAACGCTACCTTGACCCGACCGTATGACAGACCCCCTTATAAAAACTCCCAACAACAAAATATTTCATAGTAAACCATTAATTTATTTTTTGACAGTCTATTTTTATCATATTTACTGTTTTATAATTTAGAGAACTTTTCTTTGTCCATGCGTCCACCGAATCACTACATGTTCACCTGTATTTTTCTAAGAAATCTCACTTGGTTAAACCATACACTGATAATCAATCTCTTTTGATAGTTAAAGTTATCCATAATAAACAGTCTCTAAGGTGAACACGTGATATGCCTCCGTTCTGGCAGATAGGGATTCATTTTTATCCTAGTCTTATTACAAATCCCTGCAATTAAAACGTATTTTTGTTTCTGTTACTACAAGATACAATCATCAAGTATCTATCTGAATTTATTGTTTTCAT
This sequence comes from Metellina segmentata, assembly GCA_947359465.1. NCBI lineage: Eukaryota > Metazoa > Arthropoda > Arachnida > Araneae > Tetragnathidae > Metellina > Metellina segmentata. The sequence goes on along the minus strand of OX375884.1, from coordinate 50,336,917 downwards.
GCATGCATCCCGGACACTCCTTGACCACCATTTCTTTGTTACTTTGTGGATATTCATACCTATCAATGTTCTTAAGTAATGGCAGCATGAGAGAACAGAGACTCTGGACATTCAAAGAGGATTAGTTGACACGCATAAACAGGGTACGAACCTCAATTAATGAAGACGATAACGATATAGAAGTATGATAACGATATAGACCGATGGATAATCATAGACATCAATATTCTTAGTTTAGGGCAGTATGGGAGAACATACTCTTGACATTCATATGGCGAGAGAATAAGTGAAATACATATACATAGATAAAAAATATGTAAAACGATGGATATTCATACCTATCAATGTTCTTAAGTAATGGCAGTATGAGAGAACAGAGACTCTGGACATTCAAAGAGGATTAGTTGACACGCATAAACATGGTACGAACCTCAATAAATGAAGACGATAATGATATATAGAAGAATGATAACGATATAGACCGATGGATAATCATAGACATCAATATTCTTAGTTTAGGGAAGTATGGGAGAACATACTCTTGACATTCATATGGCGAGAGAATAAGTGAAATACATATGCATAGATAAAAAATATGTAAAACGATGGATATTCATACCTATCAATGTTCTTAAGTAATGGCAGTATGAGAGAACAGAGACTCTGGACATTCAAAGAGGATTAGTTGACACGCATAAACATGGTACGAACCTCAATAAATGAAGACGATAATGATATATAGAAGAATGATAACGATATAGACCGATGGATAATCATAGACATCAATATTCTTAGTTTAGGGCAGTATGGGAGAACATACTCTTGACATTCATATGGCGAGAGAATAAGTGAAATACAAATACATAGATAAAAAATATGTAAAACGATGGATATTCATACCTATCAATGTTCTTAAGTAATGGCAGTATGAGAGAAAAGAGACTCTGGACATTCAAAGAGGATTAGTTGACACGCATAAACATGGTACGAACCTCAATTAATGAAAACGATAACGATATAGAAGTATGATAACGATATAGACCGATGGATAATCATAGACATCAATATTCTTAGTTTAGGGCAGTATGGGAGAACATACTCTTGACATTCATATGGCGAGAGAATAAGTGAAATATATATACATAGATAAAAAATATGTAAAACGATGGATATTTATACCTATCAATGTTCTTAAGTAATGGCAGTATGAGAGAACAGAGACTCTACTCTGGACATTCAAAGAGGATTAGTTGACACGCATAAACATGGTACGAACCTCAATAAATGAAGACGATAATGATATAGAAGAATGATAACGATATAGACTGATGGATAATCATAGACATCAATATTCTTAGTTTAGGGCAGTATGGGAGAACATACACTTGACATTCATATGACGAGAGAATAAGTGAAATACAAATACATAGATAAAAAATATGTAAAACGATGGATATTCATACCTATCAATGTTCTTAAGTAATGGCAGTATGAGAGAACAGAGACTCTGGACATTCAAAGAGGATTAGTTGACACGCATAAACATGGTACGAACCTCAATTAATGAAGCAAAAATAACCAGAATAACGCTAATTATTTTTCATGGTAAAATAACCTGTAAAAATGCAAAAGATAGCTTCCGAAATATTCTTTTCCGCAAGAATAGAATTCTTAGAAGATAGCGCAGCTTACAATCAGCGTCACAAATGTGCATTTACACATTCAGCGTTTCCAAGTATAGTTTATTTAGAAAGGGAATAAAAGTCAAAGTATGAGCACTGTGTTTACAGATTGATAACCGTGGGTGTAAAAGCTTTCATTTTCAATAAACAAATCTCTGCTTGCAGCTAGTAGCGGGCAGAAAGGCAATCATATTTTTGTTAGCTCATTTGCTCCTCCAGGCAAGAGCCACCGCTGAAATTTTATTTCGTGTTTGTTGTCTGTATTTAAGCGTAGAAAGTCTGAAGCCTGATATAATCCACGTTACCTTTTTCACTCTTTCCTTCAAGCAATTATTTCTAGCGCATAATCTTCTGGCCCCCAAACATTAAATATTCTTAAGGCTTAACAAATAGGAATGGTAAATGGCGTTTCGCATCAAGTGATGTTTTCGTCCAAATAACAGCTAAGGGTATTAGTATGGTAAAAAGTCAAGCTGAAAACAAAGATATATATAACAGCAAAGTGAATTGGGCTTCTGTTCTTTCCGTGTTGTATTTGGAATTGGAAAATAGTTTTCGTTAATTGAAAATGTTTCGATTTGAAGAAATAAAGGTATTCGCAGAAATTTTAACAAAATATTTTTTAGGTTTGATCACACCAAGGAAATATAAAGTATCATCCTACAGATAGAAAAATATTCGAAAATGAAGTTAACAGCATAATTTTCTTCAAGTATTTCAGTAGCTTAGAAACTGGAATCTTTAATAGGGTTGTACGTTTGAATGAAATACGAAAACTGAGATTATAAATGTTTTATTTGTCTTGATATATATTTTATCAAGAAAAAACGAAGACATAAAGTACAGGATAGATTCACGTTTTTGGTTAGCTGAACTGAAAAGAGGACAGATTACACTCAGGTACCTCGATTGTGATGCCCATGCACGCCTAAAAAGCTGTTCCCTTGAGAACAGGATAGTTAATAGCTCTCTGAAACAACCACTTTTCGTTCCATGAAAAAGTGGTACTTCTGGGCAGCTACCATCTATTGGCTGATTCTACGAGGGTCGTTTGGAAAGTAATACCCTTTTGAGCATTCTAACCACTATGACAGTGGCAGGTCAAGGTCAACTAGTTTTAGGGACTCGTCTGACAGCTGTCTACTAAATTACATCGCATTATAACGGTAATTGTTATTTTGGCAAGCAAATAATCTGTCCAAGAAAATCGAGCGTGCCGCTAAATGTGAAGTGACATTTGTGATCAGATTTCTAGCAAAAAATGTGCAACCATGCGAAATTTATCTTGCAATCAATGATGATGTAATCGATGAATCATATGTGTGTCGTCTGTGTGGTTAAAAAATTTTAATTGGTCTGTATTTAATTTTAAACTGTATTACTTTCTGAACGACCCTCGTATTACTAATACGCTAAAGAGATAGTTAAGTACTAGATGTATATGGTATAGGAGAAATAAAAATACGTTTACATTGAAAATACGCACACTAGAAAATAATTAAATAGAATAATCGACAAGACTTGTCAAATTAAAAGATGGAATATAAAATTGCAAAATACGGATTGGTACTTATAAATTTAAGTTGCACGCCTTGCACTTAGCTTTTTATCACAAATGGATGAGTAGTAGTTAGATTTATGGTTTTTCTGGGAAAAACTTGTAGTTTAGAGAGAGAGAGAATAAAGTTTAGTATAGTGTTCAAACATTGATGTTTGTTGTAATCACTTCTTTCAGTGTTTCCTTGGACAGGAAAGGTCTGAAAAGTTCACAAGATTTTTGTTCATTTGAATACGATGGTCTGGAATGCCAAGTTATATCACCAAGCTTTTATTTGTGAATCTTTGCTCATAGGCTAAAATATTCTGCGGAATTGTTTGTTAGTGCACAAATATTATGACCGATTGCTATTGGTTGAATTTTTATTATCTCCTAAACAATTGTATTCAGGAAACAGCATCAAAGTAACTGTTGTTCCTAGTTCTAAGAGCCTTTGCGAGTTTTTAATGAGGGATACAATACTTAATTAAGATGCTGGCTTGTTGTTTTATCCAAAGGTTGAATCATTGTGTAACTACATCAAGAAAGCTTGACCTTTCAATGGTGATCTGTGCTCACCGCATGGGACATCATCTCAAATCTCAGAATGACTTTCCTTTCCTGGAATACAGCCGTTTTTTGCCAGAAGACACGAGCTATTATTTTTAGATCAACTCATCCACCACTACAGGAACTAGCTTACATTACAGTGGTCTACACAGCAGTGAAACCTATCTCTAACATGAAGTACTTTTTGGTGGACCAAGCAGTACTGTTTTTCACTCGTCTTGCTAAATTCCTGACCCGAACATGATTTCAACACTCGCTCCTTTAAGGACCTGCCAGATGGCGCTCGTCTCAATCGGCGGTGATCACGATGAGCAGCTGAATTGCCAATGCGATGTGCATCACTTTCAACTCCCTGAAGATCTGTTACAACGCACTACTCCCACTCTTATCAGAACTTCACCACTCGATGCCACTCGACTCTATATTTGGACGAACTGCATTAGCACATGGCTTCTAAAACCAACACAGGAGAGTCAAAGGCTCACAATCACCTGTTGCACGACTTTGCATATGGAAGTACAACCGTGATCGCACAATAACCCTCACGGTCTCTCGCACTTGGTAATCAGTCAACTAGTGGTAACACACACTACCCTACAATAATGGACCGGACAGCAAGATGCGATGGTATAAAAGAAATAATACATGCTTTAATAGTGGGATGGTCCCACATGTGCTGCAATTACACTAGCAACCCTTCTGGGCATACTTTCAACATGGTTTTGATACACAGCTATGGGTATTTGTTTCCATTCCTACTGCAAGAATGTCGCCAGCTCAGCTGTAGATTTCGGACGTGCTTCCCTGGTCCGTAAGTGTATCTCTAACTCGTCACACACATGTTCTGTGGGGTTCAGGTCGGGACTCTGAGGAGGCCCGGGAAGACGTCTTACATCTATATATTGATACCACTGCTTGACAGAGGCTGCAACATGACACGTAGCGTTGTCGTCCTGGAAGTAAAATTCGTCCATTCCATAAAATTGCCAGAGCGTAGGAAGAACCTGATTGTCCAAAATGTTCATGTAGGCTTCGGCGTTCATCTCACCAGGAACAAAATGCAAAGATCCCAGGCCATACCACGAACAACACCCCCAAACAAGTAATCGGATTTTATACAAATCCACTGGCGTCCGTTTCTTTATCGTAGTGTAGTGTTTGTCGAATTCAGTCCCTCTGGAGGAGATGTTCCCTCGTCATCTGACAGTGATTCAAAATTACGTGTTGCTGTCATTACATATTTTCCTTCGTATTGATCTCGGACCATCGCCAATAGCCCGATGTTTTACTTCGGAGCGACGTTAGTTAAAATACTTACTTACCTAAATTCTGGAGGTCACGTATTGAAGTTAACTTAAGCCATCATTTCAAAAATAGCTTTTAATGCAATAGTTCATATAGTGGGATCATCGCGGCTCAGTGGGTATACCCACTGCGTTAACAACCTTCGAGTTGCAGACGGCGAACGCTCCATTATTGTCAGGTACATTCCTCCATGGGTGTATTTCTCTCTTCTGTATCAGTAAAACTGTCATTGTGTGTATATTACTTGATATTGTATATCTTGTATTTGTGGCGCAGATGGATAAATATGGTCCTTAGACATAAACACCCAAAAAACCAAACCAAACCTAGATGTTTTGGAGCTTTGTAATTATAAAAGCATCTTTTAACTATCGAGATCTTCCAGATTTGCATTTAATTTTGCATAAATTGTGTTTCCAGATTAACAGGAAATGTTAAAAAAACTGTTTTGTCTTCAAATTACGATTTAAGATACTAAAAAACGAAAAATAGTGATGATCTCTCAATTGCTTTAAATTTAGCATTGAGGTAAACGGCTAAAATTACAAAACCATCTGTAGAAAGTTCTTATATACAAGGGAGATTTTCTTCCAATAAAGGAGGTCACCTATGTTATTCATAAGACCAGAAATTGGGGATTTTAGTGAATCTTGAATAATGCTAATACTGATACGTATTAGAAAGGTGTATAAGAAAAGCAGAAAATGCTGGGGAAATCAAAATAGATACAAGTTGAATTGCTCTAGAGACTGATTAGTAGGTGCCAAAAGAAAGAACGCGTGAAGATGGATGAAGTGACGGATGAGGATAATCTATCTCCACTGGAAAACCTAGTTTCGCTTCTCTGTTGGAAAGCTTTCTGGAATTAATCATTTCGAATGAGTTGCTTGATCTTTCAATTTTCTGACAGTTAGGTAAAAGGGAAAATTTTCCGTTCGTTTCTAGCTTTGCTTTGCTCCCGTATTTTCCATTAATTCATATATTTTTGATAAAATAAATGTATCAATAGATCGGGTAGATACATCTTTGTGTGTGTAAGGAATCAATCTTTCTATCTATAAATATATTTATACACTATATGGACAGTTGTATTTGGACACTATGTTTTTCAGAAACAGTACTTTATTATTCTACTTAGTAACGGGTATCCCCTCCTTTTGCTTCTATTACAGCTGCAACATGGCATGCTTTCCACAAGTTCTTTGTAAGTCTGAACCGGAATAGCTTGCCATGCTTATTGCAAGGCTGTGATAAGAGACTGTTGTGAAGATGGGCGTGCGTGGCCGTGTCGTACCCGTCGCTCCAGCTTGTCCCACAAGTGCCCGATTGGATTGAGATCGGGGCTCTGAACAGGCCAGTCAAGCAAATTCACCTCATTTTCAGGACATCAGTCCAGCACATGTTTTGCAGAATGACCTGGAGCTTGATCCTGTTGGAAGAAAGACCCACCATCGTCGTTGTATTGCCATAATGTATTCAAGTCCGAATGATACGGAACGTCGTGGTATACGTCAACGTTCATGGCACCATACATAAAGCAATGGGTCGAGTCCTAACCAGGAATATCCAGGAAAAACAACGCCACACACAGATGGATCCTCCTCAGAATTCCTGCAGTGTCCCAATACTTTTGTCCATGTTTTGTCCATGCTTTAATAAGGGGATGTTCCCCCACGTGCAGCAATTACAGTAACAACCCTTCTGTAAAGCTTTTATTTGTGAATCTATGCTCATAATCTAAAATATTCTGCGGAATTGTTTGTTAATGCACAAATGTTATGACCGATTGCTATTGGTTGAATTTTTATTATCTCCTAAACAATCGTATCCAGGAAACGGCATCAAAGTAATAGTTGTTCCAGGTTCAAAGAGCCTTTGCGAGTTTTTAATGAAGGATATAATACTTCCTTAAGATGCTGTCTTTCTGTTTTATCCAAAGGTTGAATCATTGCTATCCTGGAAGTAAAATTCGTCCATTCCATAAAATTGCCAGAGCATAGGAAGAACCGCATTGTCCAAAATGTTCATGTTGGCGTCGGAGTTCAATTGACCAGCCATATGGCCAGTTCATGACCAGTATATTTGTTCTAGGCATAATTTTTAACAAGGTTTTGATACACAGCTATGGATATTTGTGTCCATTCCTACTGAAAGAGTGTCACCAGCTCAGCTGTAGATTTAGGACGTGCTTCCCTGGTTTTTAAGCGTCGCTCTAACTCGAACCACAAATGATCTATGGGGTTTAGGTCGGGAATCTGAGCAAGCAAGGGAAGACGTTTTACATCCATATATTTATACCACTGCTTGACAAAGGCTGCAACATGACACACAGCGTTTTCGTCCAGGAAGTAACATTCGTCCATTCCATAAAATTGCCAGAGTGTAGGAAGAACCTGATTGACCAAAATGTTCATGTAGGCGTCGGCGTTCAATTGATCAGGAACAACATGCAAACGTCCCAGGCCATACCACGAAAAACACCTCCAAACAAGTAGTCAGATTTTATGCAATTCTGTTATCGTCCGGTCCATTATTGTAGGTAGTGTATGTGTTTAAATACATTTATTCCTTTAATGAACGTGTATCCAAAGTGGGTTCATGTCTGTCTCTGGAATCGATACGTAATTTACAAACTTGGAAGGTAGAAATATTTAAATGATTTGATGACCGTTAAAAATCTTGTCAAATTACAATAAAATACTGATAAGATATTGGAAAAAATTAGGATTTATGACAGAGCTCTTTATGCATGATTTCACATTGGTGCATCTATCGAACAAATAAAATGTTGTGGAACGTACATTAAAATATCGCAACAGGTCCGAAAAAGTTAGGGATCGTGGTATCCCGGTTTGGAGTCAGGGATTAGCAACCGGAGGGTTCCGAGTTGGAATCCAACCAAAGACTGTCGTGTACAAAAGGGGCTGGTGCACGTTAAATCTGTTGGGGCCTAGCTGTACACACGTTGGTGTGGTGTTAAGACGGGGTTGCGATCTCAAGTGTTTCCTCGTCATCTGACCGTGGATCGAAATTACCTGGTGTTAACCTCGGATCTTTCCCTTCTAGTTTGATCCCGACCGCAGCCAATAACCCGCCGTGTTGCTCCAACGAGACGTTAAAATACCTGCCTACCAAAAATATAGTATACTTTCATTACATGAATTTTCAAAAAGCAGTTCGTAAATCCCATCCACTTATATTTATCTGTTTTTAAGTATAAAATTGAAAAATATATTATTTGAATTTTTGTCTCGTCTCAGATGTTAAATATGATTTCGATATTTATTACATTAAATATATTGGTTAAACTGATAGTGTTACAAGGGAAAATTTTAAATTATTTAATTCATACGTATTTAAAGTTATATGGATCTCTCTACAGATACATTTTTCTTTTCAGCCACTGAACTCGAACGGGAAAAATTGTTTGATCCTTTTAGTCATTCTAAATAAATTAAGCATTTTGAAGGAATAAACTATTACATTGAATTATACTGGATTTAAGCTGCACAAACACTTAATAGTTTAGCAGAGTAGATTTCGCAGACGGAAGCACGGTGTTTAACTTATGAGTGGAAGTCCTACAAATTGCATGGAATTGTGACACTAGAGTCATTCTACATTTCAACTGCATCCTTGACATAATGATTCTCATACATGGCTCCGAAATTCGGCTTTACAATTTATGCGTTTCGGTAAAATTCTGTTTTAAAGCTTGTACTTTATAAACATGAACATATTTGGACATCGCATTCGCAATGCATGTGTTAAGAGATTGAATAATCAGTTAACATCTGGTTCCAGATAAATCCTATTATAAAGCGAGATTTGATGGGTTCTAACACACTTGAAGCCTTACCACTAATGGAGTGACGGGAATTCAATTGTTTCATCCTTTCGAATTGTATCCTGGATTTTACGATATTAATGCACAAGTGCTCCAAAGTCTACTGCTGAAGTATTATATACAGCAAAATTTAATGCCTATATGCAGAGCATTTGGAATTTCAGGAAATGCGATTCGTAATCGTTCTGAAAAGAATAAAGGAACTAACAATTCTCCCGGCGATTTCGACGAGATATCTCGTCCATTTAGATCTTACTAATCTTGCTGATGACGAGATATCTTGTCATCAAGATATTGCCTATTTTTTATGATAAGATTAAGATCTAGCAAGTTTTTTTATGACAAGATATCTCGTTCATCAAGATATTGCCTATTTTTTATGATAAGATTAAGATCTAGCAAGTTTTCTAATGACAAGATATCTCGTTCATCAAGATCTTACTAACTTGCTGATGACGAGATATCTTGTAATCAATATACTGCCTATTTTTTATGATAAGATTAAGATCTAGCACGTTTTCTAATGACAAGATATCTCGTTCATCAAGATCTTACTAATCTTTCTGATGACGAGATATCTTGTAATTAATATACTGCCTATTTTTTATGATAAGATTAAGATCTAGCACGTTTTCTGATGACGAAATATCTTTTTCATCAAGATCTTACTAATCTTTCTGATGATGAGATATCTTGTAATCAATATATTGCCTATTTTTTATGATTAGATTAAGATCTAGCAAGTTTTCTAATGACAAAATATCTCGTTCATCTAGATCTTACTAATCTTGCTGATGACGAGATATCTTGTCATCAAGATATTGCCTATTTTGTATGATGATATTAATATCTAGCACGTTTTCTAATGACAAGATATCTCGTTCATCAAGATCTTACTAATCTTTCTGATGATGAGATATCTTGTAATCAATATACTGCCTATTTTTTATGATAAGATTAAGATATAGCACGTTTTCTAATGACGAAATATCTTTTTCATCAAGATCTTACTAATCTTTCTGATGATGAGATATCTTGTAATCAATATATTGCCTATTTTTTATGATTAGATTAAGATCTAGCAAGTTTTCTAATGACAAAATATCTCGTTCATCTAGATCTTACTAATCTTGCTGATGACGAGATATCTTGTCATCAAGATATTGCCTATTTTGTATGATGATATTAAGATCTAGCACGTTTTCTAATGACAAGATATATCGTTCATCAAGATCTGGTAAAAGTTTTGCAAATGGCGAGATACCTCTTGAAGACAACCACCAGGAGGGTTAAGACTGACTAAATACATAACTAAATGCTCTTTTCAAATTTAATTAACGTGATGTGTTTAGCGGACACTCGCTTTAGTCTACCGGTAGGTCTCGGGTTAGAATCCCGGTTCGTAATTTTATAGACGGTGGTCATTATCCCTGTTAAAAGTAACAATGGCTTACCGACTCGCTTGTTCATATGCAGCTATCAGTTTGTCCCATGTAGTACCGAAGGCGTCAAGGTTTGGCATTATAAATAAAAAATATAATAAAGGTATACTGAAATACTCATTTGACTTCCGACTAAAAACACAGATTCTGACATCCTTCTGTGATTTTGCGAATGAGCATGTTTTTGAAAGGAACAGCAGAATTCGAGATATAGTAAAACTAGTTATTAGTGTTGAAAAACGGGTAAGCGATCAATGTAAGCAGCAGTTATTCCGAATCTTACCCCCCCCCCTGAACAAACCTTTGAACTCTACTTCCTCAGCAGAACTCGGAAACTCTTCTGTTATCTTGCGACTGACCATGATTTTGAAAACAACAGCAAAATTTGGGAGAACGTAAACTAGTTATTAGCTGGAAAACATAAGCAAAGTAAATCAAAAGTGTAAATGTAAAGGAACTTTTCCACAAAGTTCTTCACAACCGCAAATAAAAAATAAAACATAGCTAACATGCAACACAACACATAACTAACATGAACTACTTATACGGTGGAAACTCTCCAAACATGATTTTCAATAATATAGAAGTTATAGCAAATAATTTATTAAGTATTATAAAATAGTAAAGGTATGACCTTATCATGTTCAACATATTCATAGCACATCACGCAAAAAGTTTATAACAACCCAAACACTAAATAATTAGCTCTAATTGATAAGAATCGATTTCTTAAAGTGAAGACAACACTATTAAGTGCTTTAGGACTATGTGTATTTACTTAGGCTGTCTGTTAAAAGACCGTATAAAGAAATTCTTTTGCTCCGTTTGGTTGGGCTGTCGTTCTAAGTTTACTTGTTACTCGAAAAGGACTCTATGTCCTGTGACTTATTTTAAGCTACTGTTGATCCCTCTCAAGGACAAGATTCCAACTCTGAGTACTGCATGAGGAGTAAGAGTTCAAAGGTTTGTGTATATGAGAAGGAAAAAAGATTCAGAATAACTTCTGCCTACTTTGATTGCTTACGTTAGTCAACACTAATAACTTGTTTTACAATCTCAAATTATGCTGTTCTTTTCAGAAGCATGATCATTAGCAAGATCACAGAAGCGTTTCTGATTACTGCGTGAGGAAGTAGAGTTCAAAGGATTGTGTACAAGAGAGAGAAAAATTCGGGATAACTGCTATCTACTTTGATTGCTTATTTTTTTCAGCTCATAATTAATTTTACATTCTTTCAAATTCCACTGTTCTTTTCAAGAGCATGTTCATCCACAACATCACAGAATAGTTTCTAAGTTCTGCGGGAGGAAGTAGAGTTCAAAGGATTGTGTACAAGAGAGAGAAAAAATTCGTGATAACTGCTATCTACTTTGATTGCTTGTGTTTTTCAACTAATAATTAATTTTACATTCTTTCAAATTCCACTGTTCTTTTCAAGAGCATGTTCATCCACAACATCACAGAATAGTTTCTAAATTCTGCGGGAGGAAGTAGAGTTCAAAGGAGATTGTGTACAAGAGAGAGAAAAAATTCGGGATAACTGCTATCTACTTTGATTTCTTATGTTTTTCAGCTCATAATTAATTTTACATTCTTTCAAATTCCACTGTTCTTTTCAAGAGCATGTTCATCCACAACATCACAGAATAGTTTCTAAGTTCTGCGGAAGGAAGTAGAGTTCAAAGGATTGTGTACAAGAGAGAGAAAAAATTCGTGATAACTGCTATCTACTTTGATTGCTTATGTTTTTCAACTAATAATTAATTTTACATTCTTTCAAATTCCACTGTTTTTTTCAAGAGCATGTTCATCCACAACATCACAGAATAGTTTCTAAGTTCTGCGTGAGGAAGTAGAGTTCAAAGGATTGTGTACAAGAGAGAGAAAAAATTCGGGATAACTGCTATCTACTTTGATTGCTTATGTTTTTCAGCTAATAATTAATTTTACATTCTTTCAAATTCCACTGTTCTTTTCAAGAGCATGTTCATCCACAACATCACAGAATAGTTTCTAAGTTCTGCGGGAGGAAGTAGAGTTAAAGAAATTGTGTAGAAGAGAGGGGAAAAGATTCGAAAAAACTGCTTTTACAGAAGGTAACAATAAAGGAAAACCGGCCGTTACCAAAAAAGGAGAGTCAGAAATTAATAGATAAACCAAATACTTACAGGACGAACATATCTTCAAAAATATGGTAAATGCTGAATCTTCTAAGTTGTTGAACGGTTATTGAATACTAATGAAGAATGTGTTGAATACTTACCTTTTATTTCAAATTATATTTCAAGGAGACAGTAGACTTTCAAACACACCAAACTCGATCGAAAAAAATCAAATGTTCAATTTAGGCTTAGAAAATGAATTGATATCCAGCTATGTATATGGCAAAATAATTGTTCAATTACTATCGTTTTTGGAGTTACATATTCAACAATATTTTATACATAGTTGATAAGTATGGTACGTCTGATCCAAAAATGCGTTATTCTCCATTTGTAATTTTCTTCTTATTTTGAACTCTCTAGAGCATCAGGTTGTCTTTATTTTTTTAAATGTGATTTTGGATTATTTTTGTAATCTGTTGAACACAATGAAGTGCGAATGAGATATTCGTCATGCTTCAAAATTTGAAATTTATGTTTAAAATGTTGCAAAACTCTATTAGTTTAATAGAATTGTTTTAGCTTAATAATTGGGTGACACTCCTATTAAATGGAATTAATTTGATTTACATGCATAAAAATGGTTAGATGAAGCGAAATGTTTGGAATACATGGAAAATTAATGGGTATGGCACCTACAACGTTTCGACAATCTATCAATTATTTTTTACCATGAACTACGTAATAACCTCTCCATCAGGTTAAAATGTTGAATTAAACTTTTTAATAGGATTTTTAGTAGAAACTAATCAGTCTGAGAAAATTTCATTAGAATAGGATAATTTCTAAATTGGCACTTACAATTAATTGACATAATAATGCCTTCTTTACGTTCACAGACTATAAGAGATAAAGCTAACGAAATGAAAAGTTAAGTAAATTATAAGTATGACTTAGTAAAACAATTCAGGCACGTGGAAATAAATTTTAAAGCTTAAATTAATAGTTTACCATAGTAGAATTTCCTGCAATACATTCACAATTGGTAGTATAATAAACCAAATAGAGTAAACTAACTATTTGAAGAGAGTATTCTTGGCGTTTTCCGAAATGTTTACTGTAAATCTTTCCAGGAAACGATTTTTATTTCTCATTTCCAAGGAAAACATTTGTATTTAATTTATTATGCTTGTCCTGAAATTTATTTTAACGACATCAAACACATAAAAACATTTAAGTATGGGAATACATTAATAACAGATATATTTAACTGAAGACAGTAAAAACTTTCATGTATTAAATATTAAGTACATTTTGGTTAAATTTAAAAATTAGCTCTTTAACACAAATTATTCATTTTATGAAATGATCTGAAGTTTTGAATGCGTTATAGCTTGTTATGAATTCTGTCGATTAATGTTATTTGAACCAAATGAATATGGGAACTTTTTATTTAACTCACTGAGGAGTTCACACGCATATATCCGTTTTACAACCTTCAACCTTTCACCCAATAGATGTGGCTAGGTAGTTATTATGTATGTTGTAGAGTAAAGGCAATGCTGCACAAAACTATGAAAACTAATGATCAAGATAGTTAAACAATTTATTGTACTTTTTGCACAATGCAGTTTGGCGAATTTCTTCGTCTTATAGATATTTTACAACGATGTTTGAAAACTTCATGAATAAATATATGCACATATATTTCGTATAACCATTCATATGATGTGTCCAAAATGCAGATATTATTATCCAAATAAATATACTAATAATAAAAGATAAATTATATTCATAGTAAAGTGTGCAGGCATTTAGATGAACTCAAATGGTTTTGTAAATAGAAAACCAGACATAACGTATAATAAAATTGACAAGTTGTATGGAAAGAGAAATTTAAAATACGTCATCGTTTTTGTTTGTAATTCAAACTTACACTATTATGCACTCTAAGAATCTGAAATAAGAAAATAAATCTTACCTTATTGTCTGTTAAAGATCTTTAGGATCTTATCTTCGAATACCCAATTATGAGTCAAGTGTGGATTTTGGCAGTAAAAAGTCTGAAAAATAAGGGAACTATTTCATTTTTAAATATGTAATGCACTTACCTTTAGTTCTGTAATTTCAATTGGGAAATTACTTAACCAATTACTTAAACAATGCAGTTATCAAAAGACAGAATCATGGTATAACAAGATTTTAAAGGCAGTTTTATTTTCATAACTAGCCACTGCGTGGTAAGCACGGCGTTGCCCGTGACAGTTCTTTTCGTGGGGTCAGGTGTGACCACAGCTCGCGATCGTAAAAAAATCACCGTAGATTCGTCAGGACGTGCACATAACAAACAAACAAACACTCCCTTTTATAATAGTAGAGATATGCATACTTATGAAATATTTCTGCGCATTGATATTCAAATATATAAAGTGTATTATAACAGCTTCTGAGGTGTACTAGAGCTATGACAGGATAAACGGTTATGAATTCTGTTACAATTTTAGCAATTATGAAACTAGATGACACGATAAGCAAATTTCAATTTTTGCATTTAAAGCGGAATCAAAACAATACCAAAATTATCTGTTATGAGAATCGGCAAAATTAGTTTATTTTTCTTGTTTTTAAAATCATGAGAGTTAAGCCTTCGCGAGGTTCTCTCGGCTAGTTGTCTCACCATTAGCAAAACTTACCAGATCATGACAGACGAGATATCTCGTCATTAGAAGAAAATTGACCAAATCTTGATTTCTTTCATCATAAAAATGTGGCAATATCTTGGTGACGAGATTTGTCTCCATTAGCAAAATTAGTCGGATCTTGATCGACAAGATATCACGTCAAAATCACTTGGAGGATCAAGAATATGACTCCTCAGAAGATTTATAGGTTTAGCTTATGTTATGTTAGTGAATGGAATATGAAAATATAGTACATATAAATAAATGCTTTGAGTTTTTATTTAAATTTGTCACTTTGCAAAACCACGAGCAAGAGAATTTCGGTTGTAAAATCAAGAAAATTCTGAAATTTTAAAGAAATTGGTAAAAAAAAATTAATAACTCACCGCGCGGTTAATGTTTCAGTTAATAAAAAACTTATCATTAAAGAGAAGATCAGGCTAATTTGGTTAAATGGGGTAAGTGGCCATATTTTCCCACTCTGAGCTAAACACAAGACTGACAATGTCAAGTAGCAGACATACGCATAAGTTTTTCTGATACAAAAGAGAAGTATATCCAGGATAAGGGAAAAGATCAGTAAAGGAAAAATTGGATAAATCTTTGGATCAACAAAGAAAACAAAATCTTTCATCTCGTAAAACGAAATCAGACCAGCAAAACAGTATCTCATATGGCAACTGGAAAAGTTTAAACTCAAATTGAAAGTAAATCTAGACCGCTGTAACTTCATAGAGAACAAATACTAAAATAGGATAAAATTGTCGTGTTCCGGAATGTAGACAAAAAAAATTATTTTATCGGACGAAGAAACGTCCATACTGACTAAACTGATCTGTTATGGTATGAGGAGTATCTTCGTAGACTGGAAAATTTGATTCATGACGAATTTCTAGGTGAATAAACTCTACAAGTATTAAGAACTATGTGAGCATCTAATACCATTTGGTCATTTCTTAGGGGTCCCTTATTTTAGCATAATGCTGTTATTTGTTGTTTACTTTTAGAATTGTGCATCTTGTCCTGCTACTGACTTACGCTATAAAATTCCAAGTTCAACCAATCCTAATTGAAATATCAACAGCGTAATGCCTCCTGACATGCATGTAATTAGATTAAAAACTTATCAAGGATAAAATTGACGCTTTTCATAAACGAAGTCAGAGTCCACATCCAAACCTAGTGGAAAACTCATTGAGGTATGCAAAAAATTGGCTATTTTTTTCGCCAAATAATCAAGGAGTAGTTATGATGAATGACACTGACGCAAATGTGCCTGAAATTATGCTTCAAAGCTGAATTTGGTCTGTGAAACATTTACTTGAATTTAGATGATAAATTATATCATTATTATTATTATATGAGAATTATATGAGAAATGGTTTGAGAATTATATGAGAAATGATGTGAGAATTATATGAGAAATGATATGAGAATTATACGAGAAATGATATGGGAATTATATGAGAAATGATATGAGAATTATGAGATTTTATATGAGATTTAAGAGGGCAATTTGAGTTGTTATGAAAACTTTATTTTACAGTTAGTTTTATAATTCACTGACGTGAATTTTCAAATATATTTTTTAAATGGGCGTTTGTTTTCCCCCTAATTGTATTAGTCAAACGTAATATGTAGTACTGTCGTTCATATACGTATATTAAGTATGGTATCATACAATATTCAAAACGAAATTGAAATATTTAGTTCACTTCTAATGTGAAAATTTAATGCGGTCTTGTATTTCCTTAACACACAGTACAATAATTAATATGGATAGATATCATACATACATTTTCAAGCCTAACTTTTTCTAATATTTGGAATCCTACTGTCATTAATCTGAATTGACAGAGTACATCTTACAGAAAAAAAGTCATCATTAGAGACCAAAAACTTTAGAGAAAACAACCGGTACATGCAATTTATTAAGAAGCATTTCGTATAAGAACGAAAATTTCAATAGATCAGCACAACTGCCCAGTAAAGGTTAAGTCTGGTTCCTTCTAATCTTCACTAGTAATAAATTGCTGCGACATGAAAAATATCTTCTACGAGAATCGGGGATGAATATGGCTTGTACCTGTAAATTGACTTGATACTCATTTGGTCTTCTACAGCTCTGTTGGGATTTTCCCGATGATTTTATAACTGTTTACAGTTCTGAAGGTTTATCTAATATATATGTTATAGCTACATTCTAACATATTAAATGAACTATAGAGGAAAAAAACAGAATTGTAGTTATTATAATGTTGATGTGATGATGTGAAAAACACAGGTTAAAAGTATTGCTGAAATGTATTTAGATTAATTATTTCATACAGAAATTGGTAATTTAATGAAGCACATAAAAATTAAAAATTTTTATGTAACATATTAACCCTCCAATTAGTTTTGTCGAGGTATCTCGTCCATCAAATCTGACCGATTTTGCTGATGAAGAGATATATTGCCAACTTTTTGAGGATAACGAGATCAGGATCTGATCAGTTTTTACTGATGACAAGATACCTTGTCCATCAAAATATGCTGATGATGAGATTCTGTGTCCAGACAATCTCCAAGAGGGTTAAACGATCCGGGTAAAAACAACAAAAGTCTTGAGAGTTCTTGGTCCAATTGAGATGATCTCCCAGAACAAAATGTTCCCTTTAAAATGTAATTATTGTACAGTAAAATATTTTCCTTGTCTTCAAACATGGTTTTAAAAGTTTATTTTTCTCTGTGGTTTTATACCTACAGTTACACATTTAACCATGTCTTGAAAATGTGACTTTTTTCATAGCCTTTCATAACTGAATTTAGTTCCTGGAGATATTTAAGACAAAATAAATAGTTTTTGTGAAATAGAATTTTCTTCAAAAACTGAAACATTGATTTTGGTTTTACTTACCTTAATGTCCCACTTCTTGTTAACTAAATGGATAAAGTACTTATGTGTACTTACATGTTGTTATACTTCAACTAGTTACTAAGTTAGTTACTAGTGTCTTCGAATGCAGTGCTTATAGATTCTTAAAGAAAGAATATTTAGAAGTTCTTAACTTAAGAATTATCTTCATGGTTTCTATATTTTTTGAAAACTAAATTAATTCAAAAACATCAAAGTGAATTCTATTTAAAGGTCAAACGAAAGACGACAGACTTTTCATTATTAATCAATCTGTCCATGAATATGAAACCACTTACAAGACATTTTCAAGACAGTACATTTGATTTTGGCTTAAAATATTTTTCGAAATAGCAAATATTATGTGTAACATACTATTAACTTAACCTGCATTTGTATGTTCCTATAAAATAATGAAAAACTTATACAGCCTAATTTCAAAAGTACATCAAACAGAAGACTTTCGAATAACTGAAAGCTATGTAGTATATAAAGGTAAAAACTGTCTAGTTTTAAAGTATTTTCATGAAAAAAATTTAGTTTAAGTTTTGAAGTTGTCAGTCTTGCATACTGTGCAATAAATATCTCAAGATTTAAATGTTAGAAAACACATAAATAAGTAAATCAAGTTCTTAATTTTTTAATACTTGATACTAAAATCTTCCAATTAATTATATATATATATATATATATATATATATATATATATATATATATATATATTACCAAAAATAGTAGAATTTCCTTAACTTAAAATTCCTTATTATTGAATTTATTCAAAGAATTTAAGCATTGAATAAATACAAAATATCTTTTGACGCAGTATTGAAAGACGTTGACATAATTTCGTATTCATGGTTACTTCTGTTGAGTTAGTAATAACTTTTTTTACTGTTTACCTAAGAGAAATATTTGTATTTTTACGACCTTTTGAGTTACTAGTATAAGCTAAATTCCGCTTGTACAAGACCTGCATTTACAATGCTTCTCATATGTCAGACGAAAATAAATATTACAGTTTCTGTACTGATGTCAAAAAAACTGTCACCAAAAACTTTCTTTGAATATTTACGAGCCTCTCCTACTGTTTACGCGATTTTTATCAAACTAGGTTTAAGCAAATCAACCTTATTATTTTCGGATGACTGACTACTCTGCATTTCGATACGTAAGCGATTTGACTAAATCCCTAAAATCGCTCTCATCTAAATTGTTAATCCACGGCGGTGAGAATGTTTTTGTTAAAAAACGACTTTCTACTTTTTCTGGGGAAAACACCCCTTAAAGCAACTTATAAAAATGTAAAAACCTTTCTAGTCTCTCCACTTACTTTGAAGAGTTAACAAAATGTACTTGGATAATTTTTATTTTATATAATAGTAGCTGAATAACTCGGCGTTTCTAGGGTTGCAATGGTTAAATGCTGATTGAAAAGTGAATTAGAATAATCACTTTTCTTACATAATATATACAATCATTTAAGTTGTACAGAAAATATTTTTTTCTTCGTTCTTCAAATGCAAATATATACATTTATTCCTGAATAATATATTGCAATATGCAAAAGACTAAGACACATACAAACAAAAGCGAAATTCCGCTAAAGCAAAATTATAAAAAACGAAAGATGTGCAGTGTCAAATTTCGAGCTGAAATAGAGCAATAGAGCTTCTTGAGCTGAAATAGAGCAATTCGAAAAAGACATTAGAAAAATATTGATAAAGACGATAATGATTTATGAAATTTAGTAATGCTCAAATATGACCGCAACATTTCAATGCGTTAACACAAATACACAAACACGGGATTCTAAATCAAATTTCTAAAATAAAACATTAATTCTGGTTGGCCAGATCTCAAATAACAAAATTACGATTTTACTATCATTGAGTTTTTCGTTTGGGCTTTTCATGCTCCACTACAAAATGCAAGTAAGCTTTTGTATCAGATGAAAATTAAATACTTTAATTATTACTCGTATGGCGTTCTTTGTGACAAAGTTATGCTTATGTAGAGAAAAACGAGCGTCCAAAATAAGAACCATTGTATCCTTTCAGTTTCCTGTAGAACGTGTTTTCTTGTCTGGATCTATTTATTGCAGGAAAACAAACTTTAGATTTTAAAATTGGGGCTTCGAGGGGTACTTTTAGGATTACCTGTGAACCAATTTTAATGGTTTTAAGTGTTACAGATTGGTTTGAAGACAGGTAAGTTATATGCTTTGTTTACGTCAGTGTTTTAAAATATAAGTGTACCAAATTTGGTGTGGATAGTTCAAACGGTGTAGATTTGTATAGAATATATACACACATCCTTTTATAAATATATAGATTGTTATATTGGGATGCTGATTAGAGAGAGAGTATTAGTAGCATAGTTTTGCAAGAAACTAATAAGATGATGTACCTTTCAGATTCACCCAGTCAGTATATAAATTTAGATATTAATTCTCCGAGGGGTTACGACATGTCTCTCATTCAAAATCTGACCAATTTTGCTGATGACCAGCAAAATTGCAACCGAATTTGGTTCCAAATAAGTATTTGATATCAAATCATCGTTAAAGTCATTAGCAATAATTCACAGTAGACAAAAATAATAAAACAAAAGATAATAAATATTATAATAATAATAAAGCATAATAATTATATTTACCCAACGTAAACTTCTTAAGTTGAATTTACAAACACATTTATTTTATATTTTGTAGTTATATAATTATCGTAAAATACAAGTAAATTTAGAGCAGTATAAATAATTATCGCTTAGGAAAAAAAGCATAATTAGATTAGTTTAGAGCTTTACTTACCAGTGTGTGTTTAAAGGCGTAATATTTAGACACGCTTTTAATTTGCGCGATTTTGAATCTAAGCTATTCGTTTAATGTAACTCTTCTTGTTGTTTCATGAGTTTCCTCAACGTCGGATATAATCAAAACCAAAATGGAAGAAAGAACCAATTCGCTAAACAGTTTTGTTTGTTCTAAAGTTACCATAGTATTAGTTGCTACAGTAAACAACGAATGCGCTTTTTTTTGTCTTCAAACATAAGAACTCTTTAAGATTTAAGCATCTTTTTATTTCAAATGTATTATCCATTTAATTTCTCTCGAGAACATGTGGCCGTAAAATTTTTACAGCGTTCTTGTATCTTGTGTGGTTAGATATCATGAATGGCGGAAGTTTTTTAGCATACAGAATGTACAACAAACAATATGTTGTTTTATATATGTATGTTTTTTAATTTTTTATGTCCCGGACTTGAGCTCTCTTTTGATAGACTAGGTGACGTAGAATACTAGGCTATAAAAAACAATATGCTTCAATGAGTCAAGTAATTTCCTATAAGCTATATGTATTGTTTTTTCATTAATTAGATAAATAAAAACCATACGATTGCTTTTATCCTAAAGTACGCTAGAGGGTAATAAAACTATACTAACATTTTTAACTGCTGTAATTTCTGTGTACTATGCTTCAGAGTACCGATATAGCATTTAAAATATTTATCTGTTCTCCTAGATTATTTCCTAGTTTACTGAAATGAATTTGTTTTATTTAATAAGCTAAGTTTCTAACAAGATTTTTAAAAGATACGTGTTTCCCTTTTAAAGTGCAGTTTATGTATATACGAGTAATATTCTTACTATAGTACTTTAATAATAATTAATTAATTACAGTTAATATTGGGATTATAGTCTACCAAGATAGAACGTCAATTGATTTTAGTTTAATTTTTGGTTGATAGGCAGTTTGTATTAATTTAAAACTCTCTATATACTTCTGCCAAAGCCTCTATAAAAAAGTTACATAGATGTAGTAAAAACTAAACACAGCGCCATAGATATACGTTTGCCTTCTAGCAGAAAACATTATGTTTATTTATTTTATTTATGCAATGAAGGTTGTTTAAAGGGGTCCGGGACACAAAAATCGTCAAATTTTCGATTTTTGTGTCCCGGTTATTATGGCCCGGTTTCGATTATTGTACCCGGTTTGGTTTATTATTTTAAGAAATTCTCTGTGTTTTTCTGCTTAAAATTACGTCTGAATCATATCTCTATCTTAATTAGAACTAGAGATATCATAATTTTTGTGGTTCGTTGTTTTGAAAATCTAACACTCTTGACAGTTGTTGTCATGGCAACAACTTCTGTCTTTAAAACTTTAAATGCATTTTTCTCCATGATACTTTTTTTCAAAATTTCCTGTATTCAAATTGCTATAAGTCGAAAACCGATAAAGTTTAAGGGTTGAAATTTGGAATATATCGTTTTCAAACATTATACTTTAATTTTGATTCAGCAAATTTTAAACAAATATTTACTTTTAAAAATATGATTTTTTTAAAAAAAAGTACCTTAAAATTTTCAAAATTTTTCATTTAAATATTTTTTAATTTTTTAGTAAATTAATATTTTATAAATTGCTGAATCAGAATTAAAGTTTATAAGTTTGCGAATAATTTACTGCAAGAATTTTGAAAATTGATCAAGAATATTTTGAGTTTTAGCAATTTAAAATGACCCCTCTTTTTTTCAAAAAATTTTAATTTAAGATTTTTTAAAAAACTTTTGGAAAATGTTTGTGTTGTGATTTTGTTTATTAGTTAGATGGGTAATCAGTAAAAAAAATTCAAAATTCTAAATTAATTAATAAAAAACTTTTTTCTATGTGTCCCGGACCCCTTAAATAAAAATATTTTGGTGATAGTTCTGTTTTTAAAGTTATCTCTTACCTGTACTTAGTCTATTGATAACACAGTCATGTACAGTAAATTATTATCTGCATTTCATACAGTCTGTTTTGTATTACTTTGTCCCTATTATACGAGTTTACAGCTATCCTCGGTTCATATAACCCCACGGAAAATTAAGGTTCTACTGCATATTCGTAACTTTCTTACTCCTGAGAGTTACTGGCCAATTTAACGATGGTTAACGAAGCATGATGGTCAATTTAACACAGCATGATGGTGTCTGTCAATTTTCTGCCCTTTAACATTCCCTTCATAATTCTTATATGTAGGAAATATACCAACAATTTCTTAAGTGATTTGCTCTCAAGTCCTTCAATCAACAACTAACAGTGTGGGTCCAGAGCACAATCTCATTTCGATTGGCAAGTGATCCGTAAAATAAATTTGGGAACCCCGGATAGTCAACGCATAAGGCCCTCTCTATTGGTCTAAACACCCGCTCTCCAATTATTGCGCTTTGCGAGTGGAACGATAATCGTTATAAATCACTCACATTGTCTATCAGAATGAAGCGATACCTTTGGTCATTGGCGTTCCCATGTAACGTTTTAATTAATTCGTTCCATCACGTTATTCGCTTGTATAGGTGCATATGTAATTCATCAAACCAATCAGTTTAAAAAAGATCTAATTTTCTTAAGAAGTTTGATCTGAATCTAATTAATCCTCCAATTTATTAACTATCAATGAGTGATATTAACATTTATTATTTCAATAAATCTGCCTCTATTGCGCTCTGTATATTAATCTGTATATCTATATACAAATATTCGACTCTATGCTCTGTAAATGTATGTCGATCAATATACAAGTATTTCGTTCCAGTGTGTGCTATATGTTCTGTTTTACTGTCTATGTCTATATTTATCTGTATATCTATATACTAATTTTAGCCAAATATTTGTATATCTATATACAAATACTCGTATTTCAATCAATTGATTTAAGTTCTGTATATCTGTTTGTCTGCGTCTACGACTCTATATATATACAAATGTTTATCCATGTAAAAATATTTCGTTCCACTAATATATCGCACCCCGGCAAGAAAAGTTACACCACTCAAAATTGCAGAATTTGAGAAACATCATTTGAGAAACTTAAAGTTTACTATAAAACTTATATTGAAATAGTATAAGCTTATTTTAAATTTTAACTAAGTATTTATGGTGGTAACTTCTGTTATATTCTATAGACTATAAATATAACACGCTGGGGCACCTCACACATATTTTTCAAAGACATAACGACAAAATTTTTGTTTTTTGACTTGTGTCACTTTTCTTGCCGGGGTGCGATATATTACATATATGTATAGGTCTGTACATTTATCAATTTGGAGAGTCGGATGCCAGCTCAAGTGTTGTCTCATCATCTGACAGTGGTTCAAAATTACGTGGTGTTGTCCTCGGGTGATCCCGAACCCTTCGGCATTGATCCGAACCTTCTCCAACAGCCCGTTGTGTTGCTCCAGTGTGACTTTAATTGAAAAATACCTACCTACTTTCCCTTCGGGGGTTGATCCCGGAGAATCACCAATAGCCCATTGTGTTGCTCCAGTGCGACGTTAATTAAAAAATTACAAATACCTGTACATTCATCTGTCTATCAGTTTGTCTACTTACAAAAATTCTGTTCTACTGCTGCATCCTTTCAGCGACGATTGTGAATTGAAATGTATTTTAGTTGCTTCACTTCAATGTGTAACGTTGCGCTTCACCTCAACTATCGAACATCTTAATAAAACCCAACCACTTCAGCCTTGGAGACACTACTGCGATCGTTAAACCCGATCCCTGAGTGATAAACTTTGGTGCTGAAGTGGATAGCTATCAAGGCCCTTGCAAATTAGCCTTTGATTTCTGACCCATCACTATATATCAAACTTTCTGCCTCATCAAGCTGAGGTATATTGATTTTGGCTTTGAGTAGAATAGGTCTATTGGGCAAGAAGCATCAAGTATATCGTTTTTTGCAAAATTATTATCAAGTTGAAAGTTTTTTTTAATGATTTCTTAAACTTAGATGTTTAAAGGTGAATAAATTTTGATAATTTAGTTTGAAAATAAGAATATTGTACGAAAGGAGTGTCATGGGTGAGTTTGATCATGAAGTTAACTTTCTGATGCAGTGTACTATGAAATATTTTAGTCTTGTCAAAGAAACGAATAAGAAAGCCTATGAATTTTAAAATTTCCGTATTGTTTGTATATGTGTAAGACAACAAACTACAAAAGGCTCAATGCATCAAATTGAAATGCTATTGTAAAGTGCAGTATAGAAATTGTAGATCATGTTGAAAAGGCAAGAAATTGAAAGATTTCGGAGCATAAGGATTTGTTTTATGTAAAATAGGGCAATTTGAATTTGTGCCATTTATTGAAAAATTCTAACAAATGCTATAATTTTATTACGCTTTACATGCAATAGATTATCCATTAACCATATGAAATTATACGTTTATTAAAAGAGTTTGAATTTTGAAATATATTCAAATTTGATTCAATAACCAAGTAATTTTCTAAACGTTTTATGGCTTTAGTTATTGTAGATAACTTATCGTAATAAATAATCGTAAAAATTAGTCGGATGTAAGATAAATGGAAGATATATAACGATATCGTAATCAATAGATTCAAATGTTATTTAATAACCAAACAAAATTTTACAAAAGCTTTCACCTTAATGATAACTAAACACGTAAAACGTTTTGACTGTTCAATATCAAGTTGTACTGATTCCCATGTAAAAATATTGCATAAGCTACAGGTGTAAACGTTAAAATAATGAGCTAACGTAAAGATCATTTTTATAGAGCATACGAAAAATCTAGAATACTTTATATAAAACATTTTTATTACGTTATGAAGTAGGAACTAAGCAATTATATGAAGGAATGAAGATTGTTAGAGAAATGAATATCATCAATCATGACACAACTAAAACTCTCCTCGATGTTTGACACTAGTAAACTGAATGGTAACAGAAGTAGCTTAACAATACTTCGGACAACTACAAAAATAAGACATTAAAATGATTTATTGCGTACTTTATTCAATTTGAGAATGACGCGATCTTATAACTTAATACCCTTTTAATGATCAGTAGCAGAGCTACGCTATATCCTTTGTTGCATATGACGCCAGTAAATATAAATCCTTCTTTCACGTGTATAATTATTTGTTATAAATGCTTATGAATAATTTAGTTGGCCCAAAACACGAACCAGTGTGCAACGAATTCTAATCGAAGAAATAATTTCGCCAGACTTATTTTGTAGAATAGAAAGAAAATAACATATGATAGTCATGTAAAAGATTAAAGTGCATAATTATTTGTTATAAATGTTTATGAATAAATCTAGTTGGCCGAAAACGTCAACCAGTGAAACACGAATGCTAATCGAAGAAATAATTTCACTGTACTCACTTCGTAAAATAGAAAGAAATTAATATATTAAAGTCATGTAAAAGATTAAAGATTATAAATGCTAGGATTCAATGAGTCATGTAATAAAATAGTAAAATAGAAACTCGTGATGTTTATTAAAAGTCTATTTCAATACGATTACGCAGTCGGCTTGTTTAGTCTATTTAAGTGTCGTAGTAATTTATTCGTGTGTAGCTTGTTTAGTCTATTTGATAATTAAATGATAAAGATTTCCCCATCTATTATGTATGTGCTCTAAATATCTTTCAGTTTGACATTCAAATTAAAATTCCTGAAATTTACGACCGTTAGAAAATTTTATTCATTTAATGACTCACTGATATACGCCTAATGGGATTTTCGGTGAGGAATGTTTTATGCCACATTTACATATGCATGGTAAAATATTGTGGTTTAAATAAAAACAATAAAACTAAAAAATGCATTAAAATGATAAAATATAAGTATGATAGACTACCCAAAGAAATAAAACGCAATGTGCTTTTACTAGAGATGCGCAATTTATTTCGATTTTCAAAATCCTAGGATATTCGCATATTAACATGTAATATGAAGTTAACACCTTTATTTTAATTGTTTAAATAAATAGAGCATATGAAAAGGGATATAAAAACACGTATCGAAATTCATTTCTATAATCAAAAGGCGATGAAATATAATTATATTTTTTTAATGAAAATCCTGTTTACGTATTAAGGAAAAGTTAATAACACTTTTATTTTGAATGTTC
Organism: Metellina segmentata; assembly: GCA_947359465.1. Classification (NCBI taxonomy): domain Eukaryota; kingdom Metazoa; phylum Arthropoda; class Arachnida; order Araneae; family Tetragnathidae; genus Metellina; species Metellina segmentata. The sequence continues at coordinate 50,309,916 of OX375884.1, read as the reverse complement.
AAGTTCTGTATTTAAACGAGCTTAAAACACGTGTCATACAAATATTCTTCGTAATTATTAAATTATGAATGTTTTTATTTGTTATACCCCCATGTATAAAATAGATAATTAATATGGTACTTCATTTCTCATTTTAACTTTTTTTCATCTAGTTCTAGTTTCACGTTTTAAAGCTTTCATTAAGCATATATAAAATGCAATTGGCGCTTGCGAGAAAAACGGAAATTGAGCGATGCTTTTTCAACATTTTTAAGTAGCTCATCTCTACATAACTATAGGTATTAAATGCTTTTGGCCAACTTTAGTAACACGTTAAATCTATTTTCTCGGATTTCTGTTGATGTTGTGAAAGCCGTTATAACTGTGTTGTGAAAATAAAATATAATAACCAAATGCAGTTTTGTCAAAGGAAGCACTAAACAATAAATAACAATAAGGCAGTTAACGATGTATTTTAAACTACTATAATTATTTTAAAAGTTTTATAACAAAGTGATAAATGAATAAATTTATTATACAGAGATAAAACATTTTGAAAGACAAATAGAAGATTATATCTTAGTAGTATGATTTTTCTTAGCTGCGAAATGCATCGACGATTTTCTTGATGATAGAAAATTGATTAACGCATATTGAATATACCTATAAACATCACGATACGCACGTTAATACTTTATAACAAAAATTATAGAACTTTATGGGTTAAAACCCAAAATAATAAAATTCCCAACAATATATTGAAGAAGATTCTGGGAGTATATCAATTTAATCATGAAAAATTTTAGTAAAATAGTTTCAGTTAAGATTCTACAGCACTGATTACTTATTCTTCCGTTTTCCCTTATTTACATTACCTACGTCTAGACGATTTTAACTATGAACCAATAAACGTAACGCAGTAGAATATATTTGTAAGCAATTCAATGGAAATCAAACAGAATAATTGTACAATATTTATACCATGACGAGTTTTTATAACTTGTATAACTAGTTTTTCTCTTACTTTTAAGTTTATATTTTTAAATCTTTAACTAAAATACATCATAAATATTTCACAATAATTATGACTTAACGGAGGGATGATTAATTGTTTAGGCAATAAATTATCTTGCTTCACAAGGACTAATTTTGAAAGAGTTTCGAAATCAGCGCATTGCAAAATCTCAGTAGACTGTTCTTTTTCGTAGAATTTAAAAGGATCATTTAGCTTTTATTTCACCTTAATTGCAGTTAAATGTCAAAGTAGACATAGTCGTCTAGTTAACTTTGCAAAGGAGTACAGTATTCTGACTGTTTCGTATAAAAAGTACTCTCATTAAAGTTGGGGTAGTTTGAATATAAATACTTTATGTGAAAAATAGGTCTGTGAAAGGGATAGTTAACTTTATTTTGAGTTTAATCTTGAGTAATTTTTGAATGTAATTTTACCACTGTAAATGAAGTTACTCTCTCTCAAGAGAGTATTAGATATTTAAAACCATATTTCATCTTTGTCTTACCATTAATAACTTTTGGATTCATTGATTAAAACTGTTTTCAGACAGAATTAGTCTGAATTACTGACTATTACTGCATTTATAAAAGAATTTATGTGTTAACATATTGTTCTTATGTGAAGGAGGCAGTGCGAATCTGTAATATAGACAAGCGGGAATCGAAATGTATTAAGCGAACTTAACAAACATCTTTAACAGAAAGCCTATCATGCAGTTGGAAATGGTTCCCACCATTTAACTGGTTTCCATTTTCAGCATTAAACTGAAAATATACTACTATACTTGTATAATTGAAACCTCAAAATATCCAAGAAGCGATATATTCCATTATAAAATAAAAGCTACGGTCTAATTAAAATAAAATTAGAATAAATAAAATCAAGCACATTATCAATAAAAATTACTTACCCTCAACTTCTTAACGAAATTAAGTGATCTATATTTTCTTATGTGACTAACAACTTTATCAAACCTGTTTTAAACGAGTCATTGAAGTGTCAACAGGCAACATTTATAAACTAAATGAAACTTCAAATCGCTTTTCTGATAATAATTTGCGCTCTGAAGTAGATTTCATAGAAGGTGCGAATTAAAAAAAAAATAATTAATCTGTTAATACGATTAATTCAAAAGCTGTATTGAATCCTGAAAATTATTGCGATGTTTCGGAGTTAAATCTCAAGGGAATTGATTATATTCTTTGGTGGAACTTTTCCGTACACATTTAAGCCTGATCTACAAAGGATAGAAAAATTTAATTAAGAAAAGTGTTCTTCGGCCATTTTTCTGTCTGCCTTTCATTAACTTATTAGCTGAAAAAATTGAATGTTTGTCAAGGACGGCGCCTTTTTGATCACGCTTAGTCTCAAGATGAAACTACGAAACTGTTATGTCGAGGAGCGGATAACTTTAGGGCATTGTTTGCAAAGGTCAAATGTATGAATTCTTATTATCGTTGAGTTTATTGGTCAGTGGAATGGGAATTTTAACTGACAGTAAGATAATTAAACGAATTTAATTTATTTCAAAAGGGGCTTGATTCTCGGAATAATTGGCTGTGTCTAAATGTTTAAGGCACCAAAAATCGAATTTTAACACTCAAGATGTGTCACGAGATTTTCGAGTTGCCCCAATGTGCGTAGTGATAAATTAAACATCTATTGTTAACCCTCCAGGCGGTTGTCTTGACAAGGTATAGAGTTATTAGCAGATTTTGATCGATTAGATACCTCGTCATTATTACAGATCTTGATCCCGTGAGCATACAAAATCGGCAATATCTTGATTCCTGAGTATATAAAATCGGCAATATCTTGACGTACATAGTTAAAAATTTTACCGTACGTAGTGACAAATTAACCACATCTATTGCTTAACACTCCCGGCGGTTGTCTTGACAAGGTATAGCGTCATTAGCAGATTTTGATAGACTAGATATCTCGTCATTAGCAGATTTTGATAGACTAGATATCTCGTCATTAGACCAGGCCTTGATCCCGTGAGCATACAAAATCGGCAATATCTTAACGTACATAGTGACAAATATTAACGTACGTAGTGACAAATTAACCACATCTATTGTTAACCCTCCAGGCGGTTGTCTTGACAAGGTATCGAGTTATTAGCAGATTTTGATAGATTAGATACCTCGTCATTAGTACAGATCTTGATCCCCTGAGCATACAAAATCGGCAATATTTTGATCCCTGAGCATACAAAATCGGCAATATCTTGACGTGCATAGTGGGAAATATTAACGTACGTAGTGACAAATTAACCAAATCTATTGCATGACACTCCCGGCGGTTGTCTTGACAAGGTATAGCGTCATTAGCAGATTTCGATAGACTAGATATCTCGTCATTAGACCAGATCTTGATCCCGTGAACATACAAAATCGGCAATATCTTGACGTGCATAGTGACAGATTAACCACATCTATTGTTAACACTCCTGGCTATTGTCGTGGGCCGTGGCAGCCCGGTCGAAAGAGCAACGGACTAGCAACCGGATGATTAGGAGTTCGAATCCGATCCAAAGTCCATCGTATACATATGGGACTGGTGCACGTTAAATATGTCGTGGCCTCAGGTGGCTTCACTTTAGCTGGCTGTAGAATTTTGAAGAGTGGGGTGAATGCTCAGGTGTGACCTCGTTATCTAACCTTGGTTCAAAGTTGCGTGGTGATTTTCTTGGATCTTTTCCTTAGGGGTTGATCCCGCACCGTCGCTAATAGCCCGCTGTTTTGCTCCAATGCGACGTTAATTTAAAATACCAGATACCAATACAAATCTTGACTCGGTATTGCGTAATTACCAGATTTCGATAGACGAGATATCTCACCTTTGACTAGATCTTGATCCCGTCATCATAAAAAAAATCGACAGTATCTTCACGTACATAGTGACACATTTTAACGTACGTAGCGACAACCTAACCTCATCTATTGCTTAACCCTCCCGACGGTTGTCTTGACAAGGTATCGCGGCATTAACAGATTTCGATTGATGAGATATCTCGTCATTAGACCAGATATTGATTCCGTCATCATAAAAAAATCGACAATATACTGACGTACGTAGCGACAAACTAACCATATGTATTTCTTAACCCTCCCGACGATTGTCTTGACAAGGTATCGCGTCATTAGTAGATTTTGAGAGCAGATAGACGATACACCTTGTCATTAGACCATCATCATCCCGTCATCATAAAAAAGTCGGATGACGATTTATCTCGCCTTTAGCGAAATTGGTCACATCTTGATGGACGAGATTATGCCGTCGAAAATAGTTAAAAGAACTCAAGGAAAGATTATATTGGTCAAGAAGGTCGAAATTGGGTATGGGTTCTGCAGGTTGCAGGGCTAATATATGTTTTCAAACCCTCATAGGATGAAAATCCCACTGTTATTTCGGGGCTGTCGTGGATCAATGGGTATGTCCACTGCGCTAACCGCCTAGGAGTTGTAGGTGGTGTATATTCGATTCCTGACAGGTCCATTCCTGCTTGTGTATACTTCTCTTTTCCGTGTCAGTCAAATTTTCATAGTATGTGTCTGTCTATTACTTCATATTCTATATCTTGTCTGGCGCACCATGGACATATATGGCCTTTGCGCCATAAAATTCCATTAACCAACCTACCGTTGCTTCCTCTCTGATTGATACGGTAAAATTTTACCCCGCAGTTCAAAACAATGTCGTGGATCAATGGATATGTCCACTGCCCTATCCACCTAGGAGTTGTAGGTGGAGCAGTTCCGATTCCTGTCAGGTGCATTCCTCCTTGGGTGTATTTCTCTTTTCCGTGTCAGTCAAATTTTCATAGTATGTGTCTGTCTATTACTTGGTATGCTATGTCTTGTCTGGAGCACCATGGCCATATATGTCCTTTGCGCCCTTAAATTCCATAAACCAACCCACCGTCGCTTTTTCTCTGATTGAAACGGTAAAATTTTACTCCGCAGTTCAAAACATGCTTGGATTATGTTAAATTTCTTCTCCGGAACAAAAGCGTTCATTTTCATATACCAAGAAAGTTATTGAAATAATTATAAAGCTTATATGAGGAAGTCAACCGACTCCATTAAATTTAAGTCCAACGTAGATTTACGTCAAAAAATTTAATGTAATGTCCCCAAATGTAGGTTTTACTATCTCATTAAAAGTATAAGGTAATATAAAAGCTATTAAGGAAGATCGAAGTAATGGAACCGCCTTAAGGAAAAACGTCTCGCGTGACGTGTAAACCACTATAATGCGATTGTTAATGGTGAAATATGTTGATATACTATTACGTTGGTCATATAGTGGTAAAAACTGGTGTTACTCTTCATTGTGTTTCGAAATTAAGTTCGTACAGTGCCGAGAATAATAACATTTCATGGCGGTATAGCCTCGGGACCTGAAGTAAAACCACCATCGAATTTTCGTATCTAATGAAATGCATATTAGAGATATTTTTCACTAAGAAGCGTCTAGTTAGTAGTTTTTTACTATATTTTGAAGTTTACATGACAGCACTTAACTCTTCAAGTGCTATACAATCTCGTTCATCAAGACATCCAACCAATTTGAAAACAATTAGATAACGTCATCAAGTTATTGCCAATTTTGTGATCATGACTAGATATCTCGTCCAAATAAAGACCAACAGGAGGGTTTAAGAGCATGTAATCTAAAAAATATCGAATTTAAATTTATGTAATATATTTAACCATATGTTCGTTTCAACAACAGTCAAATGAAGTTTTCAAGGTAGGTAGGTATTTATTCGGTCAAAATGAATCAACACAACGGGCTATTAGCTATGGTCCGAGATAAACCCTAAGGGAAAGATAACAGGACAACACGTAATTTTGAACCACGGCCAGATGGCGAGGTCACATCTCAGATGGTACCCCAAGCTGTTCTGCGGTTGGCGTACAATTCGACTACTTGTTTGGGGGAGTTTTTCGTGGTATGGCCTGGGACCTTTGCATGGTCTTCCTGGTAAATTGAACGCCGACGACTTCATAAACATTTTGGACAATCAGTCTCTTCATACGCTCTAGCAATTTTATGGAATGGACGAATGTTACTTCCAGGACGACAACGCTACATGTCATGTTGCAGCCTCTGTCAAGCAGTGGTATTAAGGTATGGATGTATAACGTCTTCCTTGGCCTGCTCAAGAGTTTTGACCTAAGCCCCATAACATATTTGTGGGACTAGTTAGAGCGACGCTAACGGACCAGGTAACCACGTCCTATATCCACAGCTGAGCTGGCGACATTCTTGCAGCAGGAATAGACACAAATACCCATAGCTGTGTACCAAAACCTTGTTGAAAGTATGCCCAGAGGGGTTGCTAGTGTAATTGCAGTACGTGGGGGACCATCCCCTTATTAAAGTATGTATTATTTTCTTATACCATTTCATCTTGCTGACCGGTGCATTATTGTAGGGTAGTGTATATTACGTATGATGCAATGGTGTTATGTGTTTCTGGTTGTTCATGCGTTGTATTAAAACTTTCCTAGAAGATATTCATTCAAAAAAAAATAAACATTTAAAAAAATAGCAAATAAAAAAGCGTTTTACTATTTTGAAAATAGCAACGTTGAAATTTGTTCAAGCAGTTTTTATAACATTCTTGTCACTATTTAGTTCTGAAATATAACTTTTTCAATCACAAATTAAATTCATATATAAAGTAAGAGGAGCGTATGGTGAGGTAAAGTTTTCAGAAAACTCTTAATGAACTGTTTAATGCTTTTACTAATTTCAGAATGTCCCTTTCTATCCACTTAAAATCTCATTCCGACGCTAACTGAACGTGAAGCGTAGGAAGAGAACTGGAAAACGTCATTAGTTTACGCTTTAGGAACGTCAGGAATGTTTTACAGCTAAGTGCTTTGTAAATGGTTGCGTGCTTTGGAGAGATTCTAAGCAGAATCACACGGTCGAAATTCACGTGAATGTAGTTATTTGTTCCATTTTCTGTTTTGTTTAATGATAACAAGGTGCAATAAACTTAATGAATGGGACACATTACCCTTTGAATAACTATTTGTGATTATACGCTTTAGGTACCTTACTATTATCGTACACATGAAACATACATTGCAAAAAAAATTAATTTTCAAAATGAACAATAATTTAAAAAATTTATTTTTTCAAAAAATGTCTCAATATTTCTAATTTTTCACTTGAAACATTTTTTTCAAAGTCTAGTCAAGCAAATATAAAAATTGGCTTATAAGTCCAACATATCCTATAACAAACTTTAACACAGGCATTTTTTCTATCTTCTCAGAAAAGTTCATTTGATTGTTAAAAAGGATGAAAATTGGTCATTTTTCGAAAAACAATAAGAGTTAAAGGAAAAAAAAATCAAAACTTCAAATTTTAATTTTTTTTAAATTGCGTTAAAGTGTTTAAAAGTGTCCGGCCTTCTTCATATATTGTATAAAAAATTCAAATCAATACACATGAAAGATTCTGAGAAAACGTTCCTAAAATTTTGACCAGTTTAACATAACCAATAAAACTGCCCCGGTCCCTTAATTTTATGATTTTTTTTATAAACAAACTATTTTTTAAAATTATTATTCCATGTACAAGTTTATCAGATACATCATAAAAACAACCATAAAATTTCTTCAAATCTTCATAAAAAAATATTCTGAGCATTTAAAGTACACTGTAGTAGCGTAAAACGGAAATCTGAAAAACGGACTTTATAGTTTAAAAGTTAGGTGGTTTCTCTCCCGATTCTATTACACAGAAAAACTTTAATGACTAGCTAAATGTGGCTATATATATAGCTATGAAATTGCGAACAAATATTTTTATAGCTTTACAATAATGACGCTAAAAGTTTTCGGTATTTTCGGCATCCTGTTCCCTTCACGCAACAAACATAAATGTGCTAAGTTATGTAGCTACAGTTATTGAACAGTATATATTTTTATAGCCTCCAAAGACCAATTCCACTCTAGTGTAAATTATTACTGTGGTAATTAACCTAATTTCATATTTAAGACTTTGATGTAATGGATATGAAACAATACGCAGACCTTGAAATTCTGCATCATTGCTATTGAGCTTTGCATGTCTGAGAAGAATTAAACGTTTTAAGAGCAATGAATGAGAAAGAAAGGGATATAAGTTGCTTGGTTTGTTGTAGTTTTATGGCGCAAGGTCAAAATCGGACAACCCTCTGAGGACACTTCCCTTAGATGTGAATGGGCTTCACGTACCCGATATACTCTAGTGATATTTTCTTTTCTCACGGGATTTACTGTCTTTATTGTATTTCGTGATCTCGGGATACCCCAGTGATCTTTTTCTGATTCATCACACTACTCTAGTCTCCAATCACTCTTTCCTCTTCTTTACTTGGTGTATCTTTGATTACTTTATTCCTTACTTGATGTTGTAATGTGTTTGGTGCTGCTTGGTCAAATATGGACCTTGCGTCATAAAACCTTAAAATCAACCAACCAAAAACGGACAAGCTTCACCAAGCGTAAGAAATGTGTGTGTAGTAAATATTTTTTTTTATTTCCAATGGCTGGGGTACATGAACAAGAAAACAAAATAAAAGATCGTGAACAGAAGAACAACTACAAGAAACATCAAAAAGTTCAAAGGATAGCCGAAGGCTATCACCCCAAGAGTCTTCTAGCTTCCCAGTATATCGAAGTATCAGTTTCTCCTCGGAGAGCTTCACAGACACGCTGGTGATGTTTGTCCATAGGCTAGTTTTTGTCACACAGGGGGCAGGCAGCTTTATTGAGAACGCCAATACAACACAGATGCGCAGTAAGGCAATCATGCTTCATAGATAGGCGAAATGCAGCCACTGCCTCCTTTCTTGGATTATCAAAGAACACCCCAAAATCAGTAATTCCATATTTAGTTCCCATTTTAAATAGTTCATTCTGGTAGGTCGACTGCATAAATTGTTTTATCAATAGTTTAGCAGTGATGAAAGAGGTTTCTCGTTGTATACAGTGTAGCATAGCACAATTTTGTGTAGGGTTTTATGTTATACACCCCTCGTGGTGTTGACGGCAAAGTGAACTACAGTTTGGCATGCGATCTCTTCATGCTTCCCATTTCGGGTCCAATTCTTTTCAATGCAATCCACACTCCCTGGGAAAACAGCGTTTGCTTTCCTTGTGGCGCCGTACGCCATCCCACCATTGGTATGCTGGCAATCGCCCTGGACTATCAATCTCATGCTGTTGCAAGCGGCCTTTCCAATCGGCCATGGCTAGATTTCGAAGTGGCCATCTTAAAAGTATAAAATTTCAGAACGGGGAGAGAATTTTCCCTCCTTGTTCCTGTTCCCTACCTGCCAGTCCTGATCACCTTCTTCTCTGTCTTGGCGCTTCGCATAAGCAGCTGTTGGTTGATCAGGACTTTTTGCAATTATATGGGGATCTGGCACGACGGGGCCTTCTGGACCTGGTGTAGGCTTTCCTACACCAGGGGGATGTGCAACAACAACAACAACAACATTTCGGGTCCACCCGACGTAAATCTCTATGTAGTAAAACCAATGTAAACTAAGTAAATTTGTCCAGCCGCTTGATGTAAAGGAGATCAAAATACAACTCGTTTACCAGAAACTGGGGCTAAAGTCGTGTGGTGGGACAGTATGTCGCCACTGAATAACCAGGATTCCATTTTCCCAGGGACACGGGTCTCTCTACACATATAATCCCCAGGAGTTGAATGCAACAGAGTTGAGAAAAGCTTCTCAGGGGGAGCCCTCTCCTCTAAAGAGGCAACCACAGCGAGGAAGGGAAAAGGACGAAAGTATATGAAAAGGCGATGGTAAAACGGAAATGAGGACATATCACTTTGATGTATCGAGGACGTGATGCTCGTGTTTATTTCGATAAAGTAAACCCTTTGAGGTGTAAAGTAGTATACGACCCATCTCTTCAACAATACCGATTACATTTCGTTTCATTTATCTTGTACATTTTCAATCCGAAGGTGCACATCTCCTTCAGGCGTGTGCGGGCTTCATGGACACGAGGTACTCTAGTGACCTTTTCTTTTCACTCAGATTTACTGTCAGTATTCACGGGTGTCACGCTACTGGGACACACAAGCTATCTTTTTCTGCACCCATTCTATTATAATTATAATTCGTCTTTTTATCCTTTCATGACACCTTTTACTTCAAGTTGTCCGTCTTGTGTTCAGCACAGCTTAGCTCTAAATCACCTTAGCGCCATAAAATCTCAAAACAACCAATTACCTTATAAAATTTCAAGAAGTCCCTTCTTTTAAAGCAAAGAACCCACTACTTTTTTTAAAGCAATAAAGCCCCCTCCCCCCCCAAAAAAAAAGCTCCCTTTGTTAAAGTAAAGAAGCTCCCTTTGTTAAAGCAAAGAAGCTCCCTTTTTTTTAAAGCAAAGAAGCTCCTTTTTTTTAAAGGAAAGAAGACCCCCTTTTTTTTTCTCGCATAATTTTATTTGACTCGAGTCTCAATATGCTTTCAACTTACATATTTAGTAAGCCACAAACATTTCCAAAAACTGATGGGAAAAACTCTAGTTTAAATCATTACTGCAGCAGGGTTGAAAACATTTAATTTAAAATACTGATGTAAGGAATGTTGAATTTTTATTTCATGGGTATTGAAAATTGTATAGCTAAAAATATACAATATTGTGACAGCAGTAAATAGTGCGGAATAAGATCTGTTTCTTCTAAAATATGCGCAATTTTTCATTTCATTTATCTTATACATTTCCACGAAGCACTTTTTTTTAAAGAAGAAAAAAAAAGGTTTCTCTACTGAAAGTTTTATTTGTCTTCAGTAGGTGGAAATATGTACCGAAGTTACCATGGAAACAACAGAAATGAAAACAATGAGTGCGTTTTCGGTAACAATGGGTACTTTTGATTTCAGTTGGAAAGTTTCAAATAAATATAAGATGAAATGCACCAGTGGTGTTCTAGGTTAAGAATCATCCTTTACTGATAATTGAAACTGACGTAGTTCTTTTAAAAGTATTTAGCTACAAGAACGAGAAAGCGTGTGACTTCATTTTTATTGTGTTGGGATTTTTTCAGAAGAAACAATTTTCTTCACTTTAAGATTTCTATAAATCTTTTCTTATAAACTTTAATGGAAGAAAGGTGCACTATGATTGTTGACAAGTAGATTTTGCTGTTATAGAACAGAGTATTTTTAGTTTTTACACGATTGAATTCCAAGAAACCCTCTGACAAGTGATTCAGCATTTAATTTAGCATATGCACGCATTTCACAATTTAAAAAACATTTGCTATAAAAGTTTCATTGTTATTTCCTAGAATACATTTCACAAGAAAAATATGTTCCTTCAGAGATAAATGAATTTCCAGACAAAAGAATAGGAACGAAAGTAACTATGATGTTTGACCGAACAAAGGATATATGTGTTTCACTTTGAATTAATCAAAATTGCATGTAAACGGTGTTTTTATGTAGGATCCCATTTTATTTTGGAATGACTTCTACATTAAACATTTTAAATTTATTTTTCTTACATATTGTTTATTCAATTCTTGACACTTCTTATGAAATTCGCCGTATCATAGAGCTAATAAGAAAGTTGAGTAAGCAATGGTAACTTTTTTGTGATCATACGACCAAAACTAGTAAAGCGACCCTTCATCATTTGGAAGCTAACATTCACCATTCGATTGGTTCACTTGAACGGAAGAAGACGCCCATACTTTGATTCTTCATCTGATAGGCCACCTCGACACATTAGTAGAGTTTGGAGATTTTACCACTTTGATCGCTCTATAGAAATACGCGTTCACATAGCTATCCTAAAATGTTACATCGCCATATGAGGTGATAAATGGACAAATTGACCCACCAAGTCAATTTTTCATAGAGAAGACCATGACTACAAATCGACACGTTGGTCACACTTTTTGTAGTTTATCTGCTCAGTCCAGGAATATTTCACGTCTATGGTCCGTATTTGGACATCGGCTAATTGACCACACTTCACGCCGCGTGAAAATCGAGTTCTTTCAATAATATTTTTCATTAAGTTTGAATACACTAGAGTGATTTGTTCAATTAGATTAAACGTTTTGCTTAAGCTGTTGAATCGTTACATACTTGTTATCGTTGATTCGTCCCTTAATTACCTCATTAAAGGAATCCAAGGGAATTGAACCATCACAAGATTTCGACATTATTCTTCCAGGAAATTCGTCCTCTAGAATTCGTGTGGTTCAATGAACTGTATAGCACGTTAGTCCATCTCGTCGAAACTAGGGATGCGACATCGACAGAAAACATCGATGTTTGTAATACATCGTCCAAAAACCATCGATGTTTTTCATCATCAGTGTATTTAAATTCCCTCCCCCCCCCATTTCTTAAAACTGGTTTAGCAACCTCAAACATTAATGTTCGCCAGGAGGGGTGGGGGGGGATATATAATTTGTCATTCGCCGTATTTATTAATTTATAACTAAGACTTTTTAAACTGTCAAAATAAAGAAAAAAGATTCGATCTTAAACAAACATCGGCTCGAATAAATCTATGGTAAATACATCAATTTTTTTTATAAAACATCGATCTTTTGAAAACATCTACATCGATGTCGCATCCCTACTTTTCAGACCCTTCACCCTTGGCCACTTTGTTCTAAAAGTATGTTCAATTGACTGATAATGAAAATTATGCTACTCGGTTATTATTTTAATTTGTATAATGGTAGTTTTTTCATTTCAAAATAAAACAACGACAACGTGAAAACATCGACAAGTATAAACATTGATGTTAAGAAAACATCGGCTCCAATACATCGATATTTTTTATAAAACATCGACATCGATGTCGCATCCCTAGTCGAAACCACTTGTGCTTCAAACCTTGTCGATCGATTTCGGGCAAGATATTTTGCAACACGCAAAATATCATTTAGAATTAACAGCAACGGTATTTTTTTCATTAGCATTCCCCAAAACAAAATGGTACAAATTACCAATTGCCTCTACTCCAAATTTCCTGTTTGTAGAGTACGGTGCCAGCTCATTTGTTGATATCGTCATTTGACCGTGTTTCAAAGTTAGGAGGAGGCTATCTTCGGAGCTTTCACTTCGGCATTGATCATTGGCATTCAGCAATAACACCTCTACTCCAGTGCAACAATTCAACTATCAACACACCTACTAAACTACCAGTTGTGATTAATTGAGTAAACAGCATGTAAGAAATTAATTCAAAATGTTTTATTTTAAAGTTACGATTCCAAACCAAAATGCTGCTTTTACATGAAAAACACAATCGAATTAATCATAGAAACGTCTTTCTCTTCCGTTATTTTCATTTTAATTTTCATGCAATAGTATTAATTGATACAAAATCTTTGATATTTATGATAACCACAAAAAAATGAGTTATCGATTATTGTTGTTAAAATTGTGAAGAAGTAAAAAATAGTATTTAGCCAAAAAACTATATTTGCAGGCATCAGTTATAATTTTGAGATCGCGACTTCCTCAAAGTCAAAAACAGCCTATTGTATTGCTCCAGTACGACGAATATTAAACTTCCTACCTAAAAGTTAAAATAATTTTTTTTAATGAGATTAAAATTTATCTTTGAAAATATGTTACCAAGTTTTCACAACCTAGACTTCTTTTGGGTTTTCTCCCACTATTGTTATAAGCTTCTATTTTTCAATAAAGACACAAATAAATAAAAAAAAAATATTTTTCATGAGATTAAAATTTACCTCGGAAAAATGCTAAAAAATTTACACAACCTAGACTTATTTTCAGTTGCTCCAAGTAATTTAATAAATTTCAATTTTGCATTAGAGGCACACATAAATCAACGACTAAGAGGATATTCAATTTATCGTACATAATAAAAATACTTTCCCTATTTTATGCAATGAATTTACATTAAACATATACTACCCTACAACAATTAACCGGACTCCAGCGGATTTGCATAAAATCCGACTACTTGTTCGGGGTTGTTTTTCTTGGTATGGCCTGGGACCTTTGCATGTTAATCCTGGTAAATTGAACGCCGACGCCTACACAAACATATTGGACAATCAGATTATTCCTACGCTCTGGCAATTTTATGGAATAGACGAATGGTACTTCCAGGACGACAACACTCCGTGTCATGTTGCAGCCTCTGTCAAGCAGTGATATCAAGATATGGATGTAAAAAGTCTTTCCCGATCTGCACAGAGCCCCGACCTATACCGATGGAACATTTGTGGGACGAGTTAGAGCGACGCTTACGGACCAGGGAACCATTTCCGAAATCTACAGCTGACCTGGCGACATTCTTGCAGGAATGGACACAAATACCCATAGCTGTGAATCAAAACCTTGTAGAAAGTATGCCCAGAAGGGTTGCTAGTGTAATTGTAGGACTTGGGGGACCACCCCCCTATTAAAGTATATATTATTTCCCTTATACCATCACATCTTGCTGTCCGGTCCATTATTGTAGGGTAGTGTATGTATTAATATGGAATAAAATGCGGTTTGATGTGTTAAAGTTATTGTTTCTCGCAAAGAAAATAGCGTCGACTTCAAAAGTGAAGATTATCAAAGCAATATATTTTTAAAGTGTAAGTTCTTTGTTTTCTTGAACTAGAATACTATTATTATCTTTAGATTCGCGAAGTCAACTGTCATTTTTCTTTGCATGAAAGTTAGAAACATAAATGAATGAATAAATGTAAATTACTTATTATGAATGAATAAATGTAAATTACTTATTATGAATGAATAAATGTAAATTACTTATTATGAATTAATAAATGTAAATTAATTATTAGGAATGAATAAATGTTAATTACTTATTATGAATGAATAAATGTAAATTACTTATTATGAATGAATAAATGTAAACTACTTATTATGAATGAATAAATGTAAACTACTTATTATGAATGAATAAATGTAAATTACTTATTATGAATGAATAAATGTAAATTACTTATTATGATTGAATTAATAAGTTGCAATAACAATATAAAATCATAGCTGAGACCTGTCTGATTGATTGATAAACTGAGTGACATTACAATTTTTGCATTGTTCGAAATTTAGACCTCTTGTTCTTTTAGAAATGTGTTTATTGACAGTGTATTTCACTTATAACCCTCAGGTTGGCATAGAATGGAAGTTTGGAGATTGGGGTGCCAAGTGTGATCTCATAATTTGACGGCAGTTAGCAATTAAGTTGTGTTGCTCTCTGATCTTTCCCTTCGAGTTTGATCCCGGACCGTCACTAATAGCCCATTGTGTTGCTGCAGTGCTATATTAAGTAAATACCTACCTTCACTTGTAGCCCGATATATACTGATATTGCTTAAAAGTGTATGTATACACTAAAAATCACGAAAATCCACCAGAATATCAATATTTGTTTTATTAATTCAAAATGTATTCCAATTTCTTAGCTTTAAAACGATGCCAAGATTTTGCAAATATTCGAAATAATTTTCTAGTTACAAGGGTTTTTGTTAGGTTTTGTCACCAGGAACAGACATGTTTTCTAAACCTTAAACTCGATTTCTGTAGAACTGTGTTTTTGCAATAGGATGCTTTGTTCGAAACGGGATAACTCCACAATGGATCAACCTATAATAATTACTTTCACATCATTATGATCTATATAGTACAGTGGATGTTTTAAACCCCAATCAGAGTATTTTGTCCAGAAATGAATTTTTAATTGAATTTTAAATGCTGAAATTCCTGAATTTTTTAAAACTTTTTTAATGCTTTCTTGATTAAAAATTGTAAAAAAAAACGATATCTCGTTATTAGGTAATTTTTTTAGTTAACGTCCTACTAGAGCAACACAACGGGCTATTGACGACGGTCCGGGATCAGTCCCTTAAAGGAAAGATCCGCGGACAACACCTCGTAAGTTTGAACCACGGTCGGATGACGAAACAACACCTGAGCTGGCACCTCACTCTCCAAGCTTCCACACCAACTCAACGTGAGGACTTTCGGCCACGACATATTTAAGGTGCACCAGCCGCTTCTACACCATACGCTTACAAACATCCATGCCCGGACCCGGATTCGAACCAGGAACCTACAAATCTAGAGGCTAACACCTTAACCACTATACCAGTTGGTCGGCTCTCGTTATTAGGAGGTAATGGTAATTTTAGTTAACTTCGTACTAGAGCAACACAACGGGCAATTGACGACGGTCCGGGATCAGTCCCTTAAGAGACAGATCCGAGGACAACACCTCGTAAGTTTGAACCACGGTCAGATGACGAAACAACACCTGAGCTGGCACCTCACTCTGCAAGCTTCCACACCAACCCAACGTGAGGAATTTCGGCACACGACAGATTTAAGGTGCACCAGCCGCCTCTACACCATACGCTTACAAACATCCATGCCCGGACCCGGATTCGAACCAGGAACTTTCCGATCTCGTTATTAGGAGATATAGGTAGCTAGTTATTTAATTAAGGATGCGTTGGAGCAACACGACGGGCTATTGTCAACGGTCTGGGAACAATCTCAAAGAGAAAGAACCGAGAACAATATCACGTAATTTTGAACCATGGTCAAATGACGAGATTACGCCTGAGATGGCACCCCACTTTTCAAACGTCCACAATTCGACAATATGAGGATATTTGAGCCCACGATACATCTAATGTGCACCAACCCCCGGGTACCCGACAGTCTTTGGATGGATTCGAACTCACAACCCTCCAGTTAATAATCCTTTACCCTTCCAACCGGGTTAAACCGACCATATACACTCTATAACAACAACAACAACAAAAATCGACGCACCAAGAAGGAATCATCCGATTGTTTTGAAATTTCGTATGCAAAAATGTTTTGACCAAGTATGCAAATGATTAAAATTTGGTGTCCAATGAATGGATAGTGCGATCTCCAGTGCATCGGAACTGTGCATCCAGCAGAATGTATATAAGGAGTTGTTCTTGAACTCCTGTTAAAAATTTCTTCTGCATTGCGATTTAGGATACTTTTTAACGACTGAAAAAATGCCTCGTCGCAGGATTCGAGCTCATTACGAGCAACTTTCAGAGTTTGAAAGAGGTCGTATCATTGGATTAAAAGACGCAGGTTGGGCAAATCGGAGAATCGCTCGTCATGTGAGTCGAAGTGATGCGGCGATTAGAAGATGCTGGCAAGAGTGGGTGGACAATGGCAGATTTTAGCGTCATGATGGTAGCGGTCGACGTAGGGCCACAACAGATCGCGAGGACAGAGTGATTGTCGGATCAGCTGTTACATCGCCTGATTAATCGCTATCAATCATCAGTCGTGCGACCCACACACGAGTGTCCACCATGACCATTCACAGACGGCTGAGAGAGCGAAATCTACGCTCGTACCGACCGTTACGCCACCTGCCACTCACGCCTGCACACTGTCGAGCCAGATTACAGTGGTGCTTGGCTCGATCAGGCTGGAATGATACTGACTGGGGACGTATAGTCTTTAGCGACGAATCCCGCTTCCAACTATGTCCTAACGATCATCGAAGACGTATCGGGAGACGCCCAGGGCAACGCCCAGGGCTTTCATTATTGCATGCCACACGGGCCCTCAACAAGGAGTTATGGTCTGGGGTGCCATTTCCTTTGATACGACCTTTGGTCGTCATTAGAGGTACACTTACTGCACAGCGGTTCGTTGACAACATTCTGAAACCTGTTTTGCTACCGTTCCTTTCGCAGTACCCTGGGCTTATTTTTCAGCAAGACAATGCCAGACCACATACGGTACGTGTTGCTATGAACTGTCTTCAAGCTTGTCAAACACTTCCTTGGCTAGCCAGATCACCATATCTCTCTCCCATCGAGCATGTCTGGGATATGATGGGAAGGCGACTGCATCTGGTAGGGAATGTTGATGACGTAGTCTGACAATTGGAGCAAATTTGGCAAAGAAATACCGCAGGAGACCATCCGGGAGCTTTATCGGTCTATGCCACGCCGTGTGGCAGCTTGCATCCAGGCTAGAGGCGGTCAACACCTTATTGAGCTTGTTACTGTAACTCTGAAATAAATCATTCAATTGTTCTGAAATTGTAATCATTTTCTATTCTGCACATAATTTTCCTATCCACCAATTTTTGTCTCCATCGGACAACTCCTTCTTGGTGCGTCGATTGTATTGTTATAGAGTGTATGTTTCAATCTACTTCAGAGAAATGAAACAAAAGCTTATTGTATAATCTTGTAATATACACAGTTAAGTAATAATTAACTAGATACTCCACGATTAAAAAAAATTTTTTAAGGCACACAGACATTTGGTCTTTGTATTCAATTCTTTATAATAAGTTAGTGTTTAGAATGCCTTTTAAACTTAATTAATTAAGGGGTGTCTCAAAATTCCTTTGAAACCGAGGAGTCGACGTCGAACTATATCGAGTTCTCAAAAGTGAAAGAGAATAAGATATCTAATTAAATATCATAAATTAAGAATCAACACACATTTCTGAAAGTCAATTTACTTTAATTATCACCTTCTGACGAAAAAAGTATCTTTCCGTTTTCATAATTTTGCAATTGTTCTTTTTATAATAAATTTCGCATATGAAGACTCCTAAATTCTCAATAATCATACTGCTACGGTGATGATTTTAAAGAAATGCGAAAGTTAATACTATATACACAAGAATTATGCCATTTGTAATTCAATTAGTTTCATTGAGGAGATGTCTTTGCTCTTGTATTTTTTACTTATTTCGTGAAATTAAAATGTAACAAAAGATCGTTTTAGGAATTTAGATGAAGTTGTCTAGAGTTGTTTACAAATAATTCCGATTAAAATATTTGCTTCGATGTTTTAATTACTATATTAAAACATTATTCACATTAAAAAGTTACCTTTTCAAGGTAAAAAGGTATAAAATGTTTTACATTACTTTTGCTATCAACAATGGTCATGTATATCAGTAGTTTTTTTCTTGTTGGTTATGCAAATTGCCATACGCCATGGCACAGTTAGGTAGGTAATTATTTAACGATGCACTGGAGCAACACAACGGGCTAATGGTACGGTTTGGCATCCAACCCGAAATGAAAGACCCGATCACAATGTCACGTAAATTTGAACCCCTTTCAAATGACAAGGTCACACGTGAAATGGCATCCCACCCTCAAAACATCCACACAACGCCAACGTGAGGTCATGAAGCAAAGACAGATTTAACATGCACCAGAGCCGTTTAGAGACTACGTCTTCTGTTGGATTCCAAATAGCAACCCACGGATGTTAATCCGTTGATCTAACGACCTGGCTACCGCTACCCCTGCCATGGCACAGACGAAGTACGAGCGAAAATATGCATATAAGAGGAGCAACACGTTTCACGTTGGGTTGGTGTAGAAGTTTGGAAAGTGAGGTGCCAGCTCAGGTTTAATTCTCGTCATCTGACCGTGGTTCAAAATTACAAAGTGTTGTCCTCGGATTTAATCAGCCCCTTACGGGATTGATCCCAGACCGTCGTCAATAGCCCGCTGTGTTGCTTTAGTACGACGTTAATTAAAAATTATCAAATTACCATTACCTTAAATCTTTCCCTTAGAGGATTGGTCCCGGACGCGAATTTCCAAACCCTCACAGATACTACAACAGGGGGCGGGGATAACCGTGACTGCCAATGATCGCGAGCGCTGGATAGGAAACTCCTTCACTACGCTAAAGACAACTGTAATCCTGTCTTATCCTGTTTGCAGTGTAATAAATGAAACAGGTTAAATAATTTTTCTGTTTTCTTCTTTTATTTTCAGATCCATGGCTATGGGTGGGTAGAGGCGGGAGCCGAAAATTGTATCCTTTTATTATATAAATTAATAATTACATAAGTTAGTGTTTTATGTATGCTTTTTGTTACATCAGAATGGTCCTAAACCAGGGGTGGAAACGACACCATCATCCTAAAGCAAAGGGGACGGCAGAGGGGCGGAAAAATATCAGCTGGTAGTGAGTTCAGGAGTGGTTCTCAGATTATTTATGTAAAATCAACGGAAGCTTGGAAAAATATTAGAAGGGTATTAAAAATTAGGAAAAGTAATTTAGAATCAATAGGAATTAAATTGGAATTTTTTAAAAATAATTTGGAGGAGTTAAAAATTTTTCCGCCAGCTGGGTTCGAACTCGGGAAGCCATTCTCCGCTCGACGCCAAACTGAAGGTAGGAGACTTTAGCCATCAGGCCACCGTTGCTTCACGAAAAGAAGCTCTTTAAAATAAGACATCATTTTATATTTGGTTGATTTCAGTATCATTGGCCGTTACGATTAGCCCCGCCCCCTGTTGTAGTATTTGTGAGGGTTTGGAAAATAGCGCCCCGGACTGTCATCTAAAGCCCGTTGTGTTGCTCTAGTACGACGTGCAATTATGCAAGGCTAACTGTTACCAACCTACAGTTAGCCGACCAACCGGTATAGTGGTTAAGATGATAGCCTCTAGATCGGAAGGTTCCTGGTTCGAATCCGGGTCCGGGCATGGATGTTTGTAATCATATGGTGTAGAGGCGGCTGGTGCACCTTAAATCTGTCGTGGCCGAGAGTCGTTGGGTTGGCGTGGAAGTTTGGAGAGTGGGGTGCCAGCTCAGGTGTTGCTTCGTCATCTGACCGTGGTTCAAAATTACGAGGTGTTGTCCTCGAATCTTTCCCTTAAGGGACTTATCCCGGACCGTCGTCAATAGCCCGTTGTGTAGCTCTAGTACGACGTTAACTAAAAATTACCAATTACCTACAGTTAGCCTTGCATGTCTAAAACCAGACTTGGATTTTTTTGACCAATTGAATCTTTTCTAAGATTATTTCAACCAATATATATCTGTTTTGCGATTACGTGTCTTATAGTGTAAGCGACTTACACTACTAGGTAATCATGCTAAGTGGGTTAAAAATATTTAATTTTACTGTGAATATCTCATTGATGACTCCTCTTTATCTTCGGTCAAGCCATGATCTTTATATTAGGCAGTTTTCTTTGGAGGAATATTAATTCTGAGCGCCAAGAGATTACCCTCTCTCTCTCTCTCTCTCTCTCTGTACTATATACAGCGCTTAAACTCTACAATACACTTAATTGTTTGGTTCGTCGCTATCACTTTTTATTCCACAATAACTAATTAAAATGATACGTTGTTAAACGAGATCTATTCCTTTTTTTCTACATGAATCAGATCTATCAGATCGGTAATTGGTAATTGGTAATTTTTTAGTTAACGTCGTACTAGAGCAACACAACGGGCTATTGACGACGGTCCGGGATCAGTCCCTTAAGGGAAAGATCCGAGGACAACACCTATCAGATCGGAGTAGGTCATTATACTCACAAATGCCTATAATTGATTCTCAAGACAGTTGTACAAGTTTTTATTTAAAGAGCTATTGCACACTTTAAAATTTATTTATGTTACATAAATTTAACCATTTAATATTTCTGAAACGTTTCCTGCGTTTTTGATCTTGAATACTGGACGTAATTAAAGCCTTAACCGATTAAGAAATATCATAAAAGTGTGAGCTACTTAGAGAAAGCCAGTTTGTTGTATTGTATAGCGCATTTACCCCCTTTTATAAAGGAAAGATTATCTGCAGAAAAGCTGTTAGTAAAACATGGAGAAAAATTGATTTTCGACTATAAACGTTCACGGTGTAACAAAAATAACCCATGTTTAAACTTCTCTGACGTTATGGAAAAAAACTTTTAAAACGAGGTTAGCTATATTAAATTTTTTTTTAAAATTATGTTACTTTATGTTGTAAATTTTCCTAAGGTGGGTAAAATTGGTAGGTGAGGTAAGGTAGGCAATTTTAGTTTACGTCGTACTAGAGCAACACAATGGGCTATTGACGACGGTCCGGGATCAGTCCCTTAAAGAAAAGATTCGAGGACAGCACCTCGTAATTTTGAACCGCGGTCAGATGACGAAGCAACACCTGAGCTGGCACCCCACTCTCCAAACTTCCACACCAACCCAACGTGTGGACTTTCGGCCCCGACAGATTTAAGGTGCCCCAGCCGCCTCTACACCACACGCTTACATACTTCCATGCCTGTTCCCGGATTCGAAACAGGAACCTTCCGATCCAGACGATAACACCTTAACCACTATACCGGTTGGTCGGCTTAAAAGTGGGTAAGACTTTATGTCTACCCACTATTATGAAAGCAATATGTTATATTTGAGAGCCGACCAACCGGTATAGTGGTTTAGGTGTTAGCCTCTAGATAGAAAGTTTCCTGGTTCGTATCCGGGTCCGGGCATGGATGTTTGTAAACGTATGGTGTAGAGGCGGCTGGTGCATCTTAAATCAATCGTGTCCGAAAGTCCTCACGTTGTGTTGGTGTGGAAGTTTGGAGAGTGGGGTGCTAGCCGTCATTTGACCATGGTTCAAAATTACGAAGTACTGTCCTCGAATCTTTCCCTTAAGGGACTGATCCCGGACCGTCGTCAATAGCCCGTTGTGTTGCTCTAATACAACTTGAATTATCAATTATATTTGTGAAACTTAATTTTAAACTCATTTTACTCTTGCCACATTAAATACTACACTAGCAGATAAGATCTTGCTTTTGAATGTATAGGAAGGCAGCATCTTCATTTCTGCCCCAATACTCGGTTAATTGAACATTAATTATACTACAGTTGAATATTAATGATATTACAACAGAATATTATTGGTACTACAACTTATTATTATAGGTACTACAAATGAATATTATTGGTACTACAACTGAATATTAAGGATACTACAACTGAATATTAATGATACTACAACTGAATATTAATGGCTCTACAACTGAATATTAATGATACTACAACAGAATATTAATGGTACTACAACTGAATATTAATGGTACTACAATTGAATATTAATGGTACTACAATTGAATATTAATGGTAGTACAATTTAATATTAATGGTACTACAATTTAATATTAATGGTACTAAAATTGAATATCAATAGTACTACAATTGAATATCAATAGTACTACAATTGAATATCAATAGTACTACAATTGAATATTAATGGGGTTCTACATGTGCGGATTTTTGAATCTTGACGGCACAACGGGTTTTCCCCCCATACACACTTCACGTACATACAATACATTCTAGGCACTACCCGTTTATACAGAGGCTACCTATTCATATTCGAGGTACACGCACCAATGCCTAACATCGGTATTCGAACTTGAAACTTTCAATCCAGAGGCTAGGACCCTGACCACTAGACTGACTACTCGAGAAGAAGCAGGTATGTAGGAATTTAATTAACGTCGCACTGGAGCAATACATAGGGGTATTCGTGACGGTCCAAATTCAATCCCGAATGGAAAGATCCGAGGACAACACCAAATAATTTTGAACCACAGTCACAAGACCTCGTCATTTGACCGTGAACCACACCTGTTCTAGCACATAAATTTCCAAACTTGCACACCACGCCAAATGCAGACATTTGAGGCCGCGACATATTTAACGTGCACCAGCCCATACATACACTACAGTCTTTGGTTGGAAAGTTATGAAAGGTTTAATTTATAGAATATTTTCATAACAAAACGTTTTTTGAAGTATAGTTTCTGTTACTTAAACTCAAATAGGTAAAATAACCGACGTAAGAATGCCAGTCAGATTATTTCGTGATTTAAAAGTAAGATTCTAAATATCCATTTAAAACTGTTTCTTAAATGACAAGTTTGTGCGTTTAAAAACTATGACCTACCAAATTTATGTAAAAATACATGACACGAATTTTTCAGTTCTTGGGTATTCCGTTTCTAAGCGCTGATGAGATAAATTCTGAAAAATATATTCATTTATTTAATTGTGTATTCGTGATCGTTGTTGCTACAATTTCTCTGAAAAATAATGTAAGTTGCCTTGAAAACAAACACTTGAATAAACGACGTATCGTTTGGTATTTAATAATCTACATCGTTGTAATCCTTACATAAAGGACAAGAACACGCGTATTCCAATTACAAAAAAACAAACAACGTAAGCGTGTCAGTTATCAAAGCTCTCAGTTTCCTTATCTAATCCTTTCTTACATGGTATCCTAATTAGAGTTCGGATCTTTAAAGATCAGGTAAAAAATTTATGTGTGCGCTTTAGAATACATCATTACATTTCTTAAAACTTTTATGCAATTAATTTTGTCCCGGGAAGCACGTTTTGAGCTTAAAACTATTCTAAAACTTAGTTCTATTACATTTGAAAAGCAGTGGGCGATTTTATATAAATGAGAAACAAGTTACCAAAGAAATCCAAATCTGAAAATAGAAACAGGCAGAGATTTTTAGCCTCTTTCGTAACTTGTGGCATAATTTGGTATATTACGTGGATGTAATTTCAACTAGTCGCTTAAGATAGTTTCGAAATCCGGGTTCGGGCATGGATGTTTGTAAACGTATGGTGTAGAGGCGGCTGGTGCACCTTAAATTTGTCGTGGCCGAAAGTCCTCACGTTGGGTTGGCGTGGAAGTTTGGAGAGTGGGGTGCCAGCTCAGGTGTTGCTTCGTCATCTGACCGTGGGTCAAAATTACGAGGTGTTGTCCTCGGATCTTTCCCTTAAGGGACTGATCCCGGACCGTCGTCAATAGCCCGTTGTGTTGCTCTAGTACGACGTTAACTAAAAATTACCAATTACCAATTACCAAGATAGTTTCGGGATTGATCCCTGACAGTCGCCAATAGCCCGTTGTGTTGCGCCAATAGGATGTTAATTATACTACCGTAATGGACCTACTTGGTAATTGGTAATTTTTCATTCGCATTTATGCTGCGGCGCTTAGATTTCAATCTTCTCCAAGAACAGCACTTTCGACTGCATATCCGACCCCCTTTACCTAATTACCTAACTTGAGCGAAGGAGCCTTGAGTGGAATTTACGACTGACGCTTTCCTTTCATGGTATTGTGTGGCGTATCGTTTGGCGCTAGAGATTTCATCGGAGCGACTTTCTGCCTTTCCCCCAAAGCGTTCACACTTCAAGGTCGACAGGGTAGGGAACCGAACAACAGGAGGGGTCTTCTAGAAGGTCAGTCACTGACAGCTCGTAAATGGTGATCGATGCCAGCGGTCACTTAAAAGAGGGATGACATCCATCGTACACAGATCGATACCATGCTGCTGGTGTAAACGAAAATTTTGTGGTAACAATTCTCTACTTGCCGCAGCGTAAAGGCTAACATCGTACTAGAGCAACACAACGGACAATTGACGACGGTCCGGGATCAATTCCCTAAAGGAAAGATGCGAGAACACCACGTAATTTTGAACCACAGTCAGATGACGAGGCGACATCTGAACTTGTAACCCACTCTCCAAACTTCTACACCAACCAAAAGTGAGGACTTTCGGCCACGACAGATTTAAGGTGCACCAGCCGCCTCTACACCATCCGCTTATATCCGCAAATATCCATGCACTGACCTGGATTTAAACCAAGAATCTTCCAATATAGAGGCTAACACATTAACCACCAGACCTGTTGGTCGGCAAAACCTCTATTGAGGTAGGTCGATTAAGCAGCTCAGTTGTTGCCGCGTCAACTGACCGTGTTTTAAAATTACGTGGTGTTGTCCTCGGATATTTCCATTAGGGAATTGATACCGGACCGTCGTCAATATCCCGTTGTGTTGCTCTAGTACGACGTTAATAAAAATTACCAATTACTTCAATAATTTGATGCCGACCAACCGGTCTGGTGGTTAAGGGGTTGGCCTCTAGATAGGAAGGTACCTGGTACCCTAAATCTGTCGTGGCCCGAAAGTCCTCAAGATGATTTGGTGTGGAAGTTTGGAGAGTGGGGTTCCAGCTCAGGTGTTGCCTCGTTATCTGACCGTAGTTCAAAATTACATGGTGGTGTCCTCGGATCTTTCCCTTAGGGGTTGTTGCCGGACGATCGTCAATAGCCCGTTGTGCTGCTCTAGTACGACGTTAATTAAAAATTACCAAATTACAATCAGTAATTTTTGATTGTGTTTAATCTATTACCCTCTTATACCAAGTTACATTAAATGTTGTTGGTGCGTATTCTTAATTAGTTTTAGTTTTTGTATACATAAATGGTAATGGTAATTTTTGTTAACGTCGTACTAGAGCAACACAACGGGCTATTGACGACGGTCCGGGATCAGTCCCTTAAGGAAAAGATCCGAGTTCAACACCTCGTAATTTTGAACCACGGTCAGATGACGAAAAAACATAAATGTTAAGCCAGGTGTAAAAGTAGTCTATAATATTTTAATAATCACCTTTTTTAAACTAAATTTAAACTGATTTGAACAGTGTCATCAGCAGAATGAATCCGATGTACGGATACAGTAAATTTTTAGGCAGACATATAGTTGGTAAGATTAGTAAATTGTACGTACTGTTTGTTACACGTGATAACTTAGTATCTCATAAACCACAGCCGACCAACCGGTATAGTGGTTAAGGTGTTAGCCTCTAGATCGGAAGGTTCCTGGTTCGAATCCGGGTTCGGGCATGGATGTTTGTAAACGTATGTTGTAAAGGCGGCTGGTACACCTTAAATCTGTCGTGGCCGAAAGTCCTCATGTTGGGTTGGCGTGGAAGTTTGGAGAGTGGGGTGCCAGCTCAGGTGTTGCTTCGTCATCTGACCGTGGTTCAAAATTACGAGATGTTGTCCTCGGATCTTTTCCTTAAGGGACTGATCCCTTGCCCGTTGTGTTGCTCTAGTACGACGTTAACTAAAATTACCATTACCATTGCCATAAACCACAGTATATGCTTTAATTAACGTCACACTGGATCAACACAACGGGCTATTGGTGACAGTCCGAGATCGAAACTGAAGGGAAAGAACCGAGAACGTAATCTACGTAATTTTGAACCACGGTCAGATGACGAGGTCACAACCCAGCTGACACCCTACTTCTAAACTTCAACACCATGCCAACTTGAGGACATTTGAGGCCGCGACATATTTAACGTGCACTAGCCCCCTTTGTACACGACGCTCTTTGGTTCGTTTAGAACTCTCAACTCTTCTAACCAAGCTACCGCGGCCTCCCACAAACCACAGGTGACGCATATAAGCATAACGTGTACAAGTTGTTAATAAACGGATCATTTTGATACTTACTATATAATCTGTATTTTTGTTCAATTTATATTTTTTAGTATCCGACCAACCGGTCTAGTGGTCAAGGTGTTGGCCTCTGGATCGGAAGGTTCCTGGTTCGAATCCGGGGTTAGGGCATGGATGTAAATTGTGCTGTCCTTTGTTAGGGACAATCATGGTCCACCCACTGGGTGCCCCTTCACAAGTGACCATCACTAAAAAACAAACTCTAGATCGGAAGGTCCCCGGTTCGAATCCGGGTTCGGGCACGGATGTTTGTAAGTGTATACCAGCTCAGGTGTTGCTTCGTAATCTGAACATGGTTCAAAATTACGAAGTATAAATTGTTAGGGGCAATGATGGTCCTTCTACTGAGTGCTCCTTCACAAGTGGCCATCCCTTCCGCCCTTGTAGTGGCCAATGACTTAGATCAAATGTGCCCGCCATTCATTAGGAAATAAAAATATTTTATAGTTATATTTTTGTATTAAGTTTAGTTCACTTTTGGACAGTAATCCAGTAAGTTACAACTTGACTCACGTGGTTTGAAGTCACTTGATTCGCCCTTTTAATTTATAAGTTCACGTGGTTATTGACGAGATATCTCGTCAGCAAGGTATTGCGGATTTTGGATAATAACGAGCTCAAGATCTGGTCAGTTAGCTAATGATGTGCCAAGGCAACCACCAAGAGAGTTTTAAACTCAAACAATACATTTCGACGATTTACGTGTTTATAGCAGATTCAGGTTCCAAATTTATAGTTTAGTGCCTGAAGCGACAAGTGATTACGAGCTTGAGCGAAACCAATAATCGCCAATGGAGATCGCCATACATGAATATGCTTACAGCAACCCTTTCCACTTGCGAGAGTAATACATTTCTAGGGGCACACTGGCCGAAGGTCATCTACCTGCTCTCCTGGGACTCATAAATCATGTTGTTCATAGAATTCGTTTATTTATGAACAAGCGTTTTGTTTTAGTAATATATTTACCTCGATCGTTGTGTCAAACAAACACTGTTACTAGACCTTCCTCAGGCGGTTGAACTGCATCGTAACCAGAGTATCGTGTTCTGGAATTACGAAAAGCGTCATCAATGCCTCAAAACCAATTTCAAGTTAGGGAATGTTTGAAGTTATCTCCAATCAGTTCGTCTATGCTTTCAAGGCTTTCCACCAACGATTAATGCTGTCTGAAGCTTTGCAGTTGCTTTCAATAACTGATAAATAGAACAGGCTGATTTAGAAAAGCTTCATGCAAGATTACCACATTGACTACTTTGGCGAATACTTTAGAATGATATGAATGGTTAACATTACATCTTTTGCAAAATAGCGGAATTATTCAATGTTTAGATATCCTTCAAGCTTTCATGAAAGTAATTCAGAAGGAGATTCCTCAAACATATTTGGTGTTTTGAGCTACATCAGGATTCGATAGATTCGTATTCACATAAGAGTACAGTAGATTGTCTTTGACTTAATTATGAGGGATGACTAATAAATGATACAATGTGTACTAATATTTTTAACCGGTCATGAAAGTAATTCAGAAGGTAGGTAGATATTTGAATTAACGCCGCACTGGAAGAAACACAATGGGATACTGTTCGACGGTTCGGTGTTAAACCGAACTGAAAAGTACGAGAACAAAACCACGTAATTTTGAATCAGTCAAATGACGAAGTAATTCAGACGGAAATTCCTCTAATATTTTTTATGTTTTGGAATAGATCAGGATAACTGCATTTTATTGGAAATATGAGAAATAGACCAATTTGCTTAGATATTATTCTTCAACAACTCATGATACTATTCAAAAGGAAATTCCCCAAACAAAATTCATATGTTTTGGTAGGTAGGTAGAAGAATTAACGTCACTGGAATAGCACAATGTTGATATGTTTTGGTAGGTAGGTGGAAGAATTAACGTCCCACTGGAGCAGCACAATGTTGGTATGTTTTTACCTGATCGGAATTGTTACACTTGTTGCCAATATGAAAAGTAGTGCAAAATGCTTAGATATTTTTCAGTTTCACATAAAAGTATCCCGATGGGGAGAGAGAGAAACTCTCCAAAACGATCTCTATATATATTTCTCTTACATGTCACGCAAAAGAGACGTTATTTGCTATCGCGTTTTGGCAACATTGAACGATTGTTTGTTTACCACGAGCCTCGAGCCTCATTTGAATTTATAGCGTTATCGGATGAAATTGTATTGAAAAAAATGAATTTTAGTCGAGTTGTTGCGGTTTATAATAGAAATCAAAGAAGGCGGAGGATCTTTTCAGGGCTATTTAATAAAAGGTCCTTTTCAGAGCTAACAATTATAGTTCAACAAGACGCGTGCACTACAACTTTCGACAACAAACTCAGTCAAAAAGTGTGGGTGGCTCGAGTGCTGGGGAAATGTACACACAAACATTCTGGTATTCAATATCCAAAGCAACGCTCACATTTCGAGTCAAAATTGCTCAAAGTTTTAATTTAAATTTTGATTCCAGAGGTACTGTATACATATTTTATGTAATACAGCAAATTTAGATTTTAAAAGTATTTTTTTGGAATATCATATTTTGTAAACAATCCCTTCTGCAAGGACACGTGCCTTCATTGATGCGAGCGAAGCGAGCATAGGTTCGCGCAGCTAACCAATGAGGATTGCTTCGCAATCCTCCGGGGAATGGCGAGCATTAGCGAGCAGGGGGCGGGCCCCTAGCTTAATATGTTTTGGGCGAGATGAGAATTCGATATGCTGCACATAGAACAGATTAATTTAGGCGATATTTACAAAAAGTAAAACCGATGACAAACGAGGCAACTTGGGAGGCACCTAATCCTCAATCTGATTGGTTAGGAAGAAAACGCGAACCCTGGTTGTTCTGCCCAGATAGCCCACGTCTGCAACTCAGTAGGCTGACGCAACAGGTTGGCCTCGACTGTGTTACAATTGACCGGAAATCACTCGAAATTTGGTGAGTAGCAATGCGCCAAATAACAGGAGCAATGGAAACGCATTTTCCACCAGGTCGTTCGACCCCGGTCACATACGTAATCCTCCAAGTGGTTGTGACGAGTTATCTCGTCCATCAAGATCTGACCAACTTTGCAAATGACAAGATTTATCGTCCTTCAAGGTTTGGTCAGCTTTTCTAATGACACAATAACTCGTCAACAAGATATTGCTGATTTTTTATGATTACAAAATCACGGTGTGGTCAGTTTTCTTCTAACAACGAGGCCGCGGTTGCTCGGTTGAAATAGCAACGATTAGTAAGAGAGTTTTGAGTTTGAATCCTACCAAAGACCTTCGTGTAAATAGAGGCTAGTGCACGTTAAATCTGTCGTGGCTTAAAATACCCTCACATTGGTGTGGTGTGGAAGTTTGAAAAGTGGGGTGCCATCTCAGGTGTGATCTCGTCATGTGACCGTAGTTAAAAACTACGTGGTGTTCTAGGATCTTTCCCTTTGGGATTGGTTCCAGACCGTTGCCCGTCGTGTTGCTCCAACGCCATCTTTAATTAAATACCAAGCTACCTATATCTTCTAATTAGAAGGTATCGCGTCCATCAAGATGTGATAAGATATCTACTAATAATGAGACATGTCTGCTATCAAGCTTTGGTCAGTTTTCTTCGACGAGTTATATCATCAAGGTACTTTCCCTTTGCGTTTGATCTCGGACCGATAGCCCGTTGTGTTGCTTCAGTCCAATGTTATATAATTAGAAGACCATACCATACCATCATCATGTTAACCACCATGAGGGCTTAGAAAAAGGATGACGAGGTCACGCGACTTGTAGGTCGAACCTGTGTTGCATATGGTCCATCGTCGCGCGCAATTGGGTGAGCAGCACTACTCCGTTTAAGGTATCCGGTCACGTTGGAGGTCTTTTTTTTTAAAGAGGTATAGAAAAATTTCAAAGATATTTTTTTGTTTAGTGTTATCAAGAAATAGCATTGGGCTATAAATATTTAAATTATGTATTAATAATTTTGGAAAACTGATAATTATATATGAAATTTTAAGGAAATTTGTCAAAAACTTCAAATGTGCTAAATGAAAATATATTCAACCCATTTGAAAAATAATGTTTCCTGAATAAACTACATGCATTTGTCTAGTGAATGAACTACAATTAAAAGGATATTTAAGTAAATAAAAATTTTACAAGCGATCGAAAAATGAATGCAAGATTTTTGATAGTTTTACAGTCCTATTTCTTAAATAAGTGGCGATAATTTGAAATCTTTTCAACTCCTCATAAGTTATTATAGTTCATTCACCTGACAACATTATAAAGAACAAATTCTCAAAATTTCACTAGAATCCATCAATAACGTTTTGTGTTACAACATTTGAAGTGAGGAAATAAGGCAAAAATATTTATTTAGAGTAAAAGCAGCTAGTTAGTGTATAGTTTGCTCTCTCCTTGCTTTTACTGTTTGTGCAAACAATTTTGTTCTTCACTTCTATTTAAAAATATGCCCAATATTTCCAAAAGAGAAACCATTTAAAGATTTGAAAAACATTTCTAAAATTATATTTGCAAAAAAAAAGTAATTTTAAATTTAAATTTTGACAGTTTTTTTGGTCTTTTAATGAGAACATTTCAGGTGGTTTCCAAACCGACTTCCGGTTTTCCCGCCTTGATTAAAATCTTAATATCTGTAACTAATTAACTTAGAGAAAAAATCAATAATTCTTTGGAAAGCCAAATAAATACTCTACCAAATAAGATCAAAAAGTGCTTTTGGAATATTTGGTCAAAAACGGCATTTTCAACGTGTTCGGATACCTCAACCAGAGCAATAGTTACCTATCAGGTCTCGTGATCCTGATCTCTCCTGTCCGTCACCTATATAATCCGTTCTTATCCACAGTCGACTTAAAGATTAGAAGGTGATAAAGATTACTTTTCCTGGGAATGTACATACCAGCACAATACGTTGATGCATTCTTCCTTCATTCTTGAAAATAACTCGAAAGGGAATTTCCCAAATATATCCGAAATGTTTTCCATCCCTCAGAATTCGATACAGTGCACACTCTAGGGTCGGAAGTGTTTGAAAGGGTAGAACCCTTACCCTGGCAATGCCCGTGCTTGAACCCTTGAACCTAGTGAGAGTTTCCGACAAATGTTGAAAGTTTTGAAGGGAGAGCAAAAGATGAATTAGGAAAAGGGGGGGGGGAGCTGTTAAAGGGAGGATACGATTGATGGTGTTGTTTTATTGTTAAAAGCCTTTCATCATAAACGATGCTCAAGGGACCGATATATCGATGTTTATAACTGCGTTTCGTCATATATTAGACAGTTTTAATCGATTGTTTAATGAATCACAGGATAGAATATTTATATTTCGTGAACTCCTAGTGGTTATTTGGGCAATGAAAAGTAGCAAGTTTTACAATGTTATATCTGAGTCAAATAAGAGAAATTTCAAGTTTGAGTATTCTTAAAAATCAACATTGCTTGCTCTATTATATCATCCATTCAAAGCTATATTTATGTAAGTGTTAATTATTTTGAAGTCGTTACATAATCGTGCTGGTTTAGAATTTTCCATGCTTCGGCAAACAGTATGTTTTACAATGTCATTGTAGAGTCGAATGAAAAGGACTAGAAATTTAAAAATTCTCAAAGGTCAAAGTAATTTCTTATTCTAATACTTCATACATACCCCAAGTTACATTCTTGAAAATGCTTATTATTATTTTAAAGTTGTATTACACAATCGTTTAGAAAAATATTACATGCAGAAAGCTAATTTATAGTCTTTGGAAATCAGTAAATTTTACAAAAAAAAAGAGTCTCACCATACTTTTAAAGTTATACTCCTGGGTGTGTTTTTTATTTTGAAGTTGTATCACACAATCGCTTAGAAAAATATTAAATACAGAAAGATAGTCTGGAGTCTTTTGAAAGGAGTAAGTTTTACAATGTTATATATATATGAGTCAAATGAAACTAATTTGAAATGATATATTCTCAAAGAGATAAACGAAATTGCTTGCTCTAATACTTAATACATTTAAAGTTATCTTTCTGAGAATGTTTAGTGTTTTGAAGTCGTATCACACAATCGTTTAAAAAAATATTAAATGCAGAAAATTATTTTAGATTCTTTGGAAAAGAGTAAGTTTTGCAATGTTATACCGGAGATAAATGTACGAATTAGAAATTATGTGTTCTCAAAGATCAACGCCATTACTTGCTCTAATACTAATCTATTTAAAGTCATCTTTCTGAGAATACTTACTATTTTGAAGTCGTATCACAGTAGTTTAGAAAAATTTTAAATGCAGAAAGCTAGTTTAGAGGTTCTAATGCTTTGGGAAAGTTCTGAACTTCACATAAATCGTTGCGACTTCATCAATTTTAAAAATCGTTTCCTCTCACCAACTGTAAAATGGTCTCCACTCCTCAATCTTCCTTGATGCACCACGGAAAAAAATCAATATTTATAAACTTTCAGACAGGAGTAATCCCATAAGAGACGAATAAAGCTACAATATTTTTAGTGTAGCGAGTTAGGTGTTAATAAAAATCTTCGTCCACTGGAAAAAATAAATTTGATAAGTGGATAAACTCGAAGTTGTTCGAGAGAACGTCTCATTTAAAATCAAACTCCCCAGAGAAAGAGATAAATTTTGAATGTTCCAAAAGCACAAGATTATTTGGCTGTAATAAAAACTTCAAATGGAATTGTATTCTTGAAAAAACGTATTGTATACTTTAAACTCTATCCAGAGTCAGATCGTATCTAGTGTATCAAAAAAGGTAGTGTAATCATTTTCGACTTAGTATCAAGTAGGATAAGGAATTTTTGAGATATTGTTGGGATACATGAAATTGAATTTTAATCTTCTCAGCATAGCGAAGTTTCCCAGTAGTGCGGTATTGCTTTTAGGCCACAACACACATAATGTCTAAATAACCACATGTATTGAATGAAGGAGTCTTAGAATGATGCAATTGGTTCCGAAGGTCAAAACTGGCTAAGTGTTGCTTTTACTCCACAACACGCACACGGACTAGATAACAACATCAATCAGTTGAAATAATCCTAGGAAAGAATCTATCGGTCAATAAGGTCAAAACTGGTTAAGTGTTGATTTTACCTCACAACACGCACACGGACTAGATAACAACATCAATCAGTGGAAAGAGTTCACAGAACGAAGTCATGCGCAGAACGGTTATATGTGTGTGAACCACTCTCAGGGTTAATAATTGTGTTGTTCTGCTTATAGATAGCGCCTTGTAACTCCGTACACGGTCCGTAAAAAGAAACAAACCAATAACCTCGAAAGACTTACTGCAAAAGATACGGCAATATTTCAGCTACTTCTCAACATAATAACCACCGGAATTGTAACACTTGCCATACCGTGGGATAAGTTTTTGTAGTCCAATGTCATCGAAGTCTTCCGCCTGGGAATGGAGACACAAAAAACCTGCTGCAGAAGTTTCTCTGGGAGCTGTTTGACCATCCTCCCTATAGTCCCGATCTTGCTCCCAGCGATTTCCACCTGAAGGAATTCCTGTCCGGTCATCACTATCCCACAGACGAAGACCTGCAGATAACTGTGACACGCTCGCTCTATTTTCAGGCGGCTGAGTTCTATGACACTGGACTACAAAAACAAATCCTACGGTATGACAAGTGTTGCAATCCCGGTGGTTATTATGTTGAGGAGTAGCTGAAATATTGTGTAGGTTAGTAATTGTGTTATAGATAGCACCTTGTAAATCATGTAAGTTTCCTACGGCCCGTAAAACTAAACAAAACATAATTACCTGGAAAGATTTATTGCAAAAGATACAGCAATATTTCAGCTACTCATCAAGTTAACCCCCGGAATTTTAACACTTGTCATACAATGGAATACGTTTTTCTAGTCCAGTATCATAGAAGTCTTCCACCTGGGAATGGATCCACAAAAAACTTGCTGCAGAAGTTTCGCTGGGAGCTGTTTGACCCCCCATTCACCCTAAAATCCCAATCTTGCTCCCAGCTACTTCCACCGAAAGGAATTCCTGTCCGGTCACTTTTCCACAGACGAAGAACTGCAGGCAACTGTGACACGCTGACTCCATTCCCAGGCGGCAGACTTCTATGACATTGGACTGCAAAAACTCATCCCACGGTATGACAAGTGTTACAATTCCGGTGGTTAACTTGAGGAGTAGCTGAAATATTGCTGTATCTTTTGCAATAAATCTTTCCTGGTAATAATGTTTAGCTTCTTTTTACGGGACGTGGAAAACTTACTTCCTGGACGTGTGACCTGTGTTCACTCTCTTGAGTATACTTCGTCAACTTACCGCTTTTCAAAATAACGTGGAGTTTTCATCGAATCTTTCCCTTCGGGTTTGGTCCCTGACCATCGCTAATAGCCCGGTGTGTTCCTCCAGTGCGACTTTAATTAAAATACCTACCTATCTGAGTAAAAATATACGGGTTGTTTAAAGCATTCCTATACAAACTAAGGTAGGCAATTGAATTAACGCCTTACTGAAGCAACATATACACTACCCTACAATAATGGATCAGGCGCCAGAGGATTTGCCTACAATCCGACTACTTGCTTGGGGGTGTTTTTCGTAGTACGCCCAGAAAGGTTGCTAGTGTAATTGCAGCACGCGGGGAACCATACACCTATTAAAACATGTATTACTTCCCTTATACCATCCCATCTTGCTGTCCGGTCCATTATTGTAGGGTAGTGTATATTGGCGTTGGTCAGAGAACAATACCGAAGGGAAAGATCCGATGACAACATCTCGCAATTTTGAACCATGATCAGAAAACGATAGAAACTAATGAGAGAGATAGGCGCACAAAATTAAACCGTATTCGCATAATACATTAGGTAATTGGTAATTTTAGTTAACGTCGTACTAGAGCAACACAACGGGCTATTGACGACGGTCCGGGATCAGTCCCTTAAGGGAAAGATCTGAGGACGACACCTCGTAATTTTGAACCACGGTCAGATGACGAAGCAACACCTGAGCTGGCACCCCACTCTCCAAACTTCCACACCAACCCAACGTGAGGACTTTCGGCCACGACAGATTTTAGGTGCACCAGCCGCCTCTACACCATACGTTTACAAACATCCGTGCCCGGACCCGGATTCGAACCAGGAACCTTCCGATCTAGAGGCTAACACCTTAACCACTATACCGGTTGGTCGGCCATAATACATTAGGATAAATGCCCATAAGCGCCACCAGGATTTGCTATAAAGGGAAATATTCAGCTGCACGACTGTGTCATAATTAACGTTGGTGCTCTAAACTTTGAGCACCTACTACGGAATCCATAAATCTCCTACTATAAATGTGAAATGCAGAATTATGGCTAGTAAAAATGTTGCCCACATATCTGCACCTTAGTGTATACTTTTGTACCTCTTTCAGACATTCATCCCAATGTGAATAGCCGACCAACCGGTTTGGTGGTTAAGGTGTTGACCTCTAAATCAGAAGGTTCGAATCCGTGTTAGTGCATGGATATTTGTAAGCATATGGTGTAGAGGTAGCTGGTTCCCCTTAATCTGTCTTGGTCAAACTTCTCACGTTGGGTAAGTGTGGAAGTTTGGAGAGCGGGGTGCCAGCTAAAGTGTTGCCTCGTCATCTGAACATGGTTCAAAATTGCCTGGTGTTGCCCTTGGATCTTTGATTGATCCCGGATCGTCGTCAATAGCCCGTTGTGTTGCTCTAGTTCGACGTTAATTATTAAAAACATTACCCAATGTAATTAGTTTAATTTTCTGGTCCTTCACTTTAACCCTACAAGTGGTTTCGACGAAATATCATGTCATTAAATTATTACTGATTTCTTTTATGATGATGAGATAAATATCTGGTCAACTGTCTTTTAATGACGAGATATCTCGTCCATAAAGATCTGGTCAGTTCTTTTTATGTCGATATACATCCTGGAGACAACCACCAAGAAGGTTTATGTTCGTGTAGGAAGTTTTGGAAGACCCTATATTTCTCAAATAGCAATTTCATAATGTGTTTTGTTTTCATTGACGTTTTATAAATTTTACTTTCCAATAATTTTCTACCCATAAGCATTATTTAGCAATATAAAATTATTTTTTTGCAACATAAACTGAAATTTACTGTAAATGTATAAATATTTGCATCATAAACGTCCCATGCCCGAAACATTATTTCTAGAAATAATATTTCCGTGTTTTAATCCAAACACCATCTACTTCCATCTTTGAAAGATTATATTTCTGAATTTTTCGCAGTGTTTGAGATGTCCTCCAACAAAGTACGTTTTTATGAAATTGCATATGGATAAGACTTAGGAATAACGATGGGCAGTGGTACTCATCTTGAAGTCTGTCACTTTCCTAAAAAGTAATATAGTTGTGTGAATGGCAGTCTAAGCAGTTAAGGGTTGTTTCAAAACAGTTAACCAAAAACATTGGACTTGTCTTCAGACTCAAACATTTACTCAAACTCTAAACCAATTGTCTTTTATCTATTTAATATAGGGAAGTTATTGATATGACGTGATATTATATGACATGATATTGAATATGACGTGATATTATATGACATGATATTGAATATGACGTGATATTTTATAGTGTTTATGCAATTGACATACTTTTCTACCGCTGTAAGCAAAAGTTTAAATTTTAAGTAATACCTTTGAATTTATTATATTATAATATATTTCATTTATGGCTAAACTTGTCCAATTAACCATAATGTAGCAAAACATGACCATGGAAGCGACAAACCAAAAGCAAACCAAAATTTTCTGTATTTTTTTAGTATTTTTGTTGCCTATCTGGATCAAGATCACCTCTTCGGTGTCTAAAAGATTATATTTTTACTTGAAGTTTGAAATGTTTTGCAACAAGAAACAACATTTATGAAATT
Source organism: Metellina segmentata (assembly GCA_947359465.1). NCBI lineage: Eukaryota > Metazoa > Arthropoda > Arachnida > Araneae > Tetragnathidae > Metellina > Metellina segmentata. The sequence goes on along the minus strand of OX375884.1, from coordinate 50,271,851 downwards.
CCGCATGGATTCGTCTTAGACAGGGTGGGCTGCAGTACTCAGTGTCATTACGAAAGCTGTCACATTTCTAAAATGTAATATAGTTGCTTGAATGACAGTCTAAGCTATTAAGGGTTGTTTCAAAACAGCTAACCAAAAGAATTCGACTAGCGTTTAAGCCGTTTAGACATTCATTCTAAATGTAACCCAATTGTCTTTTATCCATTAAATACAGGGATGTAATTTGAATAGGCATGATACTTCTTTTGTAGTTTTATGCAATATGGAATACATATCCACCTTGTAAAGATTACATTTAAGAAACACCTCTCGGCACAAATCTGCAAAATTGTCATTACGCGTTTCTACAAAACGCGTTCAAAGTTTGGATGCTTCGGGAAATAATCTAGCTACGAATTGAAGGTTGTTTTCTCGTGAAAATCGGCATTCTTACAAAGAATCGAGATACTTCATGGTTTTGTCATAGCATAAAACATGGAATGGTTACTCGAAAAATGCAGTTTGGTGAAAATCGCGAAAAATGCAGATTCTTGCCTTTGGCGTGGTAGTAACGATTTATCATGTTGTAGTACAAGGTTGGCCATAACATAGCTCTTTCACTCGTTGGAAGCATCTGTATGGAAATCGTTATATCGAATGGAACCAAATTTGGTATTGCGAGTTTTGAAGACATGTTTGGAGATGTACTCCACTAAAAATTTAGCACCAAAGGTCGCCGCAATTTGGCACTGTTGTAGTCGAAAACAGTCGGAACATATGCGTTAACCCGCTGTTAATGGCTCTACTTTTTGTAACAGGAGTAAGCGCGTCGGTCTTTTCGACCGAACAATTTTTTATATGAGATAGGAACTGTTTCTGGAATAACCAAACACTTTTATGGATGCATATATCAATAAAAAGTTTTTTTTTAAAGTTTAAAAACATAAATCGCGATGGCAGTCAAGTGGCAAATGCATAAATTCTAAAATATTAATTTGAAAGTATAAGATAAGGTATAACAAATAAACACATTTTTATGTAAAGTTATACGATTAAATTTTTTTTAAATAATTAGTCATGAATTATAATACAAATATTTAACTATAATTAAGAAAAAAGTGAATTTATATATGTATATTTTTTACTCCATTTTGAATTCTGCTCTGTCAATTTGAAAACACTCAGTACAAACCGTTTGTATATATTCCATTCAAATATATTTGCAACAATCGCGACATATTTGTTGTGTTTTTCGATTTTTTGTGTTGGAGCAGATATAACAACGTCCGATTTTACCAGTGCAGGGTCTTATGTTTTATTCATAAAATGAATTGATTTTTTTCAGAGCATTTTGTAAAACCTGATTGGTTTTTTTGTCATCCACGAGCTCTTTTAGCAACAGTCAAAGACTTTCATTTTGAAGCCCTACCAACAGACAGCCCACACCGCGAAAACGTGGATCAATGAATACGTACTTTCCTACCAATTTGGACTAACCTGTCAAGGCGCGCGGCGGTCAGTTTGACCAAACTTCTCTTTCGGATACCATAACTTCCAAGAATTTCACAAGAATGTGACCAAAGGGGGGAAGGGCTAGAGGACACTTCGAAGATCAGCTACACAATTGCATTCCTCTCTATTTGAAATGTACAGAAAGGAACAACGTAAAAAGCATACACATGCGGGGAAAAGACCAATGCGCGACTAACACTCATTTCACAGATAAAATGAATTACCAGAGTGTACCAACCAAAGCCACTCATTCCAAATAGATATGTGGCTAGTTGAAGTTAAAAAAAACTGATAATGAACAAACTAATGAGATATTCAACTCACAGGAAACAATATCAGTATTTACGAACAAGTATGCCATAACTCAATTTTGGTTAGCTTTCAGGAGAAGCAAAAAAACTGTTTTGTGTCATAACCATTATAGTAACGACCATCTGCCTTGATGACGAAAATGGTAATAGGAACGCTTCATGTGGTTGAATCATAAATTTAAGCACACCAGTCGATTTACCGCCTAATTGTGGATCTAAAGCAATGTTAATTCATATTCCGTAAAAATTGAGTTATGCCATGATGGTTCTTCAATGACGATATTTATTCACCAAAATCAGGTTGACCAAATAGACCAATTTCGATTGCTGGCCTCACTTGTGTACAACAAGTTGCATCTTGTGTGAGCCACGCCCTACAGCTGAGTGTAATATGAGTCAGGTTGTATGCTTTTTTATATATCGGTTGACGTGCGTAGCACGGAGTGCATGGCCGCGTAGCGGCCTTAACCTCCGGTAGGACGGGTGTGGATGGCTTAACTTTGGCTGAGTGCCCTGAGCGTTAGATAATTTTTTTGAAGGATGAAATTAATTAAGCATAATTTCAATTAGGATCATGGCATTTTCAGCGAGAGTCGGGGCAGCTTTGATTTCTTGCAGGATATTTTTGAGATTAATGTTCGAGAATAATTTGGCAATTTCTCGGAATAGCTCTAAGGTCTCTTTGATGTCTAGGAAAGTCTGGTTGTTGTTCTAAATGGGTATGGTGGAGAGATTTTTTTTGTGTGAGTTCTGAGCAGGTGAACTCGTGCGTAAGACACGCCGTCTTGAGTTTCACTATGTTGGAAGTTTCTGATTGGAATTTGGGTTGGAGGCGACCTGGGAAAATTTTTGTAGCCTCTCCATGAAGCCACATGTCCGTATTTGTTACAGTTGATGCAGAGTAGGTTGGTCTGTTTGGGTCTTTTGCAGGAGATAGTCCTGTGATTGAGTCCGCATTTAAGACATCTAGTTATCATATGACAGTTGGCACTGCCATGTCCGAAATGATTGCAGTTGTAGCACTGCGTAGGCCCCTAGGTTGTATGCTTTGAATTCATATTCCCTTTGTAGGTGGAATTAGTAGCGTGGTGCCACGAATGTTGGCAACCGTGCAGACAAACCTTTGCAGAATCCGTTTTATCTGCGTTTAATATTCGACTGTTCACTACTCTTACAGCCACAAATTTCCACCATAGGCGATTTTCGGTACCAATTTTCCTGTGGAATACGTCTCCCTCTGACTTCAAAAACTTCAATATCAAATTTGGTTGCATTCCGCATATTCGATTTAGCTTCAGATGCCTCCAAAGTTTGGGGATGCGGTAGCCCATTTGGAAGAGCAGCGGATAAGGAACCAGAGGTTGCGAGTTCGAATCCAAATAATGACCATTGTGCATATGTTACCGCTAAAGTGCAGTAATCTGTTATTCTACAGATTATCTAGGTAATGTGCAGATTAACTAGGGCGATCCGTTAAAGTGCCGAAAATTGTTTCATATCTAAAATTACCTAGGTAATCTGCAAATTACCTAGACAATCTGCACATTACCTACTAGGCACTGGCTAAAGTGAAAATAAGATCTTCGCTGGAACAACAGCAACGTTTCTGTACACTTTAATTAACACAATGTTATTTATTTACTGTTCGATATCCAAAGAATCAAGTTAATACAATCAAACAATCAACAAATTAGTTGTAGAATCAATCAACAGAGTCAATTAAAAAACTATAATAGAAAGAATAAAACTGTTAAAAAAATTATCACAGTTAAGGAAATTTACATGTTATTTATTTATTTATTTTTCGATATCTAAAGAATCAAGTTAATGCAATCAAACAATCAACAAATTAGCTGGTAGAATCAATCATCAGTCGATTAAAAAACTATAATAGAAAGAATCAAACGGTTTAAAATAAATGTAATTACAATTAAGGAAATTAACATAATGTTATTTATTTATTTTTCGATATCTAAAGAATCAAGAGGGGGAAGGTGTAGGGAAAGGAAATGAGAGAAACAAACTTTTGAACTTTAACGATACGGAAGCCGTTAATCTGCACATTACCTAGGTTAAATATGAAAACTCTTGATTCCGAACGTTAACGGGGCAAATCAGTTAATCTGCAGATTAGCTATATAATGGGCACATTAAAGGCTTTCGAGCGTTAGTGGTAACATATATGGGGGCTGGTGTCTGTTAGATCTATAGTGTCATCAAATGTCCTCACGCTGGGGTGATGTGGAAGTTTGGAGAGTGTATTCCCAGTTCAAGTGTGGCCTCGTCATCTGATCGTGGTTCAAAATTCTGCATTATTATGTCATGTTTTCAGTATTATTCAAACATGTGCGACGCAACTTAAATACCTTCCTACCTACCCCACCCTTTATAAGTCATCAATAGCCCGTTGTGTTGCTGTTGTACGACGTTAGTTAAAAAATACCAAATACCAAACACCACTGTCATCTGACCGTGGTTCAAAATTACGAGGTATTGTCCTCGAATCTTTCCCTTAAGGGACTGATTCCGGACCGTCGTCAATAGCCCGTTGTGTTGCTCTAGTACGACGTTAACTAAAATTACCATTACCATTACCAAACACCACTATTTTTAATTTCATTTACGGCTAATATCTTCCAATTAATCTTAGTGTAGCAAAATGTAAGCATAGAGCTGCAGATCAAAATTCTAATTTTGGCTTTCCAAACTTATTGGATCGAGATCATCTAATTTAAAAATAAGGTAATGAGATTTTAACGGTTTTATTTTATCATCATCATTATTAATTTTCTCTGTATGCACCATAAAAGTATTATTTGTATCGATAGGATAAGTTGAAACATAACTATAACAGTAATATAAGTTTTACAAAAACGTTATTTTAGAAACAAAGTCTTGATGATAACGAAGTAATAACAAGTAGGAAGCATATTATACTGGAGGGGGTTGAGGGTCCTCAAGAGAAATTTAAAAAAGAAATATATCGGAATCAAGTGATAGTCAATCGAAGGGGACGTGATCGATGTCTATAACTAAATAATTATCACAATTGCTGAGTCGGTAAATCTATAAAGGTAAAATGATTAAAGCTGTAAATAATTGTCCCAGGATCCGAGAAAATGTGAGTGAGTTTCTAACACTGCTTAAAATTTCTTTTAATTTTTATGTATGGAAAGAATTTGATATAATTTTCGTTATACTTTTCGTTTGATATAATTTTCGTTATACTTTTCGTTTGATATAATTTTCGTTATACTTTTCGTTTGATATAGTTTTCTTCATGTAGTATGGGGTTAGTAAAACGAAGATGTTAACTACTCACGTGATTTTTCTAAGGAAGCATGGATTCGCAAGAAGTTGGAAACAAAAGTATGGTGGTCTCGCACAGATACATTTTACTTGATAAATGATGTTTCCATAAATTCAAAAATTAGTCTTTCAATGTTCATGGGGTAACTTTTCTTGATTGATACCAAAATTGAACTGAAAACCTCGTCCTTATGCTCACTTAAAGGAGGAAACGACATCTAATTTCTTAACCCTTTCAAGTGAAGCGCTTTCACCACGCTTTAAGACAG